>JAJJXC010000040.1:0-458832 GCA_022432385.1 Xylariaceae sp. FL1272
TATTATTTTTACTGACTATATAATCGTATAAACGGTAATTATTTAATAGTTAATAATTTATTATTAATTATAATATTTAATATTTATTGTTTTAATATTTATAATATATTATTAAATATTTTATAGTTTAATTATAATATTTTTAACTAGTTTTTATAATATTTATTAAAACTATTAACGTTATATTTAATATTAATTTTATTTATTTAATTATTAATTAAATATAAAACGTTATTTAAATTATTATATAATATTTTATTATATATTTTTAAAATAAAATCAATAGTTTTTATAATTAAATAAAAATAAAAATTAATATATTAAAAGCTTAAGTTATTTTTTTTATTAAATTATATATTATTTAACGTTTTTACGCCGTTTTTTTATTACTTTTTTATTTTTTATAGCTTTATTAATTTTAATATTTAAAAATTCATAACGTTATTTTTAATAATTTAAATCAAGTTATTTTTTTATATATTTAAAGTTATTTTAATATTAAAAACTTAAAAAATCGTTTATTTTTAAATAATTTACGTTTTTAAAATAAAAAATTATAATTATAATATATTTTTTAATATATTATTATATATTTATAATAATTTAAATAAAAATATTTATATTAATTATAAACTACGTTTTTTTATTATAAAAAATAACGACTTTTTTATATTTTATTATTTTTTAAAAAAAAACAAATTAAAAAATAAATATTTATATATTAAATAACGTTTAATATATTTAAAACTTTTAATCGATATTATTATTAAACTTAATAATTAAAATTAATAATTATAAAGCTTTTTTTATTAAATATAATAATTTTATTAATTTTTTAATTTAATTTAGTTATAATAAAAATTTTAAAATAACGTTTTTAATAATAATAAAAACTATATTAATTATATTTTTAAATAACATAATTATTAAAAAATTATTATTTTTATAAAAATTAATATTATTATTATTAATAACGTTAATAATAATAATAATAATAATAATAATAATAATAATAATTATATTTATTTAATATTATTATTAAGTTTTTTTAAGAAAAAGCTTTATTATTTAACGTTATTATTTATATTATTTTTATTTAATTTAAATTAATTATTAAAAAAAACCGTTAATATTATTATTAAAATTATTAAATAATTAATTATTTATTATTATTAATATTTATATTTATTTTTAAAAAATGTTTTTATTTAAAATTAAATATATAATTTGTATTATTTTTAATATTTTAAAAAATAATTATATATTAATAATATTAATTTCTTAATATATTATTTAATTAGTTTTTTAATTATTTTAATTTTTTAAATAATTTATATTATTATAAATATTATAGTTTTAATAATTATTAATATGTATATAATAATTATTTATTAAAGCTTTATTTTTAAAATATAATTTATTATTATAATAAAAATTAAAATTTAATTTAATATATTTTAAATTTTGAAATATATTATTAATTTATTATTAAATATATATATTAAAAACTTTATAATTATTTTTTTAAATATTATAATTTATATAATATATAATAATTAAATATATATTTTTTTAATTAATTATTATATATATATATTTTATTTATTTTATTTATTTTAAAAAAAAATTGACCGAGTTTTTAATAGTTAAAACTTTTTAAAAACTTTTTAAAACTTTTTTAAAACTTTTTTAAAAACAATGTAAAAAACAATGTAAAAAACAATAAAAATATAAAGTAAATTATTACTTTATTGTTATACAATTTTATCTATAAAATTTAAGTATACTTTTTACGATTATTTATTATAGTAGTTATAATAGCGCTAAATTTTAGCTTAAATATCAAAACGTTGCGGCTTAATTTTTGCTATTTTATTTAACGGCTTTACGTATTTCTTTTTAGGTACCTATAGTGCGAGTACGCTTAACCTTACGGTGTCGGCGGGAAAAAAGTATTTATCGTTTATTAAATTCTAAAAACAATAATAGTTAGCTAAATAAAAAACGTTTTCGGCACGTTTTCGGTACGTATTTAGAAGTTTTTCGGTAATATTTATGTTTAAATAAATATATATACGCTAAATTTTATATATTGTATCGTAACTATTGAGAAAAAAACAAGCTAAAAATCGTCGTTAATTAAAAAAACATTGTAATAAAAACGCGAAAACAAATTAAGCTTATTGCGGTTTGTTTTATTTTAAAAAATATAAACGTTATAATTATTTTTATTTTTTTATTTTGCGTTAATTTTTATTTTAACGTAATTAAATTATATTTTATTAATAGTTTGTTTTTTAAACGTATAGCGACTGCTAATCGATAGCAATATATACTATGCGCTAACCGGCTTTATTTATATAATAAAAAACAGGAATTAGGTTTTAGTTTTTTATGACAGTTTTTATTTTTTGTAAAGTTTTCGGGACGGCTTAACTGCCGGTAACAATAGTATAAAAATTTCGGTAATACTTTATATAAATATTAAGCAACGTAAAATCGTTTTTAAATCGTTTTTAATAATATTTACTTATAGTAGTTTAATTATTTACTAATTTTAAGCCGCTAACGTAAAATTATATAATTTTAAAATAATAAACAGTACGAAAATGTTTTTTTAAAGCTTCGAATAAAAACTATTAACGTTTTTATATAAAGTTAGCAACGTTTTATAATTATTTTTACTATTTTGTTAAAACATAATTTATATTATAGCAAAAAATATTCGAATTATTAATAAATGCGCGACAGAAAACCTTTTTAGCAGCTAAAACTACAAGCCTTTATTGTAACAATAGGCTTAGCAGCAGGAGGGTATACGGGTGGAAAGGCCGTAGTATTACTACCTAAGCTATAAAATCAACAAAATAAAGAAGGGAAAAATATAATGGTGCGCCAGCCAATTTAGGTGGTAATTGATAATTATATTGCCGAGTAGGACTGCTAAGTGGTGGCTAGGTAATAAGGCTTAATAAGTAACGTAGTAGCTAAGGCTTACCTGAAAAAGCTATTAAAAAGTTATTACGTTACAACCTTTTCGGTAAAAGAAAATATAGACTCGTTTATAAATCGAGATCAAACCTTAAACTTTGTAAAAAATAAGTTAAAATAGTAATAAAGTTAACTTTTAAATAATAAAAAAATACTTTCGGTAATTAATTAAAGCTTTTTAATATAAAGTTTTTAATTTTTAATTAAAAAAAAAACTAATTAAGCTATATAATTTAATTATTATTATTTAAATATGTTATAATAACGTATTTATATTCGGTTATATTTAAAGTTTTTTTACGACTGTAGAAAATCTGTTAATTATTTTAAATATTATATAATATTTAACCGGTATTAATTAACGAAATTAGTTATTCGATCCGAGTTATTGTTAATAACGTATCGGTCGGTTTTTATAAAATATAGTTAGCTTATTATTATTAAAATAGTTTTCGTTAAAAAAATCGCTTTTTATAGTTTTTAATTAATTGTTTAAACGTATAAAAAAATTTATTTCATTAAAATTATTATTATAAAAAATTCTAATAAATTTAAAAAAAGTTTTAAATAATTAATTAGTTTTTAATTTTTATTATTATATTTTTATTTTTTTTACTACATTTTATAATATAGCTTATAATATCGAATATAAAATATATAAACTTTTTTTATTTTTTATTTTTTTTTTAAAATTAGGGTTAACGACTTTGCCGTCGAAATAACTTAGTTCTTGTTTTAAAAAAAAGTCGTTAAAAAAACGATAAAAACGTTTAACATAAAACTAACGTTAATTACGCCAATTATTTAGTAAAAATAGCTTAAATATATTTAACCGAACGAAGTTTTTAGTTTTAATTTTATAGTAATAACGTATTATAAAGTAGTTTATTTTGTTAAATGGTTTATCGGTATTTTTGCCGGTTTTTTTAAATATATAAATATAATTATTAACGCCGAAATCCGGTAGTTAATAATAACGATTTGTTTAATAAACTATGTTCTTTTAAGTTTTAACGATTATAGCTTTTGCAATAATAACGTATTTATAAGCTTTATTAGTAAAAGCTTATATTTTTTTATCGATTTAATTTCTTTTTAATTAAGCGATTTTTAAATAATTTAATACGCGTTTTTTAATTAAATATTATATACATTTTTTAATTTATAAAGACTTTTATTAAAAAAAAACCTTTTAATAGTTTATAAAACAAAGAATTTTATATAGCGTTTATTATAAATAAAGCTTTCGATCAATCGTTTTAAAAATAACTTATAAAAAATCGTAAACGTTATTATAAATATCGATTTATAATTTTGATTTATTTAATGATTTTATAATAATTGGTTATAATAAATTTTAGTTTTATTTTATATATTTATAATAATTTATTTATAAAGTTAAATATAAATTAAAAACTGCAGTTATTAATAAAGTTTTTAAACTATTTAAAATAATAATATAGTTTTTTATAATATAAACAAGCAATAAATTAGCTAATAATTAATTTGTCGTATAAAATAAAACACGTTATTTTTATTAATTAATCGATTATTATAAAAATAATATCGTAACTGGCTTTATTTTTTAAAAAACTAATAAAATTAATTATTAAATATTATTATAGTTAATCGAAAATAAACAATAAAATTAAAAGTTTAGGCTTTTTATTTATTAGATTTTTTACTATAAAATAAAAACTATTTTTAATAAATTTTATAATTTCTATATATATTAACGGTTATTACTATTTTTTAATAATTAATTAAATTGTTTTATTAATACTAAAATATATAATATAGATTTGAAAATATATTTTATTAATTATTCGTATTTTAAAACAATCGGTTTTAAATATTACTAACCGTTTTTTAAATATTAATAAGCTATTTTTGATATTTTATTCTACGTTATGTTTTTATGCTTTTTTTTAATATCTATCGAAACTTAAATCCGTTTTATTAGTTTGAAATATAGCGTTTATAAATAAAAATCCTAATAATTCCGAAAGTTAGGTTATAACTTTAAAAAAATATACTTTTTTGCTATAACGAACGCTGTCCTTAGCATAAAAATCGAGGCAAAAAATAGTAACAATATTATTATTAGTTAATTAAAAATAGTTAGCGTTAATAAACTACGGTTAAAACAAAGTTATTGTTTATTATTTGTTATATCGCTTTTTTTAACTTTTAATACTTTTTAAAAAACAAAATAAAATATCGGCTATCGTATTCTAAATTCCCGGGTAGTACGTAATATAAAAATTATAATAAAAAAACAACTTTATTTAGTTAGCTTATTAAAAATTAAAAATATATTTTATTATAAAATATTTAAAAACGGAATAGTTTATAATTATTATAAAAAAGCAAAAATTTTAAATCTTTATTAGTTTAGTACGTTAAATAGTTAAACTTTTTACAACGGTAAATAATTTTTTATCGTAAATTTTATAATTAAATTTAATACCGTAAAAAGTTTCGGAAAAAAAAACTATAAGTTGTTAAAAATCGGTTTTAAAAAGTTTTTTAAAAAAAATACTAAAAAAAATACTATTAAAAACATTTATTTTTATTTATATATATATATTACTATTAAATAAAAAATATTATAAAGAAAAACAATAAATAAACAAGTAATAAATATATTAAACGCGGTTTTATAATCTATAAACTATTTTAATATTAAATCGTTACGTATTAATCATATAAAAAACTGCGTAATAGTTTTATATTTTATAATAAAACGTCGATAAAATTTATAAAATTTTAAAAACGATTTAATTTAAAATAAAATAACTTTGTTGTTATTATTTATAAATTATTGCTAATTATAAATAACTTTAATTTTTAATAAATCGGCTTCGATTTTTTTTATATTAATAATAAATTAAAAATATTTAGTTTTTATAATATAAAACTCGTATTTATTAATATTAGTTTAAAAATTTATA
The DNA here is from genome assembly GCA_022432385.1 of Xylariaceae sp. FL1272. Taxonomy (NCBI): domain Eukaryota; kingdom Fungi; phylum Ascomycota; class Sordariomycetes; order Xylariales; family Xylariaceae; species Xylariaceae sp. FL1272. The sequence continues at coordinate 5,946 of JAJJXC010000040.1, forward strand.
TTTCGTAAATAATTAAAAACTTATTTAACGTATTTTTTATATTTTTTTATTATATTTAAATAAATTAATATATCGTTTAAATAAGCCGTATAAAAAACATTAAATAGTTTTTAGAAATCGTTATTAATATAACGTTAAAAGTTTAAAAAACTATTTAAAAATTTAAAAAGCATTATTATATATTGGAAAAATCCGTAGCGATAATAGAATGCCGTAAAGTTTTTAACGCTTTTTCCGATACGTATTTTATAAAAAACTTGTTTAATATTAATTTTTATAAAGATTTTAGCTTTATCGATTCGGTAAAAAGTTTCGTCGATTAACGGCAATAGATATTAATTTTTACGGGTTTTAAAATTTAAAAACTTATAGTCGATATAAAATCGTAGTCTACCGTTTGCTTTTTTAATAAAAAGAACTAAAATAGTTTAAAAAACGTTAGCCGGTTTAATAAAACTTGTTTTAAAGTTTTTAAAAATATATTTATAAACTATTTCGGCTTTTTTAAAAATTATTTTATATAAAGTAATAAAACTTAGTTTTTAAAAATTATAATTAATAAAAATATTAAAATCGATATTTAAATAGTTTTTAAATAAAATATTAAAAATAATTTTATTAAAAACGTTTAAATAACTATAATATTATTTAAATATTATTTATTTAATTAATTCGATTAAATTAAAAAAGTCTTTAAAATTTATATATTTTTTTATAATTAAAATAAAAGCGTTTTATATAACGGCAAAACGTTTTTTATCGATTATAACGTTAAAAACAACAAACGTTATATAATAAAACTCCGTTTTATTATTAAATTCGGCAAAGCAAATAAAATCTTTATTAAAAATTATTTAAATATCAATATTATAAATATTATAAAGTTTATATAATTTATACTATTTTATTGCATTTTTAATTATTTTAAAACGATTACGTTAATTAAATATTAATTTCTTTTTAAAAAATTAACTTTGTTTTAAAAGTTTAAATAACGTTAATTATAATAATCTTTCGGTATTACTATTTTTTATAAATAATATAAATAGTTTGCGCTATAATAAAATATGAAAAAAAATTTTGAAATAAATAGCTTTTGTTTTTTAAAAAAAACGCTTTGGCTTTAAAAACGTAGGCATAGTAATAAAAAAAGATTTAAATTTTATAATCCGTTTTTTTACCGCATTTATCGTTTTTAAGAAATATAGTAAACAGTAATATCTATTACGCCGTCGTTTATTATTAATATTTATTAAATATAAACGTTAATATATATTTGTATTATATTTAAGGTTATTTAATAAATATCCCGTTTTATTTATTATAAAATTCTAAATTAGTAATTTTTTTAGCTTTTATTCTAAAAAAAAAACTAGCTTTTTATGTTTATAACTAACGGGTATATTATAATAATCAAAGAATTTTTTACCAATAATAATATTATGTTTTATATTTAAAACTAAAAAAAAATACGCTTTAAAATACGTTTTTAAATATATAAATATATAAAAATTGCTATATTTATTTTTTAAATAGATTTTTTATTATAGCTTACTATTTTTATAAATTAAAACCTTTTTAGTTTTAATATTATTAAATATTTTATTATTTTAGCCGTAAAAATTAAATCGATTAATAAATATGTATTTGTTTTAATATTTATAAATATGTTTATAATTAAAAAATATTTATTATAAACTATAATATAAATTATTAATAACGGATTTTTTTTTTAATAAACTGTTTAAAAAATTAAACAATATTTATATATAATTATTTAATATAAATTTATAAATATTTAATAATATAAACATTAAATATAGCTTAGCGATAAAGTTTTATTTTAAACTAGGTTTTTTTCCGCATTTTCGAACGTTTTGAAAAACGCATATTTAGTTTTTATAGCTATAGCTATAATAATATTAATATAACTAATATTTACGGCTTTAAATTCGGAAAAAAAAAGGCAGTTACAATTAATATAACCGTATTTATAGTAAATAAAACATTTACCGGCAGCGATTAAACGTTTTATTTAATATAAATTAGCTTTTTTATATATAAGTTTGCTATTTTTAGCAATATTTATAATAAAAATACCAAAATATTTAATTAAACTAATAATAATTATAATAATAAAAAATAAAGCTATATAAAATTGGCTATTAAACGTTATAACGCGAAATAAAATACGTAAAATCAATTAATAGCTAATATCTTATTTAATTTAAGTCTAAACCTAATTTTTATATTATTAATAATTATATTAATTAATATAATTATAAAACTTATTAAATTTTATATCGATATTATAATACTAGTTAATATAAATAATATTAAAACGTAAAAAAAGCTTATTATATAGTTTACGCTTATAATTTTTTTGTTTAATTTTTGTTTTACCGGCAAATTTAATAAATTTAATATAAAAAATAATAAAAACGTTATTAAATAATATTTTAAAATCGTAAAAAACGACATAGGCTTTTTTATAAGCGTTATAATTTTTATAGTTATTGTTTAAATATTTTATAATAACGTCGGCTAAAGTAAAAAAGGCTTTTCCGTTTTTTTTATTTAAAAAAAAATAGATTTTTTGCAGCCTTATTTTTAATACGGCCGAAAATATAAGTAATTTTAATACTTTTAAAAAAAAGCAATTAGCGTTATTTCGTAATTTGGACATTATAAAAAAATACTACTATTTAAACAAAATAAAAAGCTTTTTAAGCTTAGCGCCTTTATTTGTAAAAATAAAAGGATTAAAAATTTTTGCAAATAGTTTTATACCGCTATTAGTATATTCCGAATAGCCGGCAGAAGTATTTTTACAAATAAGGCAAAAAAGTAAAAAACTATAATTTTAGAATTTTAATAAACCACCTATTTTACTAAAACTAAATTAAGCTATATAAATAAATCGAAAACTATAAAATGTTATATTTACAAAATTAATAAGCTTTTTTTAAACGCATTCATAGTTTTATTTTTTTTTTAATCTATTTAAAATAAGCTTTGTTACGTATAGTAATTTCGGCAGCGGTAAAAGAGTTAATATTTTCATTATTATTAATTAAAAGTTTTAAACTTTTAAATCTACGATTAACCGTTTTAATATATTTTAATTATAGTTTTAATATATTAATTTAATTATATATAATATAAAAGTTATAGTCGTTTTTTTTTAAATAGACTTAAATATTAATTAGTAAATTTTTATAAATAACGTTTATTAAAATATAAAGCTTAAATTTAAAAAACAGTTTATCGAAATATTTTTTAAAAGCTTTTTTAAATTGCTTTAGGTTTATAATGCTATTTTAATAAAACTAAACAGCTTTACCGTTTAAAATAAAAAAATAAAAAAAGCATTAAGGCTTTCGACGTTTTTGCCTAACTTTACGGTATAAATATCAACTCGCTTAATAATATCTTCGTTTAAAGTTTAAATTAAGCAAAAAAAAAACCGGAATTTATCGAGTTTTTTATTATCGTTATAAACATACTTATAAAATAAAGCAATCGAAAAAGTCTTTTTTTTAATAAATCTAGTTAAAATATTACTGCTAAAATCGAAAATAAGTTTATCGTTAAAAATATAAATAATATTAATAACGGTTTTAACGTTAAAAAGTTTCTAAAAATCTAATAACTAATAATAAAACTTACTATTATAATCGAGGCGTTTAATATATATTTTTTCGAAATTAAATAAATTAAAACGTATTTATCGCTTAGCCTTAATAATATATTAAGCAATAAAATCGTCGTTTACGTTAACCGGGCTAACTTCGTTACGTAAATTTGCTATAGCGCGCCGAAATCAAAATCGTTATTATTTATTAAAATAAGAAATTACCGTTTTTTTAAACTTAAATAATAATAACCTTATTAATTATAATAATAAGCTTAGTAACAAAAAAGTATATAAATAAAAAAGCCGTAATATTACTACCTAAACTATAAAATTAATAAAGTAAAAAAAGGAAAAATACAATAATACGCTAGCCAATTTAAGTAGTAACTAATAATTATATTGCCGAGTAAAACTACCAAATAGTGGCCAAATAATAAGGCTTAATAGGCAACGTAGTAGCCAGGGCTTACCCGGAGGGGCTATTAAAAGGTCACCACGTCACATTTATTATTTTAATTATTAGTCGCGGCGACGCTAAATCGTTTTTGCAGTATTTTGTCAATATTATTTACGTTATTTATATTAAACGAAAAAATGCTTTTTAAACGTAAGCTGTTAAAACGGCCTTCGATATATTATTTATAAATAAGCGTTTGTTTATAAATAAAAAACATAATAAAAATCGTTATATAAAATATGTTTAATCGTTTTTAAAATGTTTTTAGATTATTACGTAATGCGTAAAAATAAATTAAGTGCTTAAAAAGCAAAAATTAAATACTTAATAAAAAAAAGTTATATATTCAAAAAAAAAAAATTAAGTGCTTAAAAAAAGGAGGTACTGCGTAAAAAATTTAAAACACAGAAAAATAGTTGTTTATTTATAACGCGTACTTGCTTAATTAATACAGTACGGTTTCTTTAACGCCGCTTTATAAAATATATATCGCTATTACTACGTTTTTATTTATTTGCAAATATATTTTACAAACGTTTTTTACAAGTTAGTCTATATAATTTTTAATTGTGTACACTATAATTAAACTTAGGCCATAATATATACGTAGCGACTTAACGGTTGCCTAAATAATGGAGCAATCCTCAAATGCGAGGGGGGGGGTAATCCTTAGGTTGTCTGTATTCTCACCCTCAACAATACCTAATTCTAGGTAGGTATGTAGAACCCCACCTGGCTGCCCGCGGAGTCCGTTTTTACCTAAGTGTCCCATCTTCCAGCACTCCATAATGGAGCCACCTGAACCAGATGGCAGGCAACGCCTTCAAAATTATAGGGCCAGCTACCAGTATTTTTTCTTAAATCACAGAGCTGTGAACAAAATTGCATGAGTTTTCCTTGAGACTAGGCTTCGTCATTGACTACGAATGTAAAGCAGTTATGTAGCCTTTTCCTGTCTGCCCTTCCATTTTCTCTTGCCTACCTAAGTACCTAGGTAGGCAAATATGATGCCCCGCGACCTTGAACGTTCAGCACTTGCGCAACACTTATGCGAGCAACGACTGATAGGCATCCCCCGCCAATGGCTCCCATATCTAGCTTGAGTCGATGATACGTTTCGTCACTCGTTATTTATATTCCGTCTCAGGCAATAAGTAGCCTAACGGCAAACGCCTCGTCAGTTCCCATAATGCATCGTGCGTACACGCATAAGAACCTCAGCCCAAGCCTGTTACATGAGGCTTGGGTAGAGGCACAATGAGCCTGAGCTCACTTCAGCTATCAGGAATTGAATAGCAGCTGTGCTCCTTTTGAACAATGCAGTCCGCTGTGCTATCCTTGACTGCAGTGGTCAAGGAGCTTTTTTACTCGCTCTACTCCAGCGACCCTTTCCACGTCCACGTCCACCACGATAGCCGCCCCGACCACCTCGGGAGTTATTACCACCCGGTGGTGGTCTGCCATTAGCAGACGCCTGCGGTCTGGGTGGTAACGTTCCAGGAGGTGCAGCATGGAAAGAATCGCGTGGGCCAGCGGGTGGTGGGGGGCCAGGTGGCAGTGGTGGCTGATTGTTATTCATCCTGTGACCTCCGCCTCCGATGTTACTAGCGATCCTGATATCGCCGTGTGTCTGGCGCTTTGAAATAGGAGGATGGATTAGTTCCTCATCCGACTCGTCGCTCGAGACGAAGTAAGTATGGCCCTTTCTTTTGGCCTGTCCGCGAATGTGAAATTCTCCGTCCTCGTTGGTCAACGCAGCGGGGTCGACCTCAGCCCACGCAATCGCTACACCCTCACTATCAGGGTTGACATACTGAGCATGATTTGCTTTGGACCACGTTGTGCGACCCGATACCTTACCGCCCATATCTTGAAGCCCGCATTCTGGACCGTAGTGGCCGCTCTCACCACAAGTGTAGCAGAAGATGGGGAGGAACTTGACTTGCTGAATGTCCACCTCGGAAGGTTTGAAGCTCCGCCAAATCTCGGTACAGTCGTCGTCTTGGTGTTCCGCATTGCAGAAGGCACAGCCGCCAAGCTCATCGGGGGCCAATGAGAGCTTCTCTTGACAGGATCCGGCATTGTGGCCCGCTTGACGACATTTTTCACATCTCTGTGTTGTTGGACAGCCAAACCTACACGGCGAGTCAGTAACAGCCTCGTGCAAAGGATTCAACAATCTCCTAGGAGCAGCGAAACCACTCCAGTACGCATTTCGAGTTCGCAACTGTCAGGGGCTGAATAAAAGAATGCTTACGAAGTGTGCCCAACGTCATCGCAAAGACTACAACTCATTTCAGGGCAGGCGTCTGTGGTGTGTTTTTGGCTTGAACAAGAAAGGCAATACTGAGATGGATCTTCGGCACTGAAAAAGTATCGTCTCTGGAGACGGAGCTCGTCGGTAGGGGTTGGAGGGGACTCCTCAGTATAGTTGTTGTCTTCTTCCGATGAAGAGCTGCTGATGCTGATGTGATCCTCATCGACTTCAGAGTTATTCGCATGGGCTGACTGAACAGCAGGCCGAGGTGCTGGTTGAGTGATAGGTTGCGCGGCAGGTTGCGCGACGGCGGGAGGAGTTGGCTGGTCAATGACACCTCTTCGTATGTTTGATATAATTCGGGCCACGTCAATTGGGGTGAGTGTTCCCAAATAGCTTACTGCGCCAGACCTGATAGTAAATATCTCCTTTTTCGTGCCAAGAATGAACCCCTGTTTCCGTAGGAAAAGGACGTCCCAGCCCGCACGAATTACTTTATATGACAAACTATCAGCGTTGTCCGAATTAGCTTTGAGTAAGTGAGATATAAAGGTTCTGAGAATGAAGTTCCTAATCGCGAATCAATCAGTACTTGTCACTGGGAATGCCAGTGGGAATTTCACGAGACGTACCAATACGCAGCATGTTCCGAACTCTGGGCTGGTAGTTTGATCCTGTGGCATTCCATGTTAGCACCCATTACTAGCAGCAACATCTGCTCAATTCATATGACACGGAACGCAACACCAAGAATTCGCTTACTTGAGGGGCATCTTCAGTGGGAAATTCCAGATACCCTTGGCTGCCTCAAAGGTCGAAACTGGCTCAATCTTCCTATCTCCCTCTCGGACTCTCTCTTTTCTTTCCTTCTTGGCCTTAGGCTCCGACTTCACAAGTGCCGGATTGTCAACACTAGAAGGCGATTGACCTTGTGTCTCTTGCACATCTTCTCCAGTGGGTAGGTCCTGACGGAAGAAGGAGGTAGGGTTCTTGGCCCCAAAACTGGTCCGCGTCCCCAGCAGCACACCTTGATTAAAGCCTGAACCTGCGGATAAAGGGACACTTGAACTATCACCGTGGGCAGCGTCAGCAGCAGGAAGTGCCGTAGGATGCTTTTCGGGGTCTAGAAAGCTTTCGACAGTTGCTGCCTCGTCGTGGGTATCAGTTGATCCATGGCCCTCGTCCATTCCTGATTGGGAGGTGTCTTGCGCACCATCTGCTGACGGAACTGGAGTTGGCGTGGAAGCCGACGTTGTAACAGCAGGGCCAAGGCCATGATCGATGCTGTTGAGAGTGTCGAGTTGCACATTGGCGTGATGTTCAGGTTCAGTGACGTCTGCGGGTGGTTGGACAGGATGAGATGAAGGCAGAGGCGAATCCACTATCTCGCCATCGTCTAGTCCCTCAGAATCACTACCGCCACCACCATCATCAATACCATGTTCATGGTCTTTTTTAAGCCTCTTGTTATTGGCCATGCGCAATTCCACATCGGAATCACTTTCGTCTCCCGAACTCAAGCCTTTCAGCTCTTCTCCGTAGTCGCGAGTTCGCTTCTGTGGTTGGGAATTCATCTCTTCAGGAGCTGGAGGCTCGACGAAGGAGCGCTCAGGATTCATCTCTGAAGCAGGCTTGTCCATCGCGGATGCGACCCTGTGTTGAAGGAAATCAACGAGAGATGCAACTTCCGCGATGGAAGGAAGAGAAGAATTGTGCTGGACCCAATTATGACGCGCAAGTTTTTGGGGGGGTGTAAAGGGAAACTACCTAGGTAGTGGCTGTGAGGCAAAGAATTTGGTTCAGATTCAATCATGATGGATCAAACTGACTTGAGATGAGTTTTGCATTCTTGGCCAGCAATTGCGACCTTCATGAAGCTGATAATGCGGCTCTTTCTCAAAAGCTACTACATACATATATGTACCTATGAGTTTGCAGACTCCCTAATCCGTACAAGCGTCCCGCATAAATTTTAGTGGGGCTCCAACGCAGCTGTCAAATCTGTGTCGGCCGTGTTTGCTGTCCCGACCGACACCCCGATGTCACTTTTGATCATATTGGTGGAAAGACAAGGGTCTCGAACTCTGATAAGTTGGGTGTAATACGGTACCTATTGGGACTTCCATCTTAGGTTACACACCTCATGAGATTCACGCATAATTCAAGGACAGACGTTTGGTTACCTTTCATCCGACGTGTACAGTTTGTGAACAAAAGGCAATAGATGATATTGATAACTTGATACAGGCGACTGTCCCAAAGCATTGGTCTACTCCTACTCTTTCAACGTTCTCTTAAAGTTGATTGGCCACTAGAATCTCGAAAGGAAAAGCGAATACGACCAAATCAGACATGATAATCAGACCGGGAACTGCCGACCTCTCGTTTTTCTTCTGGCAGTCAGCAGTTCGCAAAGACCGTCATGAGATCGAGAGGCAATCACGATACCAGGTATCCAAGTTAACAACATCATGTATCGATTGCCTGCAAAAGGACACAATTTTGCGCTGTCTCCCTTTAAGGCGAGCCACACATCTACGTAATAGAAGTGATGCCTTAGGTATGGGATAATCAGGGCAGATCAATAAAACGATGAGATACCTTATCAAGCTACATTAGGTATCCAATGAGTACTCTATCTGCCATGGGGGACCGACCTAATGGCTTGCATAAGGTACATGTAGGTGATCTTGGAGGTATGAAGCTGTTTTGACGTGACAGTGTCGAGCTCGTCGAGTGTCTTTTGGACACACCTAATAAGTTGCAAAGTGAATGCCATTTTGATGATGCGGGTTGGGTGCAAGCAGACCCGTTGTATTTGGCTCCAGGGGGCCTTACAGGCAACCTGCAGGTCTTTTGGCAGGCTCGGCAGGTGAGGTAGTAAGGGGCCGAACGCCAACTGCTGGGCGTTCGCCAGCAGCTCGAGGCAGCTGCACAGATCCCCCGAGAAGGGGCAGCCCCATCACGCACAGCTGAACAGCCACCTGCAGGAAGCGCTTTGCTGCCAAGACGACACCGACCGGGGCCAGCTAAGAGCTCTGCTAGGGGCTAGGCTCCAGCTAATAAGGTGCCTCGGAGCATCTGCTGCTGGTTGGGGTGGGTGCCGGTGGGTGCAGCATGTCCACAACATTGGGACAGGCTCAGGCAGATTGGGACAGCCCTGGAACAGCTTCATCCCCAAAAAGGGCATCACGTCTCGAAACCTGTCCTGTGCCCGTTCGCAAAATAAATTAATCATTGGTCCTTCATACACGTATTGTCCATAGCTCCACGGTCTCTCATCTGGCTCGTCTCGTTACCATCGCCAGCCCCATCACCCGTCGACTTGTAACTGCTGCGCTGACTGCTGGCGATGCTATGAGCTACTCGTGTTGAATCTTGCATCTTACTCACATCATTCCCTCCGTATCCGCATATTCGTCACGACAGCAACATCACAGCTCCATACACGCACGCCTCGTTGCCCCTTTGTGGCCGAATTCTTGGAAATAGCGGCGTCAACAGCACCGGCCGACCCTGCTCCACACGGTTCTCACCACCGACCCTACCGACGTCGCGACCCCTCTCGCCTGTCCTGTCCATCCTGTCCGTCTCCTCTCGACCCTTCTTACTGGGACCGTCGTCTCGCGTGGCTAGCATTCATATACCCAGCTCACCTCGCCCTTGATCTCCACGACGGCATCCTCCAATACCGCCAAAGTGTCTTCCCCAATCCTCATCCCCCGAACCGTCTCTTACGACGCTGGTGCCAACCCTCCGCGACGGGGAAGTACCTACCTCAACGCCAACATGGGCGACCAGAAGTCTAGTAGGAGAAGGCGTTCTAGCAGTATCCTTCAGATCTACCAGGAGCCTCTGGAGCCCATAGAACAGCTGAGCGACCAGTCCGCTCTGCCCAACCTCAATGCGAACTGGGTCAACGCCAAAGGTATGTTGCTTGTAAAGGGATTACTCGCCTGGAAGAAACTGAATCTGCGGAGCGAACTCTGGCTGACCGGGCCTCGCTGCCATTATAGGGGCGTGGACGATCCACATTGTGTTGATAATCGCCCTCAAAATCCTCTGGGATGTCATACCCGGCGTCTCCCAGGAGACGTCGTGGACCCTGACCAACATCAGCTACATGTTTGGCTCGTATATCATGTTCCATTGGGTCCGTGGCGTGCCCTTTGACTTCAATAGCGGCGCCTACGACAACCTAAACATGTGGGAGCAGATCGATGATGGAGCCCAGTACACGCCAGCCAAGAAGTTCCTGCTCAGTGTGCCCATCGTTCTCTTCTTGTTGAGCACACACTACACCCACTACGACCTGGCATATTTTACCATCAACTTCTTGGCTGTGCTCGCAGTGGTTATACCGAAGCTACCCTTTGTATGTACCCATGACTTGCTTAAATCCCGGGCGCCTACGCTGACATGTGCTACGTTACAGAGCCACCGTATGAGAGTTGGTTTGTTTTCCGGCGTGCCAGAGGATTGAGGGGATGAAAGTTCGAGGATTGAACAGGAACGGAAGCCGCTTACCATACAGCTGCTGCATGGGTGCCTAGGCACGCGGTTGAATTCGCACGGACATGATGGACATCATCAAACCAGAAAAGAAAAGGATATGCTAGGACGAGCCCGGGCGAACAGAATGAAGCAGAGCCATGCATACAGGCAGTCAGGAAAAGAAAATTACCACAATTAGGACCCATCTTCTGGCCACACTTGAAACCACTTATTGACTGTTAGAGGACCTATCGCAACCGAGTTCCCGAGATATGTGCTCACAGGTTGTCTGTCGGCGTATTCGGCTATTGGCAGGCTTATTAACAAGCTCTAGCTCCTCGACTCGATGTTGTACGCCCTCTTGGTTAGCCACTGCGCCATGGGCGCCTCTGAATACGGGATGTTCCATTCGAGTCTCGACTCATCTCGAGATATGAGCAGATTCCTCGACAATATGAATGTCATGCGACTGACTCCTTTACGTATGTGTACTATTACTAACAATGATCACTAGATCCAATACAGGCAGACCCTCATTGGCCGTGCCCAAACAATGAAGGACAGAGAAGCTTGCTTCTGTCAGCAGAGCTCGAAGCTAAGAAAGGCCACCGAACTTTGATATGTTGTGGTCTAATTGACTTTACGAGCTTCCAGCTCTCGATCCGGAAGACTCTGTCAGCTTCATCACATTAAGTGTGCAATCTGATGAATACGGTCTGGATTGCAATAGCCGAAAATGGCCTCTACAAACAGCTCCTTCGCGGAGTATATGATTCCGATTTGCAGCATCCCTCAGCCGACATTGGTTCTGTCTTCTCTTCACTCTCGTTTCTCCGGCTTGCTACCAGTCTCTCGTTTGGAAATACATTGTAGCACAAGTCAGTCGGTATGAAGCTCAACAGGCTGCTCGTCGCCATTGCTGTGGCGGCTCCCCTTATTGGTGCCCAAGCCCCTATTCCGTACAATCCCACCACCACCACCACGACATCCACCCACACAACCACCCACACAACCACGCCGTCTACCACCACCACCCACACCACTACCCACACAACCACCCACACAACCACACCGTCTACCACCACCACCCACACCACTACCCACACAACCACCCACACAACCACCCATACAACCACCCACACAACCACAGCGTCTACCACCACCACCCACACAACGTCTTGCACCACAGCATCCACCACTACTTGCACCACGGAGAGCACTACACCATGCACAACCAAGTCCACTACGCCGTGCACAACTAAGAGCACTACTCCGTGTGAAACTACTACGACGCCGTGTGAGACCACCACCACTCCGTGTGAGACCACCACCACTCCATGTGAGACCACCACCACCCCGTGTGAGACCACCACCACTCCGTGTGAGACCACCACAACGCCGTGTGAGACCACCACTCCTAAGCATACTACCACTCCATGCGAGACTACAACGACGCCGTGTGAGACGACCACCACACCATGTGAGACCACCACTCCGTGTGAGACTACCACAACGCCGTGTAAAACCACCACCACCCCGTGTGAGACCACCACCACTCCGTGTGAGACCACCACAACGCCGTGTGAGACCACCACAACGCCGTGTGAGACCACCACAACGCCGTGTGAGACCACCACTCCTGAGCATACTACCACTCCATGCGAGACTACGACGACGCCGTGTGAGACGACCACTCCTGAGCATACTACCACTCCATGCGAGACCACCACCACTCCGTGTGAGACGACCACTCCTGAGCATACTACCACTCCATGTGAGACGACCACTTCGTCTGAGACGACCACCACCCCGTCTGAGACTACTACACCATGCGAGACCACTACAACGCCGTGTGAAACCACCCCGAGCACTACCGAGTCTACTTGTGAAACTACCACGCCGTCTGAGACTACTACGCCATGCACGACTGAAAGCACCACGGCATGCCCAAGCGAGCATACTGAGCCAACCCACAGCGTGCCACCACCGGTGCACCCCGAGCCTCCGCATCATAACCAGACGGAGCCCCCGCACGAGGAGCCTCCCACGCACGAGCCAGAACCCCACATTCCGGAGATCCATGAGCCTCCCTTCCACCACGAGCCCGAGGACAAGCCGGAGGATAAGCCAGAGGACAAGCCCGATACCCCGACCCATACGCCTGAGGAGGATCCCCGCCCGCCTCACCACCTTCCGGACAACACCGCTCCCGGCCAAGCTCCGGCACTTGGAAAGACATTTGCGGCTGCTGCCGTTCTGTTCGCCGCGGCGCTGCTCTAAGGAGAGAAGGCTTTTAGAGGTGATGAGATTAATATGTCGAGAGTCATGGTCTGGTGCGAGCCACAGTCGCATGTCGAGCATGTTTTTCAGTCTACATGGTACCTATTTACCAGGATAATCCAGGATTGTCATAGACGGTCGTCCCGTGGGCGGAGGATATTAATGGCATCATGATGGAATACATATCTATTAGTAAACAAGAGAATAATTTTTGAGTATAGCACCAGCATATAGCATCTCCATGTAGATGAGCTATATAGGAAAATAGAGATTTATCTTTGCCATTTCTTCTAGGGACTCTTGAGTTGTGTTGTCTCGTGGACTAATGTATATATACATATATGGAAGCATGTTATGTTGGGATGGTTAGATTTACGTCCGAAGATGAAGAGTCATGAATTGCCAGGGTGCTTGACTCTGGCTCTAAATATATCACGTAGTTGGGAGAAATAATACGCAGGACATCATTTCCATAGACCGACGTGGCTTACCTAAGCTCTGAAGCATCCAACCGTCAATCTATCATCTGGTATCGTGAGCAATATGTGAAGAATAGGTATACATGTCACTATGTCACAGGCATACTGGGAAGGAACATCAAGTTTGAAGATCTTTTGTGTGAGAACTGAATGTAAAGTTTATCATTATGACTGGTGTGTGTTCCGTAAAATTGATAGCCTTGGCTTTGGTGAAAGCGGTAATATGATATGTTCAAGTTGGTCAAAATTAGCTTTTCCTTCGGGATATGCCAAGATCACTGTGGATTGCATGTCTGGCATGTGATTATAGATCCCTAGGCTGAGTCCTGCGTCATCTCTGCTCAAACCTAGTATGAGTCTTTACCGGTTGCATGGTTCAAACAGGTGTCCAAAAGCCGTGACAGAAGTTGTTTGTCGTTAGAGAAGAGATGAATCTCATATACAGGGTAAGAGCGGTCATCAAAGGGGTCAGCTGTGCATAAGGTATACTGTACTACCTACCATGAATGTCCTGCCTACCTGGCAGGTCCGGGGTGTGCGGCCTCCAAGCAAGGATACCCCTTAGCCGTGGCAGGGCCAACCCCCACGAAAAGCCCGTCATCGAGGTTACGTATCCGTACAGCGACTCCATAGCTGCGCAATGCGAGAGGGTGCTAAAGAGTGCGAGCAGAGATCATCATCGCCCTAAACGGCAGCCTGCTTGGCTCTGCGACCTGCAAAACAGCACTACATGTTGCGACCGTAATGCGCATTCAATACACCGTACCTTACTTAATATTCCTACCAAGGCATTCTCATTCTTTACATCATTACATCGCCTAAAAAGACATTCGCCCACGCTGCTCATGCCCGCGCCTTGCTAGCCCACGCCGGTTCAGCTTTGTCTCTCCCTCCCTCGACGGTGCCTGCACGTCGCCGACGCGGTCTGTAAACGTCGAACTCGTCGAACCCGTCGAACCAAAGTCGCGTCACTGCGCCGAACCACTCGCGTCCTGAAGCGTCGCGGTGTTATGTGTACACGCAACCGAGCATGCGGTTTTAGCTGTCCCACCTGATCTCTGTGTTCGACATCCGTTTTATATGCTGCACGTCACCTCCAAGCTCTCTTGAAAATGGCCGGAATAGAACGTTTGGAGATCCATAGCAAGGTATGACTAGCTCAGAGCACTCTTGACCCTAACCGGTCTTATATATAGTCTTTGCTAACCGAGTCTGCTTCGCCAGTCCTACATAGTGCGATGGGTCAAAGTGGAAGAGGGCCACACCATATCCTGGAGTGTCCAGCCCGATAGAAAATCCATGTACATATAATTCCTCCCATCTGCCGATAGTGAACATCCGTGGTTAACTGGTTGTTTCGTGCTCTACAGTAACTTCGGCATCGTCAAGCACCCTGGCTCCGGAGCCACCAACCTCCATTCTGCCCAAGGCGACCCCGATCCGACCCTCGGGCAACTCGACGGCACTGAAGCCAATGCTAAGAGCAACCGTTCTGCCAAGAAAGATGTTGGCAATGCCCGTGAACAACTGGCCAGCAAAGGCTTCATCCTGATAAACTGGTACGGAAAATGCGAAGCCGATAAGGTGTCCATGGGCACCCACAACGTCACCCCGGGCCACGGCGGCATGTTCGGCCTAATATTTGACAACACCTTCTCCAAGCAGACTTCCAAGACGGCGACCTTCGTTCTACTCACATACCCTACCGATGCGCCTCCCCAGGGCGCCCATTACCTACCCAACATGCAAGCCGGCTCGGTGGCCAATGCCACCCAGACAAGTCTTGGGAAAAGTCCACGTCTCGGCACAGCTGCAGGCTCCTCAGCCGAGAGTCTCAGCGTGTATCCCGAGAGACAGAGGCAAATGTCGATTGCCGGGCGAAGTGATACAGGAAGTGCGAGATCTTCCTATCACACAGGTACTCTCATGAAGAGACGCAGGAAGAAAGGCCAAGGTTATGCTCGCCGTTTCTTCTCGCTCGACTACTCATCTTGCACCCTATCGTACTACCATAATCGGAATAGTTCTGCACTGAGAGGCGCCATTCCTCTCAGTCTTGCTGCCATCGCCGCTGACGAGCGAAGACGCGAAATTAGCATCGACTCGGGTGCCGAAGTCTGGCACCTTAGAGCCTCAAACGATAAGGAATTCAAAGAATGGGCACAAGCCCTTGAGCGGGCCAGTCGGGTCGCAAGGGGTCTAGAATCTGTCCCGGAGCCAACTAGGACCAAGACCGACAGAATTTCTATCGTTGCGCCGCAGGTTTCTACATTCGTTAATAGTCCGCAGGAAGCAGATCGAGACTGGCAGCAAGTCGAGGCGCTGGTGAGCCGAATTGTTGGAACTCGCGACGCTCTCCGTCGTCTGGTCAAGGATATGGCAGCGGACAAACATCCAGCGCGTCCTGTGAGCTCACACCTGTCGCCTGCGAGTCCAAACATATCGGAAAGCGGAGATGCTTATTTTCCCGCGTCGCAAGAGAGACGACCCTTCTGGAAACGTAAATCCAGTGCGAATCTTCAACCGCAAAGCGTGTTAGCCCCGGCCATTTCTTCATCCTTAGCTGTTCCCGCTCCAGCTTCTGCCGTAGCTGCCAGTGCTCATGGCCCAACACGCAGCTCAAGAGAAGAGAAAACTACGGAAGATCATTGCGCCGAACTACTCAGCGACTTGGATTTGGTGGTAAATGAATTCACAAATGTGCTCGCAAATAGCAAGCGGCGTCGACTGCCGTTATCAAGATCCTCTACGGCGAGGTTAAGCATGGAGTCATCATTATCAGCAGATGAGTTCTTCGACGCAGAAGTAGGAGAACCCATGAGCAGTTCGAGCATGGTAATGATTGATCGCCGTGCAAGCGACCTAGATTCGCCAGAATCAGACGCGGGCGAGTCGATTGACGATGCCTCTTCCGTTTCTTCCGTTGAGAGCGACACAGATTTCGGTGACATAAGCGGCGTGGCAGCTCTCTTCCCTTCCAAACCTAAATCTCTACATCCCTTACCTGTCGACATAGCAGTCGATCGGAGGAATACCGTCCCCACAGCTACGATCCCACCACCTAGCCTCATTGCATTTGTACGTAAAAATGTTGGCAAAGACCTAAGTACTATTAGTATGCCGGTCTCTGCTAACGAGCCTACGTCTATGCTTCAGCGAGTTGCGGAGCAGTTAGAGTATGTCCAACTGCTCGATCAAGCGGCGAGCCAGAATATCCCTAGAGATAGGCTGCTGTTCGTCACTGCTTTTGCCATCTCGTCATTTAGCGTGAATCGGGCGAAAGAGCGCGCTATCCGAAAGCCATTTAACCCACTATTAGGCGAAACTTTTGAACTTCTCCGCGGCGAGAACGAGACACCGGGCGCCTTCCGTCTTTTGGTGGAGAAAGTCACGCATAGGCCCGTCAGACTTGCCATGCAAGCTGATGCCGAGAAATGGAGCTTAGCGCAAAGTCCTGCGCCAGGCCAGAAATTTTGGGGGAAGAGCGCGGAGATCACGACAGATGGTCGGGTTCGTGTTGCGCTGCACTTATCCGATGGTTCCGACGAGCTGTATTCTTGGAACATAGGAACAATGTTCCTGAGAAACGTCGTTATGGGCGAAAAGTACGTCGAGCCTGTCGGCACGATGACGGTTACAAACGAGACGACGGGCGCAAAAGCACAGATTGAGTTCAAGACGAAGGGCATGTTTGGGGGTAGATGCGAGGACGTGCATGTGGATGTCTATGGAACTGATGGGGCCCCCACCGGGGTTTGTCTCCAAGGCACTTGGACAAAATCCCTCCACGTCGTCGAGGGGGGAAAGTCCACAGGGCAGGAGATCTGGAAAGTTGGTAGCCTGGTACCCAACGCGGCGAATACGTATGGACTTACGAGTTTCGCCGCGGGTCTGAACGAGATTACGGAGGTTGAGAAGGGAAGACTCCCCCCCACCGACACCCGTCTGAGACCGGACCAGAGACTTGCGGAGAAGGGCAAGTTGGATGATGCTGAGGAGTGGAAAGTCAAACTTGAAGAGGCGCAACGAAAGAGGAGGAAGGCCTTGGAGGATAGAGGGGAGGAGTACAGACCGAAGTGGTTTGTGAAAGTACAAGATGCGCCGGATGGCGAGGAACTTTGGAGGTATAGGGGCGGGAAAGAGGGGTATTGGGAGGAGAGGGGACGGGGCGGGTGGAAAGGCGTCGAGAGGATTTTTGAGGTTGATGCTTAGGTGGTTGATGCTTATCCTGATGCTAGGGGGGATGGTAGGGGAAACGGAAAAGTGAGGGAGAAGTGGTGGAAGTGGGGTGAACATCAGTGTAGAAGACGAGAGGTGAGAGAGAAAAGAATGACTTTGCCATAGAGCGTGCTGAGCAGGCGTTTGAATAGATGGCGAATAGATGGCGATGCTTGTCATTGGTTGTGAATGGACCTAGGTATTGACCTGAGTGAATGGTATGGTGAAGACTGAGCTCTTAGACGACGAAGACTAGAGAGAGATTTAGGAGTATTCGACTGTGAGGTTGCTTCGGCGGCGGACCACAATACGGGACGTAACATCGTTTCTTGATCCGGAAGCCACCTATCTCCAACCTCCAAACGTCTAGGTGTGCAAATGACGTCCATTCATGGAGGTTATCTTGGCGACGTCTGGATGCGGGGAATGGTGATAGGTTTATAGTTGTATATATTTTCCTCATGTCCCAATTGCATTATGCGAAATTCACGATGAATTCTGTAGACTCCCATTAGACAAGAGAACACATGTCCAGCTTGAGGCATTTTGACCACCATCGCAATGCATTTACACGCCCTCACGCAAGTACTCGCCGTCTCAACCCTCCCTCTGCCATCCCTTTCATCCCCAGCATCATCCCCAGATTTTACACCCTCGACAGAAGCACCATCCTTCACATACAACCACACGACCTTCCTCCTGAATGGAGAACCCTACATAATAATAGGCGGCCAAATGGATCCGCAGCGCATCCCACGAGCCTACTGGCGAGATCGGCTCGCCGCCGCGCGCGCCATGGGTCTGAATACCATCTTTAGCTACGTTTACTGGAACTTACTTGAGCCTACCCAGGGATCGTGGACCGCGAAAACTGTGCCGGAGAACGATGTAGCGGCTTATTTCCGCATTGCGCAGGCAGAGGGGTTGAATATCGTGCTTCGACCGGGACCTTATATTTGTGGTGAGAGAGAATGGGGCGGGTTCCCTGCTTGGCTTGCTACTGTTCCTGGACTGGTTGTCAGGTCTGGAGAGGAGCAGTTCATGGGTCATGTGAAGACATATTTGAAGAACCTCGCGGCAGAGGTCAGGGAGCTGCAGGTTAGTAGGGGAGGGCCGCTGCTCATGGTTCAAGTTGAGAATGAATATGGGAGTTTTGGGGAGGACCATAATTACACGGCTGCTTTGCGGGATATCCTCAAAGAGGAGTTTGAAGTTCCGCTTTATACTAACGATGGGACCGTGGAATGGACATTATCTGGTGGATCCGTGCCTGGCGTTCTTGCGGAAATAGATGGAGATCCGCGGTCTGGGTTTGCGGCGAGGGATCTGTACATCACGGACGAAAGCAAACTTGGCCCGCTATTGGATGGTGAGTACTACACCAACGCGCCGGATATTTGGGGATCGGGAAATACGCACCCTGTTGTTAGCGAGGACACCATTGCGAGGTTCCAGTCGGACTTGGAGTTTGTGCTGCAAGCGAACAACTCGATTTCGCTTTATATGTTCCACGGCGGTTCGAATTTCGGGTTCTCGAACGGGGCACTTTGGAAGAACTACACGGTGCCTTTTACGAGCAGTTATGATTATGGGGCGCCTCTTGATGAGAGTGGAAGGACGACACCGTTGTATGATGCGCTGAGAAAATCGATTTCGAAGTATGTTCCGGAGGGCAGTCTCCCGGTGCCGAAGGTGAACGTGCCTTTGTTCGAGATACCGGAGTTCGATATCACGCCTGTAAAGGGGCTTTTTGATGGAATTGGAAACCCGACTAGGAGTGAGACGCCACTGACGATGGAGGAGTTGGAGCAGGCGTATGGGTTCATACTATACGAGCACACCGCTAACGTGTCGTTGAGCGGGCTCGTACAGCCTGGAGACCGGGCCCGCGATAGAGTCATTGTATATGTGAACGGGACAAAAAAAGGCGTCATTGACAGCACGTATGCCTACCCGGCGAACGTCTCAGTCGAGCTGGAACCCGGTGACAAGCTTCAGCTCTTTGTTGAGGATCTCGGCCGTGTTGACTACTGGTCCAGGGAGTCAGGCACGTCTGTCGAACTTCTGAACCCGTATAAAGGGATACTCGGAAATGTTACCATTGGCGAAGATGTGCTTTTTGGATGGGACATTTATCCTTTACCGTTAGATGAACTTCCTGATCTCTCAGCAATCTTTGGTGCGACGCAATCATATGAGATCGCGGTCAATTCGCCGCCAGTATTCTACCAGGGGGCATTCAGTTTAGACGGCAATGACGATACCGATCGAGCGTCGCTTGACACGTTTTTGGCAGTGCCGAACGGTGTGAAGGGCAACGTGTGGGTGAATGGGTTTAATCTCGGTAGATATTGGGTTGTTGGTCCGCAGCAGTCCCTTTATCTTCCTGGAACGGTCCTCAATCCGGGAACTGAGAACGAGGTCGTTGTTCTTGAGCTTGAGCCGAATGCAAATGCCTTGTCTGTATCTGGTTCTGCTGAGAGGATATGGGGAAATTACGACGATCCTGATTATCCATGAATTCTGACTAAACAGAGTAAACGGATTGCCTTATACCTATTCAGCGTAATTAGGTAGCGTTTGAGTTTTCTATTGGCCGTGGATGACGAATCTCTTGATATCTGCGTCACGCTAATGTCACGATAATTCTTGGTGTTGACATGTGCAGAGTCAACGTAGGATCAATTGACTTCGACGCTAACGGGCCTCAGTTAGCGTCGACGAGATAGTTCGGCTCAGCTTCCCGACTGACGCTACCCGGGGTGCCACGGTGAGTATCTGTACTTTCGGCCAAGTCTGGGCCCGCGGGGCAGTGCAGGTGAAGGGTGAAATGAGAGCGGCCCCCAGGTATCACGCAAACACGCCTGTTCATCTCAAACACGCAGTGTCGCAGCGTCGGAAATGATGTATCAGCACCCCCTCTCCTCTGTTTCGTTTCCCTCGTCGGCTGCGCGCGTTGTTATTACACCACACAGATTGCATCGCAAACAAGTAATCTGAGTTATTTATGAAACTTATATCAGATTCACATTTTTTACTGCAAGGCCTCGTGACCAATTGGCCAATTCGTTAATTGCTGTCGGTGGTGACAGGCGAGACAGGCCGAACAGGTACTACATACTAGTAGCGGATAAGGTTTGTGTTACTGCTTTTCAATTAGGTTTCGAACGCCGACGAGAGCTCTCATGACCCGAACATGATGCCCGATTTCCAGCCACGCCGTGCACCACTCGTCCATCTTCTCTTGCAATTGAATAAGTATGAGAGCGGCCCGAGAGAAGCGCTTTCAATTGTGAGGCATAATCATGTAGTCGTTGAAGGCATTCTAGACCAATGATAATCTTACGAAATTCCTGTCAAAACAAACTAGCAATAAGAAGAGGGCGAAGCAATAAACCCGAGAGCACGTAAATCTGCTGCCCAAATATGGCGACCGTAAAGCCTACGCGAGCGGCTCGAACATGCCACATCCCACCAAAATAAGATGCCGACGCCGAGTTGAAAGGGTGCAGAGTTTAGAGAAACTCATCTATACCATATCCTTTCTAATAGACGAAAAAGTAATGTTGTTTGAACTCGCGGACAGCCGAGAGCCTAGGAATACCTCAGGCATATTGTAATAATACTGCATTCCGTCGACTCATATCTTCATTAGTCGAGGATCAAGCGCGACGAAATCCTCGATGCCTACACCGGACGCCAAGGTCAACGACCGTGCGAGTTCTGCGTTGAATAACCTACGTGTATCCCGATAGAGGCTAATATTGTCACGTTGAATGCAGTGAGGTACGGTATCAAGCTTCAATTTATACGAGTAGAAGCTCAGGTGAAGCTGTTGCGAGTAGAGGTGGCTTGTACAAGTACTTGCCCATGCACGTAAGGCCCCACTCAGATCGGCTGCTTTCCATTCCAGCCCCATCATCGCGTCTCTGCCGTCCCTAGGCCAAACAGACCCCTGCACCCACTGTCGCCAACCCCTGTCACATCCCCCGATGATGCACTGGGCCCTGAATATAGCTGTGTCATTGTAGTAGGTATTCGAAACTCACATTCTGGTCGGCTGTCGTCCCAAACCCAGAACGCCGACCACAGTCGCTCTCTGAAACCTTCTTTCTGTTCTTCCTGTTTCCCAACCCTTTCGACTGTGTTTACTCCCACTGACACGGCATCACGACCACCGCACTCCCCCATTCTGCGAACGGGGCATCGTCGACTCTGCTGTTCGTCTCACACGTGTCTTCCCCTCCTGACACCATTTCGTAACTCGGCAGCTTCATAGGATAATAGTGCGATCGATCCGACCGTCGTCGCTGCAAACACAACTCACATTCGTTTGCCTATCTGGAGTAATAGAGCTGCCGAAGCCATCTGTGATCTCGGCCTTCTTGATCACTTACATCAAGGGCAAATCATTGGTTCGATGGGCCGTAACTCGCGCGCTTGCTCTCCCTCAACATAGCTCGACGACAAACAACGTTCTTGTCAGTTCGCCGCTCTTCTCCGAGACAAGGCCACGCTACCTCTTTGTCAAGAACAAATGCTTGGCTAGTCCACCAATGCAATAGACGGTCCACGCCCTTTCACGCATCTGATTCAACAGAACGCGCCCCTGTTACACAAAGGCCACGCAGCAGCCTCTCCGCGAGAGGGCTCTTCTACCCACCAGCCATTCCTCCCAGTCTTCGTCGTCTCTCACTCAAAAAGTCTACGCCACCATGTGGTTCTCTAATTTGAGGACAGCGCTCCTGCTGTCCGCCTTTAGTGTGTTGTTGCCCGGCGCCGCCGCCGAGCAAATGCTTGTGTCCACCTCTCTAAACTCGTGTCAGGAGGGCTCACAGTTCTCTGCCAGCTTGTTCAACGTCGTTTACACCCCCAAAAATGGGTCTGCCACAATCGACATCGTTGCGACCTCTTCCGTTGAAGGCTTCGTCGAGTTCGATATCACGCTTCTTGCCTATGGATACCAGATCACCAGGACCAAAGTCAATCCCTGCGACATTGGATTGGCAGGTCTGTGTCCCATGACATCGGGCAAACTGTCGCTCAACTTCAACCTCAAGGATATCGGCGAAACCGCGAACTCACAAATCCCCGGCATCGCGTACACTTTTCCCGATCTTGATGCCACTGTCAAGGTCTTCTTGAATAGCACGACTACCCATGAAAGCGTTGCCTGTGTCGAAGCAGACATTTCGAACGGCAAGACGGTTGACCTACTCTACGTCAAATGGGTGCTTGCGGTCATCGCTGGGATTGTGCTCTGTTCTTCGGCCGTTCTCAATGGTCTGGGACACTCGAATGCCGCCGCTCACATCGCATCTGGCGCCCTCTCCCTCTTTGGCTTCTTCCAAGCCCAAGCCATCATTGGCATGACCAGTGTTCATCTTCCCCCAATCGTCCAGTCATGGACCCAAGATTTTCAGTGGTCTATGGGCATCATCAACGTTGATTTCATGCAGGATATTTTTACCTGGTACCAACGGGCTACTGGCGGGACTCCGTCGACTATTTTCGATTCCTTAACTACGATATCAGTCCAAGTTCAGAAGCGGGGGCTAGCGATGCTGCCGGATACTGCCGTGGATTTGTATAGGAGGTCAGCAGCTCTTGTTCCCCGTGCTGCTACGGCCCTAGCGAAACGAGGAAATATCAAAACCGGAAACGGAAGTTACGTTGTCTTTGGTATCCAGCGTGTCGCTTTCCGAGCTGACATTGAGTCGACCAACTTGTTCTTGACGGCTCTCGTGTTCTACTCGATCCTTGTTGTCATCACCATTGCCAGTGTCGCGGCATTCAAGGGCTTCTGCGAGCTGGCAGCTAAGCGGAAGTGGATCAAGCCCGAAACATTTCTTGAGTTTCGCAATGGGTGGCTCACTGTCCTCAAGGGTATTCTATTCCGCTTGACGCTCATTGGGTATCCGCAGATGTCGATTCTGTGTTTATGGGAGTTCACGCAAAACGATTCTCCGGCCGAACTCGTCTTGGCTGTTTTCTTCCTTTTTGGCATGAGCATTACCCTTGGGTGGGCAGCGTACAAGGTGGTTCGCATCGCTCGCCGCTCTGTTACCATGCATCGCAATCCTGCGTACATTTTGTTCTCAGATCCCCAGGCCTTGAATAAATGGGGGTTTCTGTATATACAGTTTCGGGCTTCCGCTTATTACTTCGTCATCCCGGTTCTCGGCTACACCCTGCTCAAGTCCGTCTTCATCGCTCTGGCCCAGAGAAATGGTACAGCCCAGGTGGTCGGATTCCTCCTTATTGAAGCCGGTGCTCTGATTGGCGTCAGCGTGCTCCGCCCTTGGATGGACAAGAGTACAAATTCGTTCAAC
Source organism: Xylariaceae sp. FL1272 (assembly GCA_022432385.1). NCBI lineage: Eukaryota > Fungi > Ascomycota > Sordariomycetes > Xylariales > Xylariaceae > Xylariaceae sp. FL1272. The sequence goes on from JAJJXC010000040.1 coordinate 30,100, forward strand.
ATTGCTATCTGCGTTGTCAATTTTGTGAACGCCATATTCCTTCTCATCTTCTCCGATGTCTTTGATCAACCGCCGATCGTAAACGGTGTGATAGGCTTGATACTTTTCTTCCTGAACGCCATCTTCGCCACGATCCTCTTAATCATGGTCATTGCTTCGACTGCTGTGGTTTTGTACAGCAAGAATCCCGATGGTCGCTACCAGTTCATGGCGGACGATCGTGCCTCGTTTATGAAATCCCAGTCACACCTCACCGGCACCACGGAGCTGGAGGCTCTCGGAGCGACGGCGCGTGGGGACAAGGCTGGATACTTTAAGCCCGGACTAGACTTGGACGACGATAATCAGTCGGTATCGTCTGAATCGATTAAGCGTCGAACAGACACGTCACATGTTGAAAACCCGATGGGGGGCCCCTACGCAGCCAATAACCAGAATCCGAACAATCAGTCCTCTTCATTCATACAGCCTTCAGTCCCGTTGTTCCCCTCAAGTGGGAATAGTGGAAATAGGGCGCCGAGCCCATATGGTAGCTCGCCGTCTCAGTATGGTGCCTCGTCGGCTGCTGCGTTACGTGCGCAAAGTGCGACGCCTTCGGGATTTAGAGGACAGAATAATGCTAGGTAAGTCGTTGCCAACTTATAATGAGCAATCCATATAACTGACAAGCCAACAGCCCTTGGCAAAGAGGAGCAGGCTATGATCACTAGATGGCGATCAAGTCACCCGAGGCAAGAGGGTTCTTTTAGCTGGCCGCGTCCAGCAGTGTTCATATCCAAACAACATATGACACGACACAGTTGATGATCTACGTCCCACATGGTGGGGATGACCGCAGCTATGAAGTTCTGGATCCCGACAACCAGAGTACTAGGTTAATGTAGTCACTATGCTGCCGGGCTGCGAAGACAGGCGATGGTGTCACGAATTGTAGTGGTGTCGGAACCAGTCAGTATGCCGCCCGACGACCAAGCAATACGGTATAGAGAAGGTTTTCACAACACAGTGGGTAACGTGCATCCGGATTGCATTACGAGGCGTTCGAAATCACAGCATGGATATCTGCTGTGGTTTGGGTTATGAATGATTTGTGCTGGATTAAATCCATTTCAGAGGCGCATCGGAGTCCAGTGAGATATGCACCCGCTGAGTCAGGGGCATAGGTCGCGAGTCATGATTGTCAAATCGCGAGAAATAACGACGACTTATTAGAACAACCGGTATAGCGGCAGTGATAGCAAACGAACGAAATGATACACAGACATTGCTCTCAGTCGCCAGTAGCTCATGCAATGAGGCATTTGGTTAAGTGCGTGAGATTTGTCCTGAAGAGGGGATCGTGATCGAGGTTGGCGATTTGCATTTTCCACGTCGGATTCCCATGCATTTCACGATCTGCATGATTGGAAAGACCCCACTTGGCACCGCTAGCTTGCTGTTTCACAGGGACCAACGATGCTGAGGCGCCGCTAGCCCAGCTCACCATCTTGCAATTCGCGGTGATAGCGCGCCCAGACGCGCGTGGCTATCGGTACCCAGATAGCGCGGGTAGCACCTGGCGGCGGGGTCGCACGAGCCGATCTCAACTTCACTGCAATTGCAAGAAAGACTCGGAGATATCGAACCCCCCCAGATTCTCATACTTGTTCTGTGGTTCTTGACTATATCAGTCAAGTCAGAAGCATCCCCTCTCCTTGCAAGGTCCTGCACATGTCCGGATGCCTCTGTGTACCGTACCTTAGCCTTCCCCAGAGCTCGGTACTCCTCCAAGAAGAGAGAAGTCCCAGTGTCTAGAACGTCGGACGCCTTTCCCCGGGGCATCTAGAACACTTCTCATGCACAAGCATACGGTCGTGCGATACAGTCCTATTCTTTGAAACATATCATAGACCCTTCACCTAAATTATAAAACTCTCCTGGGCAGGACACCTACGCTGCTTCGGCGGCACTTGACTGCTTTATTCAATTCTCTCGCCCACTTTTAATACCCTCTTTGACGTATGTGTACCTCATGATCTCACGTAGACGTAAACGAGACTACGAACCATGGCTAGCATCGCAACATCCGCCATCACGCCGGCGCAATTGGGGTTTCTCGCCATATTTAATCCTTCTCTTGGCGCCACCGATGCGACTATCGACGACCAGATTGTGTATTATGCTTCCATCAACACACAGTCGCAAAAGCGGCGCCATCGCTCGCGCGGCAAACCCATTGCCGATATAAGCCAGGACGAGCGTAATGAACGGCTTCGGCAAATTGGTTTGGCCCAAGGCATGGTCGATTTCAGTCGCGGCTTTGCGAGCGGTGAGCCGGTGGACAATATCGAGACGGAGAAGACCCGCGTGGTGCTGCACGAGGTCGAACCTGGATGGTGGATTTTGGCGGTTAGTGCCCAGTTCCGTCTCAAGAGTAGTGTTCATATATGACGTGCTGTGTATGCTCATTGACTTTGAAACTGTGTAGTCTGTGGATTTGACCAAAATTCCACTGCCGCCTAGACTTGGCCCATCGACTGCTGGCAAACAGGAGGACCAGACTGAGAACGTGGAATATTCATCTCGGGAGCTGAAACCAGCAATGCTGTTGACGCAGGATCTCCTGAGAGCACATTCAGTGTTCTTACTCCACCACGCCGCATCACTCAGTGCGCTTTTCGTCAAATCTCGGAGACCCAATTTTGTCAAAATGCTCAGCCGATACTGGGACATGTGGCTGTCTACTTGGGATGTCATGTTGCATGGCAATCCAGCGATTTCCATGCTTAGCGGCATCAAGATGGCGGCCTGTGGGGAACTCGGAGTCGGAGTTGGTGAGGAAGACCGCGGCAGTGGTGAAAGAGAAGTTCTTGAAGGCTTCGTGGGTAGAGTCGAGGGCCTTGTTGATCTTATCGTTTCAAGATTTGACCCCCCACAGCCTGAATCGGAAACTACTGTCAAGGAAAGCGAATCTAGCATAGAGCCTCCAGCAGCGTGGCTCGGGACTGGAGAAACTCCAAAGGCAGAAGACGGTGCGGTCTTCTTGGGCGTTGGGGCATTGTCCAGAAAATCGCTCCGAGATGTCACGTACTGGATGGAAGATATATATACCTGGGGTGAAAATGCATATGGAGTCAAGGAAAGTCCGACTTCGACTCGATCCACCAGGAATAGACAAAGATCTATCAAGAAACCCACCAGCAACTATATCAACGCTGAAGACGCAGCATCTCGGCAGTTCGAAGAAAACGCCCCGCCAGAATCAAATGAGTCTGCGCAGGCTCCAGGGGACGGGCAAGAAGGTTCTGAAGAGAGCGGAGCCAAGAAATGGATGGGTTATTTTAAGATGGGATATGGAACCCACTGGACGTTGGGGAATTCGAGCGAAACTACGGACGACGCACAAGGTGATACGACTGCTACTCAAAACGACGAGCTGAAGAAATCAGACGCTTGTCCGCGACCGGCTGTGAACCGTAATAGAAACAACTCGACCGGGCACTATCTGATCGGGCTATTGGGAGATATCGAGGAGCCAAATGCAAGATCTGCCACGGGAAGCCAGGCGTCGGACGAAGATACTGAACTAGAGGAGAACAATTCGAGGGTCTCACTTCGAACACTTACGGTAGAGCTCGACACCAAGGAACCAACTAATTCTGTTCAGCTCCACGAGCTGGCCAGTCAGAGTTCGGAGCTCATACGCCCGGATTCAAACCAGAGAGACGAAATGGACCCCAACTCACAGTTTGCGAGCCAAGATCGCAATAAGACGCAGAAGATGCGTGTCGTGGTCTACGTCAACCAGCCATTTGTTTTCGCGTTTGTATTCCAGAACAGGACGGACTCGTTAGAGTGGGATGTGTTGTACCGATCACTTCATCATCAGCTCTCGCCGTTAAGGAAACCCCTCATGACATCGACTTCATACAGGCCAAATAGGTTGGACGGAGAAGGAGAGTCGAAGGTTTTTGACCTTGTTTGGGACCCAAAAAAGTTGACTGTGCACTCTTCTATACCGAGTATCCCGCCACCGTCTGAAATCCCCCAGGAGAATCAAGTTTGGTCGCGAGCTGAGGCGGTTAATACCCACACTCAGATGCTGGCCATGTACACGGCGACCCTCAGGGACTGGGAGATGTGTGAAAGGACCTGCAAGACGAATCGGGGCTGGTGGGTTGTCTGGACAAGGATCTTGGAGAGAGACGTGTCGCCTCCAGCAGCGGGAGCGAACACGGCTACGGAGAGTGATACGAATACCGAGGATGGAGATCAGGCTAGTAGCTCGTCAAAGACTCCTACGGCTCCTACTGTGGCCACGTTAGTGCATCAAGAATCTACGGAAAGCGACGGCTCGAACGGGCCGCTGCCGGAGTTGAAGCATGAGGCGAAGACGCCGAAGGTTGAGAAAGAGATTTTCTTGATTAGACGGGCTGGGGAGTATGGTACAACGGGAGGAAGCCCTGGGGTGATGGGGGCGATAGGAGAGAGTGGGAGTAGTGGGTGGACTGAGGGTGCGAGGAATCTCGCGCAGGGGATTGGCGTTGACACCAATAGGTATATTGAGGGGCTACTGAGTTTGGGTCGTTGAGATCGCATCTGAGGTGAGGGCTCTGGGCACTGCGCCGGTGGAAGTGATTATGATGACAAGTCAGGGGCGGACAGAAGATGTTTAAATCATAGGACTCTACAATTGCATTGATAGATAGTAGAGTTATGGAATAGAGCGTTCGGAGTGGGTGCTACATATGTAATTTTTATGGGGTTTGAAAGATTCAACTACTGGCAAATGAACCTCCATGCTTGTGCTCATATCCTAGGGCATGAAAACTATCAGGTATTAGACGATTGATTAGTCGGCAATGCAAGAGACACCAGAGCAAAGCAAATGCCACAAAACACACGTGCCTAACCATCCATCCATTCCCTAGGAAAACGCATCTGCCCTCTCGCCTGTTCGCTAATACAAGTACCCGAACAGTAATCCCTCCTTCTACCAATTGACCAATACTCTTAGATATCAATGTCACAATCGTCGAAGTGTTCATTTCGAACCCCTCTGCGAAAATAGCAAACTCTCACACAAAAGTCAAGAGTTCGAAATACATCCGGCTAAACTGTCTTGTAGATGCTGTCTTTCCTTTGAGACGTTGGTCGCTGTGTATAGATTTAGATGTTTTTTTAAAGGTAGGAGGAAATGGGTTTTGGTTGTGGGGATGGGGACTACTGGGTGGAGTGGAGTGCGTTTGGCTTGGACGCGTATATAGTGATGGGTTTGCAATTTGTGTAATGGATTTGCATCGTTGGTTTCGGTTTCAAATTGGAAGGTTCTTCGCCTCGCGTTTCTTTCGGACCCGGGTTATGTTTGAGCGTGATGATATTAGACTCCGAGGCTGACGATATTATGGTCTATCCTTCCCGTCTTCTTTGAATAAGGGTGAGAAGCCGGCCAGTTACTTTTCTTTCAACTCTCGCAATGAATGTTTCATTGGATTCCTTTGGTTAACAAACATACATCCCTTTGGAGCTTGTTGTAGTGAGTCACGCAGTGCAAAACCATTTCGTATGTTATGAATCGTGACAAGTAAGCTACTCCATGACTCACTTGGCTTGTAGGCATTCACATTGGTTGAGAGCCATTCGCATTTCATTGCAAGGTACCTCGAAATGATCTCTGATACATCGTAACGCGTTTCGTCATGACGTTCCCTTGCTAGAAAGACAAACTCCGAACGCCTATGGAATCCAATCCACCTTTTATGCAAAGCACGTCTCGGGTATCTTGGTCGTTGCAGCGGCATGATAAAATGACAATTTCCCCACCGTCCGATTCACCCTTGCTTTTCACCCATCAGTCGATCGCTCGCTTCGCTGCCTAGTCCCTTGATCACTCGGGGAACGGCTTCGGCTTGACCATGAAGAAGTCCGGGCCGGTGCGTTCTAGGATTTGAAACTCTCTCGGCTTGAGGAACATGGGCTCGGTGATGGCGAAGTACGGCTTGTAGTAGTCCTTGCTCAGCTGATTCTCCAGCAACCACTCTGGGGACTTTGACCTATAAGATGATATCAATATACTTGCATAGATACACGATATTCGTCGGTAAGAGCTCAGAAAGATATATATTTATATATCGAGTTACAGATATATAGATAAGTATAGGTGGTGTAACGCGAAAGTGTCAGCTAACTTACCAGTTCTCAACCCAGCTGAGCTTACCGGGCTCCTGCGGATTCTGATACACCTCGAAGAAGAGGCATTCGGGCTCGGCAATGACCAGGTCAAAGACGGGCTTGAAGGCGGCCATGAAGCGATCGACGTTCTCGGGTGCAATGTACACGGTAACGTGCAGACTGATGCCACGGGCGAAAGGCATCTTGCGCGGCTGAAGTGAAGGGCCGGAGGAGCTGGTACAGTTGACCGTTGACACAGTTGTGGGTGGCGATTGAAGCATCTTATCTTAAGAGCGAGTCGTGGTAGTTGGGTGGGTAGTAGTAGACGACCCCTTTACTCTCCAACTTTATACTTTGACGTTGGTGTGTTGGCTTGCGAAGGGAAGTGAGCTATGGCGAGGGACGTAATAAATAGATAACAGTAGGCGTGGGTGTATATAGGACCGAATACCGCATTATAGTCAACGGTCCCTGACGTGGAAAAGCCGAGACAATAGCAAGTTGAGGTGAATGTCAGGACGACGAGTCACTTATAGGAGCATTCATCGTAAAAGTCGGCCAATGGAAGACTATCAGACTGCCCACCTGGACAATAATGGCCCTCGTCAGGAGAAGGGGCCTAATCTCATAATACAACTAGTTCCTACGGGTCGGGTTTAACAAGAGGGACCGTAATGGTTACTATACATGACGAGAGGCGAGAGAATGGTACTGAAGACGGGATGACGAAGTACATGCTCGATGGTTTCAGTAAAGGTGCCAGAACAGTGGGCTGCGTTAGACCAGAACAAGCCTGGCAGAGTGGTGGTGCATCGACAAGGATAGGCACCATAGGCATCCTAGTGGCCCTGCGTACATGAAGCTGTGCCCATTGCCTGCATCATGCCACGAGACTTGGTCCAGTCTGCAGCGCTTTGGCCGTTGTCTGTATGCGACGAATATGTCGGAGACGACTGTTCCCGCCTGCCAGACGGGCGAGCTGGGACGAGGGCATGCATCCATCACTTGACATCGGCAACGCCTCGGGAGGACGACGTTGGGCAGCATTCGGGTGGCCTCGTGCAGGGAGACAGACAGACTCTGTGAGCAGCAGGAGCCAGCCGAGCCAGTCGAGCCAGTGCGGGAGCGACCCTTCAAGCCTCCTCGCACCCCTCCGCTCCGCCCTCTACTACCTTACGTAGTACTGCTACCATGAACCGCCTCTAGGCAGTTCTAGCCATGCTCGCCATGCAGCAGATATAAACTGACACGACTGAGCTATGGTCCATCTCGCGGCTCATGCAAGGGACTATTGCTTGCCAGAAGCGAGAGATGGCTACCATTGGCTGAAACACTCGCCTCCAGTTTACTTGACCGCCCTGTCCAACACCACTGCCTCTCCATCCACCCATCCACCCCACGCGGCGAGTAGACCGCGGTACGATCCCATGCTGCTCTCTCGCCGACGCATACGTGGGCACTTAGGTACTCAGCTCACCTTGGCCGAATATTCCACGCCACATCTCTGCATGAAAATTCAAGATTCAGTAGGTTCTCATACACAGAAGCATCATGTACAAGTGTCAGCCCCCAGTTACCCCACCATAAAACAGCGACAAGGGCACCCAGGTCCCCGGCTCGAACCGGACACACAGCTCTTACCAGGTCGATTTGCACACTGCGTCAATAGCCATCCATCAGACAGCACTTGAAGTGGCATTCAAAATAGTGCCTGTCAACTGATTCCTCCCGAGTGAAACCCTGACAAGGGATTGCACCAAAACTCGGCACGAAAATGGGTCCGGAAGGGTGGGGAGACGGGAGCTGGTCTTGTCAGTGCCGCTCCTCTATGCACCTCCCGTCCCTCTTGGCAAATCCAGAGGCCTGAACACATGACCGGAACATCATTGTTTATCGCGTGGCCGAGGCACTCGATATCCCAGAAAGCCACACCTCGCTGTTGATAGAGACAACAGTGGTCGTCAACGATCAGCCATGTTGCGGTGTCAAGTCCACCGCCTTTTCAATGTCTGCTCTGCCTTCAAAGCCTCTAAAGCGAGGCATCGTCGTCATCGTCAAGGCGAATTGGCCAACCTTGCACTCACGTACGTGTAGGATTCGTATGTAAGTGCTTATCAGCTATGCAATTCCACGAATCGATGACTCTGTTCTAGAATGCTTCAAGCTTCAACACCCCTGCACTGATCAACGCAAGTTGCCAGGTTTTACAAGAAACAAAAACAGTTACATAATGCAACCTCACTACTGGAGGCGCATGCTGTGTCCATCAAGTGCCGTGCACCCTTGTACAACCCGAATGACCTCTCGCCTGGGTATCCATATCCCCAAACCCTGCTGGCCTGCATCGTCAAAGGGACAACATGTATCGATTGGGAAAGACACAACCGAGATTGGGTGAGACTGACCAGAAGTGTCCAAAATCCCAGAATACGCAACTCGTCAAGACCTTATCATGTCGTACGGCGGGCTCTGTCACTCAGACGCACGCACCAAAAGAGGCGTCATTTATGACGATCATTGATTTTATGTTGTGCCCGATGTTACGTGTACATGGATAACGGCGAGCGTAAAGTGTGGTCGCAGCGAAAATCACTAACAGTGGAAGTGCGGAATGGTCAAGTGGCGACAGAGCTGAAAACCGCACTCGCATATCCTCAGATATCATGCACGTCGTCGACCCTTTCATATCATTACGCACAAGCTTAGCCTAGCTACCGAACCCGGAACTCGTCTAGTTATACCTAATCTGCAGTCCAGAACCGCCTAGTTATCAAGCTGAGTGCCGAGAAAGAGCATTGCTAGGCCGGGCCTCCGGATTGCATGCCGAATCCTTCTGAACCTCGTCCGTCGTCGTCATGTCGCGGATCCGGCCAAATGCGGGAATTAGGGACTTTCATCAGTGTTTGCACGTCAACTCGTCGTTAGACCGTCTACCCTGGACTTGGTTATACGTTTCACCCGCTCTCGCGCATTTGAGACCAAGTGGAGATGGGAAATACTCCGAAGGAATGGCGCCCGCGCCTTGGGAGGTAGCTCGGTACCACAGAGGAGGTCTGTTGGCACTTGGTACAGACTTGGTGGATTAGGTAGGTGACGTAGCGGGTCTATCAATGGTCTTTTGGCGCTTGTATTTGTAAAACAAAGACTTGGCTTTCCTACTAACATGAACACTGCGTCTTCTGACACTTGTCATACAACTATTCAGAGATCGTCAGATATGTGTTTCTTACTACATTCTACTGTAGGGCAGAGAGAGTTGAATTTGTCAGTCGATGTACCTAAACCCCAGAGATCGGGACTTGCATCAAGTTGTTTTCACTGGAATTTGTTGGCCTTTGGCTGTGAGCTGTTCATGACTACTATTGTGAGAAGAGTGTTATTTAGGTACCGATCCTGCGTCTCTCCCCCGAGATTCTTCATAATGAAGCTATAGTACTAGCGACATGGAGATTAGTCTCGACCTCAGGAATACAGTATATAGTCCTCGCCTTCGAGTCCGGGCCGATAACGTGGCATTTTTATGCCTATTGAGCTGATTCGTGAAAGAGGATGTCGTGATCTCGCTCGCAGAAATTCTGAGACTCTTTCCACCAGGGGTGAGAAAATGAGGATTTCGAGAACGAGAGGCACAGCACCTTGCTTCGTGAATTGCGTTAGGTTATGCATTGGTCTTGCCCGGCGATAACGATAACCCCAGATGTACCACGAGTTACGACAGTGTGCAGCGCTTCAAACTTGCTTATATACATGCAGATCGGAGGGGAGGTTATCGTATCTCCCAACTGATGATGTCGTGTTGCCGGACATATGTTGATCGCACCAGTGAACTTGAAGCCTGTCGTAGTTCTAGATCTCGATGACTTCCCGAAATGTTTTTTGCTCTGGGAAATGGGTTGAGGACCCTGTCCAGCTGTCTGTCTAGCCGCTAGCGTGACCGGGGAGTCGGTACGAGGGCCACGCCCATGGACTGGCATTGGGACTAGGAGGTATTGCCAATAGGGCGGTCGAAGGTGTCGGAGATATGGCAGCTTCCGTAAATCTCGGGTTCCGTAAGTCTCGGGTTTAAAAAGCAGGTTGAGGAACGAGAATCGAGATCGTGGATCATCTCCGGGCTTGTGTTCGAGGGGATGTTGTTGAAGCAGTGGTCTTGTGTTGTGATGTGATTCCCTAGGTCTTTGGGGAGAAGCTCTAAGGGGAAGTTAGGTACTTATTGGTCCTTGTACGAGCACATAGAATCAAAATGGCAGGTTGTAGCTGGGTTGTTCTAGATCATGGTGATTGTCTACCTATGTTGAGTTTGACAGAGCCACGTGGGTTCTCGGCTGCGGTGGTGCTTGTATGTGACGTTTGACTCGGGGGATTATCTTATTCCGGCAGTGTTGAACTTATGTTGATGAAAGGTAATGCAAGGATTTAGAGTTGGGCGAATGAGCTGATGAAGATTGGGTTTGCAGGCACGTTGTTTATTTTGATGTGTTGTCTTATGAAACGACTACATCCGTGGTTGGAGATGCTAACTTTTGCAATCTACGCTGGATCGAAATAAAACTCATATACTTGGATACAGTTTTGTTTCTGCTACCAGACTGATAGTTTCGTGCAGATATCATCTTAGCCATTGGCATTCAGAATCTACGAGTACGCTAACTAGGGTGTCTGGCACGAGGAGGGAACTCGTGTTACAGTTGACGTTTATAGTGCCTCAATCTTGCTACCGAGGTCATCGAGTGAATTGGACGTCGATATCCTCAACCAGCGGTTGGCACCGAGCGGTCCTATGTTCTATTAACTCGTGTGCAACACCAATTGCGAGGAAAATGGGTAGACTTTCGTAGTTTTATTCTGATACACAATCGCATCCTAATTTTCTACGAAATATTTATTCAGCGGTTCTAGACTCCAGAGCAAAGCTAAACAATGGGATGAAATCAGACACTGAATTAGCGGTCTAACACAGATCAGTCGTGTACAACTAAGTGGTATCATTACCCAACGTCAAATGCCCTGGCATAAATGCGGACTGGTTCCTCTAGCTCCGGGACCTAGCTTGCTTCCCAATTCACGTACGAATGCGGTCGAAACTGAGACTGAATTCGAAGCGAACTCGCCAGACCATAGGAGCAGACTTGGCTCATCTCGCTGTCATCTGATCTGATAGCACAATTGACGCGCTGCTTTCAGTTATTTGTGGAGTGCGCTTGGTTGCCGTGTCTGCTTTGCCACAGCTAAAACATATTTTCATTTTCATGGCCTACCGTACGTTCTCGATAGGCTTCTATTACTCGAAGCGTCACTCTCGAAATCCAGGCAAACCTTTTGCGAATTTGATACGAATCTACTATCTGGATCCTTTGAACATATCTTCACGTCAAAGTAGAAAATAGCTTGAATCAATAAATTAGCGCTTGCTGCGTTCGTCACACCACCTGGGTCCTATCGGGAAGACAAATCACTGTTCACTGTCCACGTCCAGCTTTGCCATTGGCTGTCAAACTTGATTATCTGTCTCAAATGTACAATAGTCATGAGCAGCCTGCTGCTCATGCAGCCGTAGCGCAGAGTCTAGTAGCAGGTAACAAATGAATACGGTATTGCTCTGCCCCCTTTTCGAACCAATCAACCAGCGATATACATTGGTTGGATGAAATGTCCCATTTAAGGACACCCAGTAGACGGATAGTTGCAACTCTCGTCGCCGCCAGTGATATCAACACCAGAGAACGTAAAGTCAGAGCAGCTATCGTCACCACAGAGGATGTAGTAATTGTAAGCGTCGCTGTCAACAGTCCCCGTCACGTCAATGAACTGAATATTCGAAATGGTGACGCCGTCGGTCGGTTCGCCTGTCGGACCACCGTTCAAGTAGTCTTGCTGAACATCGATGCCGTAGTCCGAAATGCCACTGAGAGTGATGTTCGAATACGTGACGTCCTCAACTGTACCAGTTTCGCCCGAATTTGTCTTGATTCGTGCGCCGTTCTCGGAGTTAACAACGACCGAGTTCGAAAAAGTCACACCGCTGACAGTGTTGTTTGACTTTCCGCCAATTGAGCCGATAGACAAGCCGTGACCGCCAGAGCAGTACATGTTGTTGACAGTGATTTGTGTACCAGAGGTGACCGCAACGCAATCATCTTGGTTGTACACCGTGATGCTGTCCAATGTCACATAGTCCGAGCTCGAAATATCAAAGCCATCGCTGTTGTGGGCGGCTGCCAGGCCATCACTTGCGTCGTTTGCGGCGTCGCCATCCGAATTGTCCAGTGTCAAGCCGCTGATAGTCAGGTCCTCATTGCCATTGATGTAGAAACAATGTACAGGCCAGTTCTTGATATTCAAGTTGGTCACTTTGGAACTGTACATCTTTTTCAAGACGATGAAATGATTGGGCTTGTCCACTCCGCCGTTGGAGCCCAGGCCGTCCCAGTACGCCGCGCCCTATTAATGCATCGTTATTAGCCAGGTTTGAACTTGCTATGGTATCAGATTGGCCAGTGACAGTCCAAGAGCTGGTTTCAGGAACCCGTTGAAGGTACAAGCAGTCTTACATTTCCCTCTATGACGTGACCTGAAGCACCCGTGATCGTGACAGAGTGGCCGCTAATCACGATTGGATCGAAGTCACTGTCTGATGTTGTGCCGAAGGTCTGAATCGTCCGTCAGATCATTGCCATTATCTGGTTAGCTACAGCGTTTAGATGAATACTCACGGTTGTTCCAGCAAAAGTTACAGTAGCTCCCGTTTGCAGCGCTTGAAGATCAATGGTGCTGGAGGGTGGCGCAGAGATGTTGGAAAGCACAATGTTCGTGCACGACTCTACTGCAGAAGAGATGCTAGCATATGCGGTCCTTGAAACGATCGTTAGCGATCCTCGTCTACAAGATTGCGGCAAAAGTTTCATGTGCAAGAATATGGCTTTGACTTTGGATTACATACACTATGCAGGTTGAGCCGGTACCTGCGGCTGTAGTTGTAGTTGCTTGCGTAGTCGTCGTTGCCTTGGTAGTCGAAGTCACCATCGTGGTCTTACACTCGTCGTCAGCAGTCAGACACTGTAAGTCGTTTACACGAAATTCATACCGTTGCTTTGGTGGTGGTGGCGGTCGCTGTTGCCGTGGCAGTCGACGTCGCCGACGCCGTCGCCGTCACAAAACACTCACATGCTGACCTGTGGTGCTAGAGTTAGATATCGTCAAGTTGAAAGAAGCAAATAGGATTCCAGTGCCTCCAGTGTATAGTCAATATTTGCACCACACTTCTTGCCCATTGTATAGGAAGAATGCTCCGGTATCGGAATCGAAGGGACGAGCTTTGGATATAGAGTCTCTGCTCTCGGGAACTACTTACGTGAGCTTTTTGACCTTGGAGGAGCATGCCGATGCCCAAGTAGGCTGCGGAGCTGATGCAGCAGAAGCACAGAACGTCTGGGCCGCGGCCTGGTTGCTCACGAAGGCTGCCGCACATGCATCAGTATCTGGGTTGTCGCAGGCGAGGACAAGTGGCGATGACAGCAAGACTGCTGCCCCGGCAAAAGAAGAGAACGAACGCATGACGTCAAGGGGGTAAAAGAACGAATGGAAACGAAAGAATGGAAGTCCGCGACACTTGAGGCTTTGAAGCCAAGGTTATTGGCGCCAAGGTGCATAGATATATATACTTACAAGTCACCCCAGCTCAGACGCACGAAGTGAATGATTCCGAGTTGCATGTTCGAGAGCTCTGGCCGTCGCTCTCGTCGTCGTACGCTTCAGGGTCTCGACGAGGGTGGAAATGAGGCCAGGGGCTAACGTCCACGAATAGGATCCACTGACACTCTACCCTCAACAGCGCCATCCCTCAATCATCGAGTAGTTGGCATGATTCCTACGCATTGGAACTCGATTCCGAGCGAGCCGTTCGACGGGTCTCTTTCTTTCGCATACACTTGTCGCTAAATCTTCGCAAAAGATATGAGCAGGAACCTGTCGTCTCCACATGGTGGCGCTGCGGGAATGTGCGGTTGGTGTCATGGATTAAGTTCATCCACCAATCCTAGGCTTAGCGTCAGAGAGGTTGAAACATTGGATCTCTGCACGAGTATACGACCTCAAGAACGCCGCATACTCTACACAAATCTTAGCGTCTTAGGCGCGAGGTAAACATGGAGGTTTACCCCAAAACTAGGTAAAGCTGTTACTGGCCCCATTGTCGATTCCGTAAGTATAGGTAGTCTTGTTCGTACAGACGATGGAATATCGTGTACTTGACAGGCCCTTCCATAGCGACAGCGGCTGTGATGATCACGACGGACGAAATCTCGACCCGCTGCTGCTGCTCAAAGGAGACTGAGGCTCCGGCCGCAGTTATGTGCCGAGCCAGACCTTAGGCGCTAGCCGCTTAGCTTCACGGAATGAAAAGGAATACACAATACCATGTCGTCAGATATTCGACTGAGGTGATGGCGTTGAGGAGGAAAAGAGGGCGAATGACGTCCTCTTTGGGTTGTTTTCTATACCTGAGGGACGGGGAGGGACGGTGTCTGTTATGAGTCTTCTTCCTTATTCTCAACGTTCGTTAACTTAGACTTATGATATTTTTCGCTCGCAAATGGATTACATAGAGAGATTTACAGCCAGCGTGGCGTCAGATGAGAGTCTTTGATTAGGATGCTTAGCAAACCTCCAATAGTTGCGACTACAAGACTCCAGACTGTGTCGGGGTGGAACATTGATGTCGACGGGGAGGAGGTCTGAAGCTGTTCCAAGGCCCCTCAGGAACTTGAATACCATCTGCCCTTCAACATGAGTTGCCACCGTGCTTCGACGTTAGCAGAGTAGACTGAGGGTTGCTAAAACCAAAGTCATATAGTCTCGGGGATCTGCTCTAACTTACCTGTTTAACCAATCCTCAAAAGCTCCAAAGCTGGAACGCACGAGTGAACATCTAGCGCAACAACTATATCGCCCTATTCCGGCTTCTTGCATTCACGCATCATACAGGTGTATGTGTACATGCTACCGTCAATCACCGGCATCACAATCGCCTTCTTGGCCTCAAATCCATATTTCTGATACAGCGGCAAGCCTTTCGGCGATGCAACAACCCAGCATACCAGTCCTTTCTCGTCTGCAAACTTAGTCGCCCAGTCCAGCATCAAGCTGCCAGCACCTTTGCGCTCGAAAGATGGCAATGTGCCCATCAATTTCAATTCTGAGTGTGGATGGCATTAGAGTATGGAACTTGAACAAACTCGGAAATTCAATCAGAAGAGGACTGACCCATGCACGGCCGATCGCCAACAAACTCGGCCTCTCCAGCTCGGCATTTATCTGTGAACTTGATGGCAAAAGGGTCGTCGAGCCCTTCAGGAGTTCGAGGTGGTGAGGCCACGAAGCCCTCAGGCAAACCTGTGCGACTGTTCAGCAGAAGGTCGGGAATCGAAGAGAGTATTCCCACCGCTCTGTTGTGGCAAAACACCAACGGCGTCGCTGTTCGTGAACCTCCATTTGCTGTAGCTCACGACGTCGCCGGTTTCTGTGTCTACGACTTTTTTGTAATGCCCTCCAAATTCGCCATATGCGCGCGGCCACCGGGAAATGGCACCCGCCAGTAGACGGTCATAGGACATGCCCGGGAACAGAGTCATATTGAAAGTGTCCTCGTGAAAGGCAGATATATATACCTGTTGAATGGCTGACCCATCACGAAAATCGACATCTCGAAGTTCCAAAAACATGTTATGAGAAGCGGAATCGCTGGATTGTGAATGTCAGTCACTATTTCCGCGTCCCAATGCAATGCATCTGAATACCTGTGAGTTTGCATCTGTTGAACTGCCAAGGTATAAATGCCTTGTGCGGGTATATCCATCGTACTCGCCCTTCTTCCGTTTCGGCGTTGCCCCGCCGTGTTGCATCGGATTCCTTTCGTTAGTATGCATCCCGCATCTCGAAGCATGGCCCGTCATCTCCTATTTGCTAGACTAATTTGCAATCGCACCAACAACGGCACCCGGACCAAGATAGAGCACAGCGACAAGAAATTACATGGATTATGAAGAAGTTTCAGACAATGTCTAAATGATCTTGGGCGTTTGACCAACGGAGGTTGAGGGAGCTTGGAAACGCCGCACTCCTTGAGCTGCCACAGTGGTGAGCCGCCAACACTGTTGGCGTTAACGGAGGGCGGAATGGGAGTTCGTCGCGGCATTTTGAAGGTTGACGCTTTCGGGGCCCTTGTTGCGCATCAGTGCTCTGCACCGAGTACTCGTAACGTATAAGATTGCTGTGACTTAAGCTGAGATCTATAGCTCTGGTTCGATTTACTCACATCTTCTTAATACCTGGATGATCACGCCTGCCACTTCGAAGTGATGGATGCTACGCGCACTCCATAAGAACGCGATCGAATTCCGTGAGCCGCACGACTAAAGCCAATTTGTCGAGCTCGTAATGTGCGCTCTCAGTAATGTTACATTGCAGATTGGATTGGACTTACAGGTTGTAAGATGGATTTGGCATTATGGCCTTCGCAAGATGATGGGATTAACCCATGTATTCAGTGCGAGGTCGCCTCGTCATTCTTCTGACGATATCTAACTCTTCTGTGACGGGTTGTCTTGCTGCCAACGCCTTCTTCTATCACACAAAAGCGGTCATCGACATCTATGGCGGTCAGCTCAAAGCCAGACAACGCCAAAGCCAAAGTCGAGAGCATGACCAGGAGGGCTCAACTAAGATATCGACGAGAAAAACATCGCAGATAGTGCACACCTTGGATTGGCCAGAATATAAAGTCTCTTCGCCAAGCAGCGGCTTTGATTATGCAAGTCATTTGCACATTGACGTCCCATACCATACTAGTAGGCCTTCAATCGCTGTCATAATCCTTGTGCATAAGTGGGGTAATGTAAGCGAGAAGGGAACGCGGCTCAGTTTCCGAGATGTTCACGTCTGCGAACCGCAAAGATTCTAGCTAAGTACATCCTCTACTACTAAGACTATTCTACATCATGGTTGCTTACAGGATTCGATACAAGAAGTATCGCCCACCCTGGCTTCGGCAGAAACCGAAGAGCAAGCATAAATGTGAAGAAACGGCGTGCTTTCGCAAAGGGTTGTCCATTAGCGACGACGAAACGAGAGGCTGCTCGTCTTGTCGCTCCTCTGGATCTTCAGGCGCGATGGTGAGTGAGCAAAGCGAAGACGAAAACAGTACAATTACCGAAGCTCGAGCACAACAATACACTTATGCCAATCTGACTGCGAAAGATGACATCCGCCTTCTTCAACTTTTACCAGGGCAAAAAGGAGAGGCCCTACGTGTGCGTATTCGCCGTGTATCTTTAAGTGCAGAGACCAACTATACTGCGATTTCATACGCTTGGGGGGAGAGAAAGGCTTTGAAGACGATATTCGACGAGGACAGGAGGATCAGGATACCGGTGAACCTCCATCAGGCATTGGAGTCTATGCGTCATCCAGCACATGCCATCGACCTATGGGCTGACGCTGTTTGCATCGATCAAACCAACAAGTCAGAGAAGAGTCAACAAGTCAGTTTAATGCGATGTATCTTTAAGAAAGCAAAGAAAGTTATAGTGTGGCTCGGGCAAGATACAAGGAAATGCGCGGAAGGGCTATTTCATACTCTAAGTACGATGGCCGAGCAAGACTTCCAACTGCCTCCAGAGTCACAGGACTCGTTCTGGCGTGGTCTCGAGCGCCTTTTTAGAAAGGCATGGTTTCGGCGACTATGGTGCCTGCAGGAAATCGTGTTGGCGAGTGATGCATATGTTCAATGGGGACAAGAGACTCTGCCTTGGCATACTATAGCAGCCACAGCGACCATGATTCGTTCTTCCTCCATCCTACTGCTGCGGACAACTCCTTTGAAGGGCGCCAACAACGCATACTTAATGCATATGCTTTCCCAGGACTTACAAACCCATAAACTGGTGTCATTTCTTGAACTTTTGGCGCTGTCATGGCGCTTTCGTTGTTCTGATGGGAGAGATAGTGTCTACGGTCTGATAGGGATACCCACGCAGGACTCCGATCCGGACGCAGGTAACGTTCTGGTTGAGCCAGACTATCGCGAATGCGAAGTGGAGCTGTTCAGACGATGTGCCATCATCATCGTGGAGAAAACCCAGTCCATTCGACTTCTTCTGCACGTCCAGGTCGGAATGGTTCGTAGTGGATATCGCGACGAGTACTGGAACCGCCTGCCAAGCTGGGTCCCTCGGTGGAACAACTATCTATATGGAATGTTGGCGCCATCAGAGACGACCAACTCATTCGCTGCTTCTTCAGAACTGCCTGCATATCGACCCCGAATTCACAATGATACACTACTAACACGAGGTATCACCCTTTCCAGAATTAGCTGTTCTACCGAAATGGACCATACGGCATACGTGGGTGGAGGTCTTCCCAGCCGGCTTGTATCCAATGCTTGGACTTATGTTGCGTCCTCTGTGAAGTATCAAGGACATGATGAAAAGATTGAAGCTTTGTCTTTCATACTGACTGCCGCAAAGGATTGGAGTGGCGCTCTAATCGAGAACAAGCAACAGCATATTGCTGATTTCTTTGCGTCTATACGACTCATCCGATCACAAGAACGGAACTTTAACAACATGGCATTAGAGGAGTATGGATCATGCATTTTACAATTCAAAAGACGTGATATAAAACTTTTCTGACTCCTTCCGCCTAGATTATCCACGCTCATGGGCGTCATCCAGGTAGAGCCGGACATTGAAGGTGGACATGAACGCTTCGACCAAGCTTGCCTCAACGCATGCGAAGGACGCGCAGTATTTCTCTGCAACGACGGATTCGTTGGCCTGGGACCTCGTCAGATGATGAAAGGAGACAAGGTGTGCCTATTGAGTGGGTTGGAACTACCGATCATCATGCGGCGGAAAAAAGACGGATATCGTGTGGTCGGCGAAGCTTACGTTCACGGCATCATGGACGGGGAAGCTTCTCGTCTGAGCGATAATGGCACTGGCACAAGTCTCGAAGACTTCACGATATATTAGCGAGATAGAGAAGTATATGACTGCTTGGGAATACAGGCAAGAGGCTCAGGTCAACCACCTCCCAGTACTGATATATACCGAATCTACTCCTTGTGGGACACAGCATGTGGTACCTAATTACAAACGCAACTTTGCGTTACCACATGGGGTCCCCTGACACCAACCTCGAATCGCGAGATTCAGATCTATCCATTTCATGTTCGCAAATTTGGCAACACTGCCGTTCTGAAATGCTTCAAAACACCCGGGTCTACGCCTGAACACGCTTCTGACTTGGTAAAAAATCCAAAGACCCAACAACAGCGCTAATCTAAGCTCACGTTTAGCATCGCGACGTGACAGTCGCAGATCATCCATCTATTGAACGGCCCTAGGAGCAAAATGCTTCCTCAAGCCGCTTCCTGCTTCTCCCTCTCCTCCAATCAGTACTTTGTGTCGAGCTTGTCAACAAGTCCAATCTCTTTCTCCATAAAAAACCACCAAGAACGACACACTAATAATCACAGTTCCTAGATCCACCCCAACCTCAGGCTGTCGCTGGACACACTGATGACCTGAGGACGCGCTACATCAGGCAGCACAGACAGTGCCTTTCTCGTTGCATGCGAGTACGCCTGTCTATGAGCCACCAATGCACGAACAGCGTCATCGTCAATACGTCATGACAGATCGTTCGACCGACTGTTGAAGATGGCAGCAGGGTTAGATAGCCTACACAGCGTAGATTGCAGGATAATGTATCACCTCGCCGATAACTCTGGACGGTAATCTACTGAATGCCTCGTTCCAGAGACGTTCATTGTCGAACAGGTCCCTACTTTCGTCATCTTGTGTCATGGTGCATTTGAGAGGACGGAAAGGTGAATGAAAGCGAACTAACGTCTACAGAGCGAGAAGTCGAATAATATGAAGGACTCTGACTTGATGACGAACCGAAATCTTTTGTCCATCTCGCATCTCGCATCTCTCCCCATCCACTGCATACTAGACCTTTAGGTTAGACTGTAGAGGATCGACGACCATGTCATAGATCGTGCCTCACTGCTCCCACAAGCCTGAACAGCAGCAATGAATGCATGCTGATAGAGAGGCCAGGTTCTGATCATGGGCAATTTTCCCCTAGGACGGAATACTCCACTGCATGAGTTTTATCGATGGCAAGGCCGCTATTAGGAAGGCCGACATTTGTGGATGTGGAAGGGAAATACCTTAGAGTATTGTGATTTGGCCTTGGATGATTAATTTATACCTTAGGCGGCTGTAGTCTATAGGTATAGAATTCTGCTAGGTGCTTAAGCGCCTGGTGAGGTCAACTTGAAGCAAACCTTGAGCGTCGAGCATTTTGCCGACATGAAGGAGATCCCGATTCTATCAACCGACACTCACAACGAAGGCCTACCTAGAACAGTTACGCGCTTTGCAACTTCTAAGATAAGGAGGCGTATAATCGGAATTGTATTTCTTTAGTACATACGTGTACTTCCGATAGAAGCCAAGTCCGAATCACCATACAATCGCTCGAGATGATTCACGCGTTGTCACTTCAAATCCGGTTTCCCCTTCAACAAGATGAATGCAACCCGTTCGTCGACGTACCATCGCATTTGGTTTCGTTACTCATCAGGTATTGAATAAAGTCATAAGACTAGAAAGACTTCCCAGTACCAATGCATGGCATTTATCCCCCGTAGATGCGAGTACGTTGCACTACATGGTCCTCAAAACTCGGCATCTCATCTGACCACGAATAGTCTGCTTTTCACCATACCTTACGCTATGACGCAAGTTTGTCCAATATTTGGCGAGGAGTGGTTCCAGGTTGACACATGTGCACCAGATGTTCTTGGTTGACACGGCCGTATTAGCTGGAATCATAAAATGATCGCAGCAAATAAACGCAATTATTCCATATCAATGTTTACTTACCCCATACGAATTCACGAGTCTCTAGTTGGTCAGCTAGAAACCTAGCAATATTCAATCTGCCAAACTCTTCCTTCTCCCCCGAAGCAACATTGATAGTTCGATGGACACCTTATGTCGGCTCTTCCCTTCTGTAATTACGTGCACTTGTTCAGTGACGGTGCCCAAGTGAACATCGTCCTTGGGGATTTTTAGTTATTACCTATAATGAGCACGCAGCCCAGAAACAGCATGAGCACAAACTAGAACCCCAGCTGTTTAGGTTGCTGAGCACGGCTGCCCCAAATCAACATCTTCTCTACCCCCTGCCGCAAGCTCTGGGCCTGATCTGAGGTGTATGGCAACCAAGTTCTTCTCCTGTGTCCCAGATATCTACCGGGTTGGATGATGATCAAATCCTAGACAGGAATAAAGCGTGAAGCGCGAAATCTAGTCCTTGCGAGCCAGATTAGTCCCTAAGTCGGCAACGATTTAACAGGCTTGACTGAGCTTCGTCTGTTGCCCAATGGTAACATGAGGAGCCGGCGTACAATTACGCAACATATTTGACAGGTCGAGACTCGAAAAGACGACAATGTTTGCTATGTCGTGGTCCTATTTCGTCTAGCACAGTTCCAATTCCTCGGGCTGGCAGCACACGAGCGCTTAGACATAGGTACGCTTGCTTTTGTCTTCATATGCTTCATCACTCGCCTGAAATTCCCTGATATTGTGTTTTCGTGGACAGTACTACGGAGAGAGCGGGCGAAGTTCAGAGTATTTGTAGACGTTCAAATTTTGTAAAACATAAGGCAAGTTAATCCAAGCGCCTCCAGTAGGCTCGCCACTGATTCCACGCTAGGACCAGGGGACTTTTCAGGGTCCTCGGGCTAATTATATGCGAGATATAATCCCTGGTCCCGTCATCACCTGACAGCATGGGATTTTCGATTATGCATGGGTAAGCAGATTTCAGATAGCAAAAAGCAAACAATCTCTGCGATAGTCCAATAAGTCAGAGATATCCTTGCCCTATTTTTCCTGCTGTATCACGGACACGACAGGCGACATAGTCTGGGCAGTACTGTATGAGTTGTCAAGATCAGCATAACGACGCTGTAGCACACTCCATAAAATCCCCATCTTTTCAGGACATCTCTCACTAGGAAAGGGGTCGAGATCCGCGGCTAAGGTGAGAGGATCCTTTTCCAGACTGTCGAGTCGGTGTGAAACGAGCAGCTGACTCGGTCGTGCTGGCAAAATGCAAAAGATGGAGATGTGAGAAGAGTCGAATAATTGGTGTAGTCTTTACCGTAAGAGAACCTGACCCTCTCGTGGCTGTTTCGGCGACTAGAAACCAAAGGACCGGGCTGTTTGTTAGGACGGAGTCGAGATCTTGCATCCGTGTCTTTGGAACCCCTGGCCAGGGCGGTTCCGCGATTTTCCGGCATAAGGCACAGTGTTCGGGAGTTATTTGTAGACCAGACGACCCTGGATTTGGTGCATCCCGTGGAAAATGAAGAAGCAGCATTGCAAGTAACGAAGGGATATCCGAAAAGCTACATCCTAAACAGCATATCTCCTTTCCTAGGGTTAGTGTGAGAGGAGGTAGAATAGTAGAGTAGAGTACAGCGTGAAAAAATGCCGGAGATCAACTAACCCCCACGATAGTCCTAAGATTACACTAGGGGTTCAATAGCCTCGGCAGCCTTCCGACAAATCCTGTTCACTTGGCCTCATGTGAGCCTCAAGAAAACATTCTAGAATGGCCAGCTCCTTGACCGTAAGGTGTGAACTGTCCGTTATCGCGCAACCAGAAGCGGGTCGTCGGTCTCGCCTGGAAGACAATAATCGGGTCTCGCGTGAAGAAATGATGGATCGTGAAGACGGACTAGTCTTGGGGGTGGAGCCGGCGAGCGACTTTCGAGTCTCGAGAGCGAAGTCGCGAACAAAGGTCGTCACATCGTGGGATTTTTCTCGGGCATGCAAAGTTTTCGCGCAGTAATCCTCTACTGTCCATACAGCATACTTCTACCTGTACAACGCCTTAATGTAATAGCAAACAGCGACAGAAAACATGGACATTACTATTCTCTATGTGATAAGAGCACATATGTTCCGTGCGACCTTGGAGTGTGTGTTTGCGGGTGGAGGAAAATGTGGTGACACACTCCACCGCGCTTCAAATGTCACGATATCTCTCGAGCCCTGCGTTGGAGAGCGAGCTGGGCACGACCACGCCGCCAGGTGTGGATATAGTCCCACTTCGAGCAACCGCATCGTACTGTAGTCTTCTTACTAGTGCATTTGGTCCTCATCGGCCTGGGCGAATCTCTCGTTCGGAGTTGTAGTATAAAAGTCCTCTTGCCACTTCTTTAAGTTGAATCCGTTCTGGTGATCATTGTATAAGTGAGATATCTCATCGTCGACATATTATACCACGGTTGATATACAATTCAAACAAGCCGCCCTTGAACAAGTGTAAAACACCAAAATCTCTCAAGATCCATCCTCACGATCTTCTTACCGCTAGTTCCAGCCTTGCGTCTTTCTGGCAGCTAGAACTCAATCCGGTCTGGTTCTGAGGGTATCGTGGGTCTGGGAGCAATACCCCATCGTTTCCTCCCGTCTATAGTGTACTGGGCTTGCCCACACAAGGCCCTAATTACCGAGCTTTGGCAGGAGAAAAGAATAAAAGCAATATTGCTCCGTGGACCGACACCGTCATCATTCTTCACCATGATGGAATTCATGCGATACCCATCTCCAACGTTGGGAAACCACCATACCGACGAAAGAATGGACATAATGACAATGTCAAGCCGGCTGCTGAACACGAGTCTGATCTCGATCCAGGAGGATATCAACAACATCCAGACTCACGAGGGAGGATTCCAAAACGAGAAGCCAAGGAAACAACGAGCCTTCACAACGCTCAACTATCAAATCCCCCTATCACCAGGATCTGTCCTCAACAGTCCCTTACCAAGCCCCCTAGACTCAAACAGAGACTCATACTTCCACCCCAAACCAACAACTCAACATCTCTCTCCAACACAGAGCTCAAATCAAACCGCTCTCCGCCCGTCCCTCCCCTCACCACAGCGCTCATACTCCCTGATAGACTACGAGCCAATCCCCTGGACACACCAACCGGGCGTGGTCCTCACGCTCCCCAACCTCCCGCCAGAGCTGCACTACGCCGTCTTCGACTTCCTGGACCCGATAGACAGCGTCTGTCTCGCGCTGACCAGCAAGCACTTCTACATGATCCACCGGCGCATGCACGGGACCGTATCCCTCTCGTCCCGGCGCGCAGGGCCAAACGACATGGAATGGGTATGGCGGCACGCGGGCCCGTTCCTCTCAAACCAACACGGAGCCGGGAAGCAGAATTCCCTGGCTCTGCTCTCGCCCCGGGGACAAGTGTACTGCCGGAAGTGCAGGACGGAGCGATGCGAGCTGCATAAGCATATCAAGGAGTGGATGGCCAGGGCAGGGGACGTGGAGTACTGCGTTATGACGCAGAAGTTTGGCCCGCCTGCGCGTGAAGGGGCGAGTCTGTATTGTTATAGAAGTTCACCGAGACATCCGCATCGATGTGGACGGCATACGAAGAATCAGAGGGCTGTGAGGTTGACGTAGACCTGCAGCGTGGACTGAGGTTGTGGAGATTTGTTTTCTAGAGAGGGTATCATGACCGCGATAAGTTGGTCATCTTGTGGTATGTTCAGCATTGCGAAGCGGAAAATAGCGAGACTGTGATGGTATAGAAAGGCGTTGAATAGAGGGATGGAGTGTTGGTCTGGGCGAATGGAAGCATGCTTAGAGAAAGTTGTATTGGCGTTTGCATTACAGGATACCAAATCACATTCAGAGATTCAGACTTGTCCCTTTACATTTTCATTACCCAATACCTACATCAATGCAGTGAAGCTGCATGCAGCCGCGCAGTGCATCAAGCTGGGATCATGACATGCATGGCACGAACGCTTCCCTGCATCCATGCCACCTCACATTGCCAACTACAAATATATCAGGCTCAGGAGTTACCGTACTGAAGAACCGTGTACTACAAGATATTCATAATGGAAAACGAACTGGTTCTCAACCATGATGTATCAGCTTTGAATAATGAAGAACAAAAGATGACTTCATTAGCCCAACCTAACCACTGAACATGTCGAACGTAACCTCGGCGCTGGTCACCATTCCTTATTAATTCGTTGCTAAGAGCCACTCACCGTTGTACAATCCGGCCAATGATTTCCATAACATCCATCATCATCTTAGACCAATCCTTTTCGACATTCTTATTGAATGTGAACGAGGAATGTCATAAGCATCACCAAAAACCCAAACAATCATGTAATACTGATCTCGCATGTTATTACTACGTGCACCATTCTCCTGTGTCTGGGTCCTCGTCACTACTTCTCCCCAGGCATTTTCAGTCCAGCCCCGAAAGTCGAGGCCACACGGGCAGAGGACAATCTTGCAACCATTCGCAACGTACGGGCCCCCTCTGCAAACGCCGTAGCCAGTTCTCCGGATTCAGAAGCCAGGGACCTTTTATGTATCACCATCCACCAAGGCAGAAAGCTGCCTTTCACAATCCTATGCTTGTTTCAACGTGTCGAGGCAGGTGAAGTGCAGTCTTCATCCTCCTCGCCATAATCATGGCCACTATCCAACCTCTCATCATCCGCACAGTCGCCCGAGCTCATAGCCGGTCCATCGCCAACGGGCGTGAGATATCGGTTACCCGGGCGATTGAGATGCGCCAGCGGGCTCAGCACCTAGCTGGCCGATTTGGCAGCCGGACGTCCACGGTCGTGCTTGCTGTCGAGTTTGCTCTCGCTCTCATCTGATTCGTCGTCACTGGCTGGACGACTCTCCTGTGTGTCACGCACGTTGCGTCTGTTTTTCGTCATCTGTGGAGGGTAGACATCAGCGTCTACGACCCAGAGATGTATTCAAAGTAGAGGAAAAATAAAGAACTTTATCGCATACCCAAGATCTGACACCACCAATCAATCCCAATGTATAACCTGTCATAAAGTCGTTCGGGGGCGGCCTCTCAGCACCCGGCGTAGTGGGGGACTTAGCAGCAGAGCCCATGGCAGCAGCTTCCCGCAGGTTACCATCGCCATTAGCAATGGTACCAGGCGTAGTGGGTAGAATAAATCTACCGCCGGGAGCAGGGCTCTGGGGTCGACTGGCAGGCCAGTATTGTCGAAGCTCTCGGCTCAATTCCTGGCCAGTCGTGGTCCAGTTCAGACGGATGTTATCGCGAAGGTCTTGGACATGACGCTTCATATCCATTTCGTTCTTCTTTAGCCAGCTGACATTGAGCTCCTGGCGCGAAGCACCGCGCTTGAACTGTCGTGCAATGTACTTCTCGTAGTCGCGCACAATCCTGTAAAGGCATACTTATTAGTTTCATACCAACCTCAAATATTAGTCTCAAGGCACAGTGGCGTACTTTGTAATGATACCGGTTGTGCTGACACCCTCAGTTCGCTGTGTGACCAAGAATTTACCCTCTTTCTTGATCGGGGCGTAGATGTCGTCACCCTCGTCCGCACCGTAGGGGATATCGTCGTGGGCAACATAGTCGATCTGGTGCTTCTCGAGGAAGTCAGGGGTCACAATCCACGGGCAGTTCTCAATGACTTCATCCACCCATTTGCAGTGTCTGACAGTCTCGGCGCGCTCTGCACCCGACAGGACTGTGAGCCCCTTGCGAGCATGTGTCTCCTCGTCGCCGGTGACACCGACCAATAGATAGACGTTGTCGAATGCTTTCTTAGCTTGCTCCAATTGTCGCATGTGCCTGTTAGGGGAAGCATTGTTAGTATTCTCTCAGATTGGTTTGATAACTGAAGTGGAACAAAGGTCAGTTCAGCAAGAGCATACCCAAGATGGAAGAGGTCGAAGACACCATCCGCGTATATCCTGATGGTGCGACCTTCTGGGGCAGGGTTGGTCTTGTAGCCAACAGGGTGTACAAGTCTGCCGGTGGGCGGCGGGGGCATCTGTTTCTGGTCGTTGTGTGAGATGGGCTCCTTGAACGTCGGTGGCTTGCGGCTCTTTCTGGCGACGCGATCGGCAATGTCAATGCTGGCTTCGGTGGTGTCGCTGGGCTCGCCAGGGTCAATGATCTGTTCGGGGTTCTCGTGAGCAGCGGTGCGGTCCGAATTGGCTCGCTGACGCTTGGCTGGGTTAGAAGAGCCGGCGGTGGCATCAGACTTGCGATGTGTCAGCTTGCCCGACTCCGGGGCAGTTGTGTCGCCCTCCTCCCCAGACGCATCCCGCGAGGAGGGTTGCAAGAGGGGGTTCTCGTCCATGATGGCAGAGTTGGCGGTGGTCGGACGTTTCCGCTTGCCAGCCTGAGAGGAGCTAGATGGGGATGACATGGCGGAGATGCAGGTAGGCGACGGTGGGACCAACAAAGAGGGCTGATTCCACGACTCGCCGAGGGGTGAGGTAGGTGGAAAGCGGGACGTGGAAGGGGCAATCAGACGCGACAGAGCATTTGGGCAATCAGGCGCGGCTGAGCAGTGAGAAACGCAAAGCAGGAATGAGGAATGAGGCAAGCGTGGACGCAGGTGCAGACACGTCATGTCACGTCTTGTCAGTGTTCAACCGGCGACAAGAAATGGTGGCTTTCAGGGCCCCACTTTAGTAGTTCCCTACTTGTTTTAGAACGTTCGACAGTCCCGCTGTGCCAGGTCGACCTCGCAAAGGGGTGGTCGATGTGCATAGTGGTAAATATAGCTTGAAATCTCACCACCATAGCGGCACTGTTAGCCTACGGCGACTGCTGCGATGTGGTGAGTGCAGCTTGCGTCAGTGCTATGTCACACATTTACAGTTGCGCCGTCTTGTCCTCAGCCAACACAAGCGCCAGGCCCAGCACGCGACCGGCTACCTCATTGGATTCACCTAGCATGTCAGTGTAGACCTGCGAGCTGCACTGGAATACACAAGAAGCGTCAATCGAGATTCCTGGAAGCCAAAGCTTTATTTTCCTGTCGTTCCGCTCCATGACGTTGCACTACGTGCTTGGTTTGGCATCGCCCAATGAAATGTTCCAATGGCTCACACAAGCTCTTATCTGATGCCTTGATTGTTAGCAGGTAGGCCATGAACCAAGAATATGGCCACCCTCATCCTCTGGATGCGATTCATGATTTATTATGTTATAGGTCAAGTAAATTCGCGTGAACATTTGAAAGATTCTCAGAATACTAGTAACTACACGTGGGATTAGGTCAATCTATACCTCGAATTGCAGTTAAGACTACCCATACTCTGCATTGCAGTTGCACACCCACTGCAAATTGACATTGCTAGCTGGTATAGTTTGTTGATGTTTATAAGTAAATATACACTGCCTTATTGCTATGTTACCAAAGTATTATCATTCCGTTTAGAGAGAGCCGGAACGTACCATGTTTAAGACTGGCGTATCACGACGTATATTGACCAAGGATACGATTCTTGATCCTTTACAGTTCATAGGAAGAATATGTCTAGGTCGTTAGATTTTCCCAATGTCACTGATAATACATAGTAACCTGTCACCAGTGTCTAACTGTGACAGCATATACAACCTCAAAGCCTAATGCAACAATGATCAGCAATGGAGTATTGACAAGCAAGCAATGCTACCCTTCACAGGGCATCGCTTGTCTCTCAAAGGGGTTGCTGAACAAGATAAAGATGGACAAGTGGTTCAACGCCAGCGCTAGGAATTCCTCCATTAAAGGGGGAAATTGGTTGAGGGGGGTATTGCTGGTCGATAGTAGCAATGCCAAGTCTCGCACGTCCTGTCGAAATTCCACCAACACTCCGATTCCAACATGTCCGGCCGGTCGGGAGTGTGGAGCCAGCACGCGGCTTTCTCGCTTCCATTCCACGGGACTGGAGATTCCCCTGAAATACTCTTGTGAGGAATTGAAGGCGTCTAAAAAATTTGGTAAAGTCGTTCATACGCTTTAGCTACAGGATATTAAGAATGTAAAGTGACTTCTTTGACAGGTTGAAGGCCATTCCTATTAAACATTTGAAGTCCCATCTTCCTAAGGTATCTTCAACGTAATGTATACATGCTTACTGAAAACCTGCTACTATAAACACCAGCAAATGAATCTGCATCCTAGTGTCCAACGTGGCATATAAACATCTCTTGGATCTACGTCATGTCGTGCAGAGTCCTGAGACATGGCTTGAAGCTGCATAAAGGACTTACCTAATATCGAGGTGGGGAAGTCATCGGAAGCAGCACGTGTAGTTTAGTCGCATTAGCAACTTTACCTGCTCGCCTGGATGTTATGACATGTCACTTGGTAACTGGTATAGGCTATGTCGTTGTAATATTTGGCAGACAGGAAAGACGATACCATTAAAAAAAGAACATCGTATCGCAACTTGTTCCATAAAAGAGCCAAGGTACCCACGCATATTGAGATAGACTTTCCTTAACCAGAAAGAATGCTCTAGGACCCAATCCTAAGATCATCGCATCTGTTTGACAGAAGTAACACATGTGATAAATGCTCTTTCTCATTCCGAAGAACTTTCAACCTCACATTCAGATTCAAAATAAACACAGCAAGAGCTCAGGGGTATATCAAGGATTCTCTCTCAAACACAAGATGTTTTCCCCTTTCCTTTCCCAAGCGATCCGGATTCTGTACAATTAGACCAGTAGCAGCAGGGGTGATAGCAAGTTAAAGTACAACGTGGGTCGAGACACAAGACAGGTACGATACCCTAACCTTTACCAGCAGAGTAAGTACGACGTGGTTGAGACGTATGGTACAATTACCTTTTTCTTTCTCTCCTCCGTCTTCCCTTCATATCATGAAGCGAGCTGAGCCTTTTCAGACTATGCTTCTCGTCCTCCTTCGTTGCCTTGGTCTCTGGATGCACGGTGGTGATTCGCAAGCAGATGTGCAGCAATGTGGTAGTGGGGTTGGCGTGCGGCAGAATTGATGTGGTAATCGTGGGCAAGACTTTTGCATTTACGCAGAAGCGATAGCGAGTTTATATCCCGATCCAGATGACGCTGATGACAACGTCCAGTCCCTTGGCCTCGCCACCATCGTACTTGAAGCTCCACATGCCGTCGGTCTTCTCGTTCCAAAAGGCTTGAGTGGCAGAGTGCATTCCGCGTCGGCCAACGTGAGGCTTGCCGTCAACAGCGGTAGCGGTAGAGGCGGTTCCGTCGCTGCTGGTGCTGATGCGCGGCTCCTCGGCTTTGATCTCGCTGCCGCCCTTGGGTTTGTTCAGCGCCGAGGTTGGCACCAGGTGCTGGACGATGGTGCTGTTGACGACATATTTGAATGTGGGCGCCTGCGATCCAGTGGGTGTGGATTCTGAGATGACGGCTCTGAGGATGGAGTTCTACGCGACGGCACCCGCGTTAGGATTCAATTCGAGATAAGCAAGGATCAGGGCAGCAAGAGAGAATAAAGCGGGGGATGAACGCACGATGATGGTGGAATTCCAGCCTTCGACCCTGGAATGCTCGTAGTATTCAGCGCTGCCGATGGCCACTTGACAAGCCTATGGTTTAAAGGACGTTGATTTAGCGGTGGTGCTCAGGGCGATGGAAAAGATCGCGCAAAGCAGGGCTTTGCTCCGGCGCGCAGATAGAACGTACGTCCATGGCAATTTGCCTGAGGCGGGTGGGGTTGATGGGCTGTGGCAAGGGCAGTCAGCATTTTGAATCCCCTTTGTTCAGCTAAGGGCATTAGACATCAGCGCATACCGTGTTGGGAGTTGAGGCCATGTTGAAGGGTTCTATCGCGATATTGGGAAATGGTGCGGTGTCGGCGAGCGAT
Organism: Xylariaceae sp. FL1272; assembly: GCA_022432385.1. NCBI lineage: Eukaryota > Fungi > Ascomycota > Sordariomycetes > Xylariales > Xylariaceae > Xylariaceae sp. FL1272. The sequence continues at coordinate 61,034 of JAJJXC010000040.1, forward strand.
GTCGTGGGGGGTGTTTGTCAAGATGAGGGGAATAAGGAGTTCAATCGCCAGACGGCTATGGTTGGCGCCGTTGAGAGGGAAAGCAAAGTTGATGCAGTTGTAGAGACCACTGTCGGCGAGATTCTAGAGTACCTGATGAGGGTTGTCACGTGCGGGTATCTTGTTCAGTTTGACCTTCGTTTTTGCGCGCCGGGAGGGGGTTGTAGAGGGAAAATCCACGGAGCAATGTTCACAGCAGCCTCGCGCTGTTCAGCCTTCTCGCGTTCTGTCCAAAAAATTTCATGATTTGGTCGGAAGCGCTGCTGCAAGAGTTGGGGTTCTGCATCGGGGGGAGCCGGGGGTGCTCCATGCCGTCCAGCGAATCAGACAATGACTTAGCCAGACACTCGTGCTACAGTGAACCCCCTGGTAGAAATGTTCCATGCTTAGTTTCTTGGCTGTACAGGTCTGCAGGATAGTAGATTGAATTTGCCACCACTAAGCCTGGTAGAGTTAGCATGTACTTCACCACATTATTTTCCCTGGATTTACATAACAGAAAGCCCCTTCTAAGATCTTCCGAGCCTCAGAATAGGCTCTTACCTAAGCTACAGGGGCTCCCGATTCTGTATCTCCAGGGGAAATAAGGTGGTGAAGTACATGCTAACTCTACCAGGCTTAGTGGTGGCAAATTCAATCTACTATCCTGCAGACCTGTATTGCGCTACTCACAGCCCTGGCTACCCGTTTCGAGCAGCACAGTATGGCCCCTTCATAGGTGATTTTCTCACTGACAAGTAGGTACCGCTGGTGGATCTACGCTAGAGATCCAAGCGAAGATACCTGAGTCTTGGCTTGCTATGTCCAATTAATCTAGGGTGGAAACTGTATGCTACCGCGCACGGCTTGACCATGCATCTCGTTTCCAAACAAAACTCCAGCCCCAGCCAGACCCAGCCGAGCAGCGTCGGCCCAGCCACCAGACAAGAGTCCATATCGACCAGGGTTCGTGCTACAAGTACTCGGTACCAGCGCGGCGAGGGGCAGCTTCGAGCAACTGGGCACGTGAGCCTACCCAAAAGGTCCTCAGCTTTCCCAGCTCGGCCACTCACAGCTGCCTCCTTCGGCACGTGGGTAGCGTTTCCTCGTGAACCTCCAACTCTGTTTTCGGTACCCAGGTACTTACGACTTTTTCAGACCTTCCCTCACCTTTCAACGAAGCTTTTCTAGCCGTCATATCGTCATTATTGCTAGGCTCTGCATTTTCTTTCTCTGTCCCTCGCTTCCCACCCTTTTCTGTTGTATGTACGGTCTGCAACAAGTCCAATATATTGACTAAGAGTTTATTAACGGGCCAATTGGGTTTGCACGGCTATTCTCACCCTCAATCGCGCCGGGGAGAAGCTTGTTGACCGAGGAAACGAGGCCTCGTGGGAGCTGCATCGCGCGTTTTGTTCGCACCACCTGACCTACTATTCATCCCAACATGTCGAGCCAACCACTCCTCCAGACCGCTCCAGGTCAGTAACTTCATAACGTCCCGGATCGAGTACCCGTCAGGACTCTTTACTGACAACCTTTGCGCTACATCTAGGCAAGCGGATAGCCCTGCCCACCCGGGTCGAGCCCAAGGTCTTCTTCGCAAACGAGCGCACATTCCTGTCATGGCTCAACTTCACTGTCATCCTCGGCGCCCTCGCCATCGGCATGCTTAATTTTGGCGATCGGCCCGCCTTCATCTCCGCCTTCCTCTTTACCGGTGTCGCCATGCTCACCATGATATACGCCCTCTTCACCTATCATTGGCGAGCGAAATCCATAAGGGTCAAAGGTCAAGCTGGCTTCGACGACCGCTTCGGCCCTACCGTCCTTGCTATAATCCTTCTGCTTGCCGTCATTGTCAACTTTGTTTTGCGCATCACCTACTCCGGCGCCGACGGTGGCAAGCACGGAGGCAAGTAACACTAAAGATACGATCATTACCAAGGGGAAGCAACAATATTAAAGCGATCGGGGAGATCGTCGTTTGGCCGGCATATAATTTGCGGCCAAAGGATAGTCCTCACAGCACTCCAGCGATGAGATGAGGACCAAAAAGGACCAAACCCGCTGAGGCAGCGTTCTGGATAGGGTGCCATTTCGAATACGACATGCCGACCTTGTTTCATAAATGCCGACTCTTTCATACTCGGTTCATGGATGAAGGATTTGGGTTTGCATTCTAGGTGTATGGTACATAGAATAGCATTGTCCAGCATACGTCATAGCGAAATTCTACTGTTTTGTGGTGTTCGAGAAATATCGAGGACCTCAATCGCAAGTATGTATGCCTGTGCTGTCGACAGAGCAACTCGTCCTCAGCGCCATGGTCGAGTGCCCGAACCCGTATGCTGCAAATCAGTACATATGTGAAGTAAGCTAAGCTCATCCATCGAGGTCTGCAATAATATGGTTGTTTAGGCGGTGATAATTTTTTATCGCTTTCCTTTTTGCTCAGCAGTCACGTTTGTCTGTTCACCGTACCGCTTTCTCAACTCATCGACCGGTGTCCTCGAGAGGAATAGGCTCATGATCGGTATCGTGCGAAACTTTGGCTGGCCCTGGATCGCTCTCTCGAACGGAGTCTTCATGACCTCGAAATCATCCCCTTCGCCCATGTCGTTGTCCTCTTCATCGTATTTATGTCCGCCAAGTACTGTGTCTTCGATGATAGTTTCTTCCGGAACACGGGGCTTCAGCTGTTTTTCTTCGCCGAGCGCAATGTACTGATACCAGCGTCCCTCTGAGTGTATGTTGTCCTTTGTAGGCTCCAATCTGCTCTTTGCTTCCTCTTCGATTTTTCTTTTCACAATTTCAGCGATTGATATAAGCTTTCCTGTGAAGGGGGCGTGCGCGCGAAGGATAGTGATCTTGTTTCTTGGTGTTGGTGAGGTATGGTCGCCGACGACTCCTTCCAGGATGGGTATTTCGAGATGATTATATGCAGCTTTGACTCTTTGCTGCATCTTAGACCCTGAGAGAACGGATTGGAGGTGGACGTCGTAGCGTGAGTCGATTGCGTCGAAAAGTTTTGCGCTGTCGTCCGAGGTTAAATTCAGCCTTTCGTTGAGCCGTTGTCGCTTCGTGCCTGGCGCGGCATCTGTGGTACTGCTCGTGTCGGCGCGCTTGCGCTTTGCTCGAGTATGTTCGGTCGTCATGATGCCTTAGAATGCGTTGCGCACCACGCCATTGTCGGCATTAGTTGATCACTTCGAGGCAAGTCCTGGACGGCGGACGGAGGGCGTGATGTTGATGAATGCTTGGTGGGATGACGGGAGACGGCCTGCAATAGGTAGCACTTGGACAAAATTCTGGGGTGCTGTCTTATCGATAATATTGCTTGAACTGCAAATCAAGGGACTTGACTTCGTCAGGGATTCCTCCCCCTGATCTGCCAACGCCGAACGGCAATAACGTCCCGAGCATACGCAATTCGATATCTGCAACCTGGAAGGCGCAAAGGCTCCATTCTACCTTGAAATCCCAATGACTGGATCCTCCGATACTATCCGTAGCTAGAATCTGCATTCCAAGCATGGCGTCAACATAAGACTATCAAAGCCGCAATTGCTACCTTTCGTTATCTTTGGTTTTCTATACATAAGGTACCTAATGTAGCTATCAAGTTTTGTCAAGCAGCTGTGCGACAACATTAAGCTCTATCGAGCTCTATCACGTCATTCAAAAGTCATATGGATATATTGCGACTCATGCCCGCTCTCGTCATGCAGTCAACGCGCTCGCATTCTGCGGTATGTCATGAGGGACACACACCCGGCAGACGAGATGTACCTGAATTTATGCTCTCCGTCTTTCTGAATTGCTTATTATGGCTTTTCCATCGACATGAAACAGAGGGATGCGCAAAGGAAGCATTGAGATTCGCGATCACAGGCTAGGTCAAGTTTCGGAAATCTGGGAGACAATGGCCCGTGCCCACGGGAGCTGGCATCCAATCTGGCAAGTCTGAGAGGCCGGCATCGTTGTCGCAATATGCACGATTCCAAGGATACCTCGCAGCCACGGCTGAAGCTATCAATTCCTCGGGCTTCGCCAAGCCTTCTAACTTGTAGCCTGTGCAGAGGGTGTGGGCCTCGGTCACGCCCACTTTCTCGCTGTCATCCATCTCCAATTTGCGACACGAAGAATGCGACATGCTGCCGAGAACACGAGCTTGGGACATGATGGCCCTTAGTCGCGTATCGCCAGCCGAGGAACAATACGCTTGTGCGCGGGTTGCATTCCTGACATAGCCGCGGAAGCAGACATCAGAGTCAACGCGACGGGCTGATCGATGCAAGGCATGCCGTGCTGCTATAACTGTCTCAACAGGGTCCGAGTGGTTCAGACTCACCACCAAGCTACAGTACATACAAATACAAGTCGCATTCACGGAGACATCCAATGCGCCGTTCAGCGTGGCGCATTCGGTACAACCATGACAACAATACATGTACCTAACACTTGCCGCAACTTGAGATTTCGGCTTGGACAAACGTACAGAACTGAAAGGTATTCCATAAAAAGTAGCAATCATCAATGTGTGTCTCTTCACAGCGCTCATCTGGTTCATTGCGCGGATCATAACAGTGGCTATTCTTCCCCATGCAATAGCAATTTGAGATATGTACAAGCGTACATGAGGCAGTCTTGAAACAGGTTGTGGGTTGCCATTATCGCTCCATCTTGCATGCACGTACGTTCCTCATCGCATCCTGACGGGCACGCCTACTCGGCGACTACCCATTACGCCAATAAGAAGGTGTTCTATACAATAGATTCAACGGTGCATTCCTAAATCCTCTGTTTTTCGCCCGGCTGTATGGCCGGCAGTGTTTGTACATGGCTTCAGTTTTTATGTCTATATTGTACCACCCACCTTGAGAAAATGCATGTTTGATACCCGTTGAAACACAACGACTCTCTTAGACCAGTGGTGTGTCACAAGTCACAGAGCCTATCCCCAGCATTTCTCCGCGAGTGCTGGACGACCGCATGTAATCATGAGGAATAGATGTGCAGAATAGAGTCATCCGCATACTTGCTATCATTCTCGTTGCACCAAACTGAACAGATGATACGGGACATGGACGAATATGATTACTTGTATTCCAGGTATCATTGCCATCCACACCACCCACCATCCTGTAGATTAGGCTACTTCCCCATGCTTACGAGGTACATGTGCCTGATGGAATTGGACCCCACCGCAAGCTGAGATTGTGCATTTGGCCAAGGTATCGATTAATTAGCGGGTGGTACTTCGACCCAGATTTGCCAGCCCAGCCTGCTTGAGCAAGAAATACGACCCAAGCTTGGAAGCATGCCCCCCATACCGGATTGCATCCCCCGTAGCTAGCTCCCTCGCTGTACGGAGCCTTCTAGATTGTGTGCGCCCCTGCTTGAATCTTTGGATGTCAGAGCGTTCGGCGAGAAACCAAACAAACCTTCCAGTTGAACAATCGCCTCTTCGCACTGGTGAGAGACCCAGAAGCAGGCCGAAGTCTTTCACAGTTCAAAGGAGGGCACGTATGGGTTCGAGGTTGCCTCTAAACTGAAGAATGAGAGTGCATCTCCTCAGAAGGACGCAGCTCCCTGGTACTTTTCGAGGTTGCCTGCACCCTCCACGATTGGTCTGTCGGGGCAATTTTAGCAGCACTTACTAGCCTCTGCCAGCGTCCCGGCACCACCGTAAGCCCCAGTTTTGCCCCCCTAACAGCATTCCCTATCGCGCCCCCGAACCTGCCATCCTCGCATTCCCTTCCACGTCGCAACACCAGTCGCGCCAGAGGCAGGTAGGAATAACCAACATCTACAACAACAGAAGTGACCGCATGAATACCGCTCATTCACCCTTTCTGTCTCATTATCTTGCACGCCAATTATATCCCCATCATCCTACCATCTTTCTAATAATACCTGCCTAATTGCCTCGAGTGTACGGCTGTCTTGCCTGTACATTGTATCATCTCACCTGCAGCTCTCTTTGCGCCTTCCTTTGCTGCTGCATCCCAACTTCTTTCTCTTCCGAAGTTGCCTCTTCCTCCCGTCGATCTCACACGCTCGTCACTCGTCTGCGCAACCGCCGACAGTGTCACTGATCGTCTATTCCTGACTGCTTTTGCCCGTATCTTTCTACGATCGCGGCCGCCCCCAAGGGAAATCCTCCCCCCAAAAATATACGCTGTTTTAATCTCTGCGGTGTTCCGTCTTTCCGTGTATTGACTGATTGATCGTCCTTGATTTGCTCACGCTGAGGACTGTCTTTCCACCCTTCTTGTCGCCGGTCGCAATCCAAATCAATTCTGCTCACTTTACTCGGGTCAACACATCTCTCCCTTTACTACTGTCGACCTCACATTTGTACTATTACATACGACATTCTGTCTAACACGTGATACTCACTTGCTATTCCTTGCGCTGGCGAGAGTCTTGCATTCCTGTGCATTCGCTCGTCGTCGCTGTCGCCAACATCGGGGCATTTCCATAGTCGGCTCTCCTGCTAGGCGCCACAGTTGATCTAAACCTTTGGCCCTCTTGGTGCCTCGTCGCGCGTGCACCCTTCTGCGTATTCCCTTTGCCCCAGAAGGTGGTGGTGCTGCGCCTTGTCCTTGTCCCGGCACTGACTCAGACTGAGTTTCCGCTCGCTTTGACAAATTGACGGAGGCCACATCAGCCGAATCCGCTTTGCGATTCGCCCCTATTTTCCCTACCTTACAGCAGGCTGGCACACCACTTGCGACGCCCCCTCGCCGGCAACCTTGAGACCCATTGCGCAAGCAGTGTCGCTCTATTGGGTGCATCCGTACATGTGCACCTGTAGCAGAGTGGTTTTCCCTCGTCCCATCTCCTGCCAAGCTAGGACTGTTCTCCGGCTACTTTGGTGACTCTTTGTCGTTCGACAGCACCCGATTCTCCGATCGCATGCTTGCCTATGTGCAGCACGAGAATCCACCCGAGCCACCCAGAGCCACCCAGTCCTCCCGTTACGTCAGCCTTGGCCAAACCTGCCCTTTGGCGTCACACATCTGACACTGTCTCCGCCCCCCCTTTCCCAGCGACTGCATCCTGCAGCTAGTGTCCCCCCCAGCCTGCCCTCCAGGCTCCCATCTCAGGTGCGCTCCGACCACCTCCTCACACCTCATCGTTCAACCTCACCCGTCTCTAACCTCCCCACCAGCAACCGCGCTTTCTCACCGCTTGCGCTTTGCTACTTCTCCCATAGACTGCATTGCGCGTAACCCCCCAAAGAACGTAGCAAGTCTTCGGGTATGCTCAACTTTCGGTTCTGGAATTCGGATCAAAGGGGAAGCGAGAAGTTACAAGCACCAGACTATCCTATGCTCGATTTTACCAAACCTGCTCAGCCTTGGTTATCGACAGACATTGATATTGCCGCCTCGGCACCAATATCTCCCAAGCGGCCGAGAGAGAGCAGCGCAGCGATCGCATCGCAGAGTGAGGTGGACGCGCCCGTGGTGAAGCGGCAACGGACAGGCAATGATGATCGCAGTAGTCAAAATGCAGATCGTCGACAGGAGGAAGTCCCGCCGATTAAGGTGATTAGCTCAGATTCTCCTGTTGCTAGCACCCCGTCTGTCGACTTGGAGCGTGCGACAGAAGTCATAGAAGAACAGCTTGGTATGGAGATTTTGCTGAAGCATGACGAGCTGCGATTAATCAACCAGGAACTTGCCAAATGCCAGGTTGCATTGGAACAGTTACGCCGCTGCCACTTGATGCCCTATCCAGTCAACATCCCTACTCCTGAACAAATGTTGAGAATTAGTAGTGGATCGGGTCCCTCATTACAACCAAAGGCAGGCGAGCAACTGCCTCAGTGGGCACCTCCATTTGGTGTCACTGAAGGCCCTTACGCACGACACTATGCCAAGTGGCTGATACCGGACCCTAAGTTTGACGGTATTTACCCCCAGGTACCTGCGCAAGCTGACGCATGGCGAACGAGATCTGCGGTAGAAGGTAGATCAACGAGAAATAGCTTTGCTGAGCTTAATACGCCACAAGGGAAGGGCAGACCGTCCAGGAGTACTGCTGGTCAAAAATTGCAAGCTCTTTCGAGCGGCTACCCTCCTCCTAAAGACAAGAATGGTCCTTGCACACTGAAGCGGTCAGATGGGCAGACAGTGAAACTGGTCTGTATCGACTGTCAGCGAGAGAATTTCTCGAGCACACAGGGATTCATCAACCACTGTCGCATCGCGCACAAGAGAGACTTCAAGAGTCACGAAGAGGCCGCGGTTCATTGCGGGCACCCCATCAAGGCACCGGAGCCTATCAATGCAGGAATTGTAGAAGAGAAGGCTGTGGCCCCACCCACTCTTCCTTCCGGGCTGGTGCATCCTTTCACTCGTGAAAACGCAATGTCAGAATCTGAGGCCTGTTTTTCCGTTGTACGTCGTATCGAGGAATCTATTGCGTTGTATCGCAAGGGGCATTCGAAAGGGGCTCTACCGGGCACTTCTACAGCTGTGTCGCAGTCGACAAAGGTTCTTACGACCAGTCCAGGGTTCACAGCTTCAGCTGAATCACCCCATCTTTCTCGACTGCTGCAATCTAAGGGCATAGGTGTTAATCTAAGTGCATTGGTTGAGGATGCTAAGAGCAAGATAGATGACGAACCCCTGTCTGAGACAGATGATGAATTGGGAGATCGAGACTCGCCAATGTCATCTGTCAGCAGTTCTATGGGCAAACCTATCCCGACTCATATGGTATCAACGGGCATGCGCGTTCCTTCAAGAGGCGTGATGGCACCAGCTGCCTCCGCACAGCGCCCTCTGAGTAGCAAAGGTGCACTTGCACGTTCTACGCATCTTGTGACCCCTCTTCCTACCCCGACTCCATCTGTGGAACACATAGTCTCTCCTGCCTCCGGAATGAGCATGGACGAGGATATGCTGGATGTCACCGAGCTAAGCCCTCATACTGCAATTAGCAACAACGCTCCATCACTTGTTAGTGATGATGGCGAGTACGACGACTCGGCCGATTCCGATTCAGCGTCAGAAATGGGCGACAGCATCGGCGCGTCTCTCTCTGACGTGGATGAGATTGACATTGATGACGAGCATGCGGGGGCGCGATCGCTGCGACATAACGTAAGGCTTGCTCAGGGCGACAGCAAGCATGTGACCTTTGTGAGCCGTGTGAAGGAAAACCCATCTCCTGCCAAACAGGGACGTGACAGAACCCTAAACATCGACAGTATTCACTGAAACGTTACTTCGTATCGAGTAGCGAACGATCTTACGATTACCACTTTTTTGGGACAAAGCCCCAATCTGTCAAGCGTTTGAGGATGTCCTCGAGTTGGACTAGGCTTTGACTGTTTTTGGAACCATGACCATATTATTTACCCCTCTACTCTCTTGTATTACACATCATTACCTGCGCTGTGGCTGGCCGATGCCGATTTTTATCTTCACTTCTACAAATGGTCCACCCGACGACTATGAAGACCAACCAAGCTATCGGCGCATTACAGAGCGCGGAAGCAGAAGAGATTCCGTATTGTAGACTGTATTAGAATGGGAAATTGGGAGGCGCCGGCTTAGAGGGGGGATTTGAGATACCCGGTGCCTGCCTTCGCTTGTACAGAATAGGAGAACGACCACATGCACTGGCTAAATAGGCTGATGTGACAGTATAATACATATACGCATTTTGGCGAAGCTCTAGTCTTTGTAGTTTGCAAACTGTGAGATGACTGGTAGAGTCAGCACACGTCCTCAAGTCGTGTTGGTTTGTTTTGTTTTCATTACGGCAAGGGAGGTGTTAGATATCGCCTCTTATCAGTAACTTGAAGTAGTGGTTGTTGGTCTCGCGTACGGGATTCAGACCCAGGCAGATGATGTATACATCTGTTCTTATCTCAATATCTACATTCCGGTGTGATAAGGTAAACGCACCCTTCACCGCCATACCCCTTCACCGCCACCCCATTTTTTAGCGCGACGCGTAGATTTGACCCTACAGCATAAAATCCACCTAAACGCGAATCTTTTTGTCGCGTTAAAAAAAAAACCTATTTTTTTTTCCTTATTACTTACTGTATCTAAAATGGCCTTTTTTTCTACTTAATTACGTACCTGCCGCGCTATATACGCTATTAAACAAAGCTTATTTATTTATTAAGCCGCGATATTATATAGCGTGTTTTAAAATACGCTAAAAAGTTGCTTAAAAAATATTATCGATTGCCATAAGTATAATTAACGCCGTTAAATATTATTATTTATTTTAAAGGCCTTTTTAGCAAATTAGGCATTTATACAAAGTTAATTAAGCTATATACCGCTTATTTATCGCTTTTAAAATTATATTCAACGATTAATTAATTATAATTAACAAGGCGTTACTTTAAAAAAACGTTAGTACTACGTTTTTTATGCCGTTATTTATCGCTTTAAACGTTAAAAAGTCGTATTATCGATTATAAACGTATAAATAGCGCTTTTTATAATAATATACGTATTTTTTTCAACCGTTTAAAAGTGCTTAAAGTAGTTTTAATAAAGTTATAAAATATTTATAACGCCGACGAGTTTAGCTTGTTTAAAGGAATCGGTAATAACGGCGTTATTATTAGATTTAAAGGCCTAAAAGTCGCTTTGGCTAAAGGACCGATAAAGCGGCAATAAATTACTATAGTTATATATATTTTAGCTAATAGCCGGATAATCCTTTTTTTTATTATTTTCGCTATAAAATTAATATAAAAATAGTAGTTTTTTAACTTAAATAATACTTTATTTCGATAGCTAAAGGTTTATTTATTTAAATAAGGGCTAAATTATTTATATTATTGCTATATAATAGTTTCGGAAGGTTTTCGAGCTTAATACAAAGCTTTTAAACCCTTTAAAATAAAGAGTTTTTATTTTCGATAGCTATAGAAATTATACTTAACCTGATTTTATAGCAGCATATTTTATAGCCTGCGTTTTTTTTGTTTTTTTGCTTTTTTATAGCTTTTACATATTTTAGCTATATAATTTAAAGCTTTTTTTAATAATAAAGCGTCGATTTTAGAAAGTTTTAAACGAAATATTAGCCTAAAAATACTTTTTATTTTTTATTAAAAAAAAAACTTTTAAAGCTTTCGAAATCGCATTTTAAAAAGCCGTAATACTTACTACTATTTTAAAAAAGTAAAAAGCGACAGATATATGGCTTTAAGACTTTTAAAAGTTTAAAAAATTACTTTTTGTTACTATAAATCGATCTCTCCGTTGCCGCGCGGCGACTCTAGCACTTTTTTCTAGTTTAAAGAGCACGCCGTTACTTCCGACGGCGACGCAAATCGTTATTACAGGCTTAAAAACGCCGAAATCGTCCTATAACATATAGGAAATCGAAAAAAAATTTTATTTCGATAGAAGGCTTGCTATTATTAATAGGGGTAAAATCTTTGCTTTAATAAAAATAACAAAAGGAATTGACGATTACGTAGCCGAAAATGCTACGTTAAAACACCGTATTTCGAAATTTAAAAAACAATTAACTATTATAAAGCTACCGCGTAAAAAAAAGGTCGATCCGGAGCCAAATTCGAGCTTTGTGGCTATAAAAAATATTAAAGCAAGTAAAGCAGTATTTAAAAAACGCCGTAAACGTAAAGCGCTAGCAGCGTTAACGACCCGTTGCCGTATTAGGGCTAAGGCGATAATCAGCAATAACGAAAATGCAGAGGAGTTAATTACGGTGCGATAAGTGTAATTTGTATATTTTTATCTTTTTTTTTGATACAGATAATTAAAAATAAAGTATTAAGTGTGATATAAACAACAGCGCTGATTTTGGTAGGCGGTGAAGGGGTATGGCGGTGAAGGGTGCGTTTACCTTATAACACGACGTGCTAAAGTCATTTCTTCGGCCACTTTGCTACACATATCAACTATACCTTCTGTGAAGGGTGCCTACCTAGGTAACTAATGGAAGGGAGAGCTTTCTATTTTTATCCAATCATAGCGGTAAGGCATGTCTATGTCTCTGTTCTCAATCCCTAGCCAGCTACATACCTCCCTCCTGTTACCAATTTCTCATTCCTTTCACAGATAGGCACTTGCGCGAACTGTTTGTACATAACGCTAGTTCATGATGTGACAAGAACAGACTACTAAACCTGTCATGGTCACGTGTAGTGCAGCCTAACTGGAATGCAGTCTGGTCCCTCCATAGAAATACACGTTAGTACAGGTTTACGCGCCCGCACCCTGTTAACATTGAAAGTGTTGTGTCAACTCACATGTCTTCATCGAACCACCAATCACAGATCAGACGAACTTGCATACATGACCACCTACCTACCTATTTATACCACCCCCCTCAACCTACCAGCCATATCCGCCCACTTGCATACCGATACCCCAAATATAGAACTCGCCAACCATCACATCACACCCCATACATATCTACCGACATGCCGAAATACCGACGGCATAGCACTCACTACACCATCTGACGTACATACTTCCTTACAGCACAGTCACTCTCACATCGCTAAGCGTCCCACGGAAACCGAATGCAAGTCGGCGTTAAAGATTAACAGTTCCAATAAAAATAGGCCCATGGTGTAGTGTAGTATGTAAGTAAAGATGACTAGGCTGCCCACGATTCCCCCGTTGACTCATCCACTTAGTTCACTTCATTATTACACCACGCCACCTCCCACACTCCCTACACTTCTTCAACTACTGTAGTCATATCCTGATAATGCCCCAAATGGCCTATTTGATACGGCCTCTCCCTATATGTCAGGGAGAATCAAACCTCTCTGATGCAAACCCCCAAAACGAATGACTGAACTCCCTTTGTTGTTGATATAATGTCATACTGTTAGAGGTGAACCTCACGGTTGGATTCGCGCCACTACGTGGCATAGTACTTCAACTGATTTGCCTTACGTGTCTATATAAACAGTACGGCAATAGTTTGTTGACCCAGTCGGTCATGGGAGACATAAAGCGGCAGGTAGATGAGCAATAAGAGCTCTTACTCCTGGCCAAAGCCCATGGTCTCTTCGACCGCAATCGTCATCTTCTGTTGAAGCTGCTCCAGTGACTTGTAAGGGGGCAAATCCAAACGGTTGAAACTACGAAGGTTGTCAGCGATGTTTCGCGAAGCAAAAGAAAAAAAAGACACTGGCCCTGAAAGCGAACATTCCATTCGGGGTAAGAGACGTACCAAGTATGCGCCTTGGGCAAGTTGCCGATGTCACCGGCCTTTTCAATAGTAAACCTTCTGGGCCCATCGCTTCCCTGAAGATCCTTGAAACCGTTGACGGGAATCCGAGAAGTACCAGTAGCGAATTGGAGCAATCTGCTCTTCTGTTCTCCATCCCATGTACGTATCGTCTGCCAGAAGAACTGCACGACCTCATCGTTCTCGGTGTATCCTCGGTAATCGGTGTGCTTCTTCCAGTCATCCACATCGATCTCCGCAATACCACCAATGAGGAGCTCCAATTCACGTTCATCGAAGACGTTGATAAGATCTTGTGGGATAAGCTCTTGGAAACCGGCCTTGAAGGCCTCGAACTGCTCGGCGATACGCTTCTCGATTCTCCATTTGACCATCAGATCAACGTACTCCTTCTTGTTCTCGTTAGTTACGTCGATGTTGCGTCCGTTGGGAATGAGATCCTCGACGGTCATAACGCCAAAATGCTCATCCTCGGTCGAGAACGTCTGCTCGAGAATGCCGCCGGAAATATCGTTATCCAGCATCCACTGCAGACTTCGGTGGAAATCGGCATCGACACCCTCCATATCAGCAAGTTGAACAGCCTTGCCAAGCACCATCTTGTAAAGAGCTCCAATGAAGAAAGCATCCAAAAATCGTCTGTGGAAAATAGCAAGACCGACTACGCGACCTATGAATTTGAAGTAGTTGAGATGTTCGGGATTTATACCGGAGTGGGGGTTGATTTGGAGGGTGTAGTTGTCATGCGCCGAGTACTCGAATAGACAGTAGAAGGGGTTAAACATTTCGTGCGATAGCAGGAAGAAGAACTCTCTGGACAAACCACCATAATCCAGTCCGTCTTCGCCGTCGAACTTGATCATCAAGCGTTTCTTGAGATCTGTAGCCGACTGCCGTGATATTTCGGCGAACGAGTCCTCGAAGATGTGAGATCGACGGACCTTGATGTGACACTGCCCGGAGAGAATGCGCATAGCAGGTTGAGATCTGAAGTAGATCAGTTTCCGCCTGAAGTCTCTCTTGTACTGAGGCACATTCTGGTCTAAAGAGGACGGTAGCCTGGGATCGTCCCAAGTAGTCGTCTTGGTGTTGTGGTCCACGAAATACACACGAGCTGTATTAGTAAGACGCATTTCCCATCCGCTGGGAAGAGGGCCCAGCTGGGAGACTGGTTGCTGCTGGATAGTTCCATTGGCGTTGTTCTGGCCTCCATACATGCGAATGTACTGCTGACGCCGGGGATCAACCCAGGTCGTCGTTCGCGTGTTATGATCGACGAAATATGGACGCGACTCAGGTGTCCACCGTTGCTCCCATCCCGGAGGCAGCTCGCCTGTGCCGGGACTGGTAGCACCGGTGTGCATCATAGTGCTCTGGCCGGTGTTGCTCTGCGGCGTGGCAGCTGGCTGGGCAGACTGCAGTGACGGTGAATTGGCCCCAGTACGGTCTTCGGGAAGGGTGCGGTTTTGATGTCTTTGTCGTTCGACTTGGGTGGCCGCCGCTCTCTCGTCGCGAACCTCTCCCGAGCCAGCGGGGGCGACTGGTCGATTCCAACTCGTGGTGCGAGTGTTGTGGTCGACATAGTATGTTCTGCCAAGGTTATCCTCACGACGCTCCCATCCTGCAGGCAGACGGCCCTGAGCATCTTCAAACGGACTAAGTTGATTTGTTGACCGGCCTTGCGAGGACGAAGCATTCCCATTAGTCTGCGGCGCACCGTTGGTGCCGTTGGTGCGGACGGGCAAGGTCAATTGATTACCGGCACCATTAGGACCAGATGTCGACGACGTAGGTCGTTCCGAGCTAGCACTCATCGTAGAGCCTTGGGGCGCCAGCGATGGTCGATTAGAACTCGCAGAGGGCGGGAGCTGGGGACGAGTAGGAGTGGAGAGATTGGTAGATAAGTTGATAATGAGCTTGCCGTGGACGACTAGGTTGTCCGTCGACTTCTTAAGGTCACGGGTAAGCATAGAATCTAGAGGGGTAAAGCTCCGTCAGTTATAGTTCATCGCCCGAGGCGGCTAATGACATTGCTTAGCGAGGGGCAGCCTTACCATCAGCACCGTCAGCTAATTCAATAGCATCGCCGATTCTAATGTTAATAACACCGAGGAAACCTTGATCCTTCTTCTTGAACTTCTTCTGATCGAACACCTGCACTGCTAGGATACCGTCCTCGGTTGCGCGGCTGTGTTGGCATGAGTAAATAGCTAGAGGTGTGGAGTTTGGGCAAGGGGGTTAGCATACAAATCGAAACTCTCGTTCCAGTAGGGATTGAGTGTTCGCTTGGAGACCTGAGTAGTCTTTGTCTGTTCACCATTCATGGTGGCAACAGCAAACGGATCAGGAAGTCCTAGGTGTAAGGCATTAGCGGAGGAACGGCTGGGATGCTTGGAATGAAAGCGACCGTGACACGTACTGAAGACATCTCGCTTGTACAAGCCATCGGCAGCAATGACTAGTTCCCAGGGTCAATATGTCGACTTGTCACCACACCGAAGGCAATATCATACTAGTAACTCGTAGATTAGGTTGGCTGCGGGAGAAGCGTGGCTCTGGTCAGTCAAGGCACCAGAAAGATGACGATGAAGGGCCAACTTGGACTCACGCTGATGAGCCGGCGTCGGAGCGACTAGCGGTCATGATGGTGGTGGTGATAGCAAGGTGGAGCGTGGGATGCGGGCGTGACGGCAGGTCATCGGGGTTTCTCGCTCGTCGCCGTTCGCGTGATGCCGTCGCTTGGCCGCCGGACGACAGACGACGGTGGTGGTGACGGTGACGGGGCCGAGTGGGCGTGGACGTTGGCGTGAAGCAGAGAGGGGTTTCGTCAATGATCTCAAGGCGTCGTCGGTGAGGAGGGGGAGGGGCCGGGGATAACGATGATGATGCTGAGGGCGGACTCGGTCGCCGCTTGTCCCCCACAACACGATGGGCGGGCTTGCAGGTGAGCAGAATTGAGGTCAAAGGAAAAGGGAAGAAAAGAAGGAAGAGGCGTGGCGATGGTGTGGATTGCAGCGACAGACAGTGCTGGTGCTTGTTTCTAGTAGAGTCTTAGGTACAGTAGACTCTAGCTTAGTGATGGCGGGACGGCTGCGAGGCGCTACTCTGGGCCAGGCGAGCCAGGCGGGTGAGATACTGCAGGTGGTCTACCTACAGAGCACGTTGAATACTGGACCTCTTACAATCGAGAGTCGAAGTGGGCTACAGGGAAGGGGCAGGGCGCAGGCGACGGGGCAGCTGGGACCCATGAAAGCGTTCGAGTCCAGCGAGGACCTCAGTGATGGGTTTCTCGCACCTCTCGCACCTCTCAACGCCTCTCACACGACAGCGGATCACTGCTGTTTCAAGCTTCAAACCAGATCCAGAAACGTCCCTCGCGAACAACCTCCACTGACAGGCTCTGCAACAGGCTTGGGACAGGCTGCAGCAACAGGCAGTGCAGGGGGAATGGGTTGGTGAACCTGAGCTCGGCTTGGGCCCATGACGGCTGCTCGGCACCTCGAGTACACCCAAAGTACAACTTTGTTATCTTTTCTGCCGTCATGCGCACTGCTGTCTTATTTCCATCAAACTCAGAAGTACAAGCGAGAGACCGTCTGGAGTCTGTCCTGCCCTTTCGACGGTTCGCGCTCGGATTGGCTAGCGAGCGGGTGCTTGGTGACATGGGTGGGGATCGGTCCATGCAGACGGCGGGCGCGTCGTTGAGGCTGTGCAGCATCTCATATCAAACAAAAGCCGTATCACGAAACACCGAACCACTTGCCACAGTGAAACGCTGCTCACATCTTTGTTCTTCGAGGCTTCGTTCAATCTCAAGCCCGAATGACACTCCTGCTGTCCTTGTCACCTCGAGAAAAGCCAAGTCGGCCAAGCGTATCTACTTGCTTGGGCCTCCCCACATCCATCACATGTGCTTATCAGATCATGTACGCAACTTACATTCATACATATAAATCGCGATCTTGAGTAGGTATCAGACTACAATAAGGCTCCATATAATGTGATAAACATGTAGCTTGCACTCATCCCATCCCATCCCATCCTCTGCCCACCCCCCTGAAGGAAGCTTGAGCTCCAACAAATCCCATCTTACAGTATATCAATCATGCGGGCTGTTCGCCTGTCGCCTGTCAGCTTTGAAATGACGTCCTGTGCACCGGGGTGGCTGTGAACCTCGGGAGACCGGGGTAACATCTCGTAACTCTTCCATCGAGGCCTCCCGCTCGTGAACTGCGCCTTTGCTACGTATTAAGCAATACTCCGAGTATCGCATATGTAGTTATCATAATTGAAAGCTCCGACGTGCTGTGCCGAGATGCCGCTTACAAGTCCTGGGGCATGCATCAGTTGGGTAGGATTATGAACAGGTGTGTTTGGTAGAGTAATATGTCTAATTCCTCATTCAGAATCCCTCCATCACATATTCAAGTTGGTCATTGCTCTGTGCCCACTTCTGAGCAACATATTCCAGGGTATTTGGCTCGGATCAGTGCCGACGTTTGACCACGATTGCGAGATAAGAGCCTCACCTGGGGCCAGAACGTATAGCTATGATATAGCTAATGATAATAGGGCTTTATAGACGTGACAACCTCGCAAACGACTCCAATGACATGTTTCACTGACTACTTGATATGTTTTATAACAGGCAAACCAGTTCTTCGGTCCAAGCTGGTCCTCCTATTTGGGCGCTTCAACTGACTCTTCTTACCACCGCACAATACTCCTTCTCAACCATGCATCGTATACAGCTTGCTTTCAATTTTCTTCTTGTATGGGCTACTTCCACGTCGCATCTACTACGGTCATCGAGATCGTTAAGGTCTTGACACCGTAATTTCGCCAGGTCGACCACAGAATGGGAGTTATAAAACCGCCTGGAAACCATATTTTTATTATTTTACTCCTCCTATTTTACTCTCGTGCCCTTCCAGGTCTTCTTCTGTCTGCAGTCGTGCGGACGACGCCAGTGCTTCATTCGTGAAGGAGGAACGAGAAGATTGGAAAACGTTTCATGACACATTCGATCTTGCCGTCCACCGGAGTGTGCAACATTGCGGCTTGAGCTCCAGTTGCATCAAGGTTTGGTCTTGATTGAAAGGGCGGGTTGCAACGGCGAATTGTCCACGGATGCGAAGATTTGCGGTAGAACACAATCATACGCCGTTTGCCTCCAACCCATCTGCCTCCAACCCATCCTATAGCTGTGACTCTTCCTCATTTTATGTTGGAAGCATGAAGGATCATGTTTCGGATGCATCTTTAAGACAGTACTATGAAGATTAGTTGCTATCGACTTGGTCATCCAAGATTTAGGGTCATGTCGGATTGTCACCAAGCTGTGCCCATCAATTTCGGATTCGGCAGCAGTACGTGTGAATAAGGTGATGAGGCCAGACATCACAGAGGCTCCAAGGCGGTGATGAGCATCATCCCCTATGGACCTGCCGTGGAGACAAGACCACCTAGTAAGGAGAAAAGCCGCCGCGGCCACGTCCTCTGTTGCCACCCCGATATCCTCCTCTTGGGATGTACCCGCCTCTGCCGCCGAAGAAGCCCCGGCCTCCTCGACCACGTCCCCGACCGCGGCTCATGCCCGGGATATTGGTCCGCTTTGGCGTGACCTTGATGTTGCGGCCCTTGAGAACACTGTCGTTAAGGACCAGAGCCTGGGCCACGAGGCTGGGCTCTGTGAACTCGACGTAGGCGTAACTGCGGTACCAGAGTCAGCCCAGCTTTCCTATATTCGTCTGTAGCTTCTTTGCAATATCCTTACCCTTTCGGATTGCCAGTGAATTTGTCAAGGAGGATGGTGACGCGATTGATGGATCCGCAGCTCTGGAAGTGGGCCTGTATCTCTTCGGGGGAGACGGAGTAGTCGACGTTGCCGACAAAGATGCTGCGGCTGTCAACATCGTTGGGGGCATCCGTCGTCTCCTGGTTCTTCTCTTCGAGGGCGGCGTGCATCTCGCGCAGTTTAGCAGCCTCTTGTTCCATCTCAGCGACACGACGCTTCATGTTCGAGATTTCTTCCTAGAACACAGGTAGTGCATGTTAGCTAACCAACTTGTCGCGTCCTTCGGCCTTTTGGAGGTCTAGGCGTCGGATAGGGGAGTGCCGCTGAAGGGAGGACGTACCTCGTCATTGCCCTCCTCTCCAACCACGGGGTCCTCGTGAGGGGTCTCCTGCTCGGTCTTGACGGTATCCGACATCTTGGTTAGTAGGACTAGCGGTTCAGAGGCGTTAGCACGTGTATCCGGATCAGAGGAATGCTCAGCATAGTCCACTGCCAACATGATGGGCTGTCGGAGACGGCAAGGGAGGATAGTGCAGGCTCGTGGCTCTGGGTGGTAGATGTACGGAAAGCACAGAGGAAGTTGGGCGGAGCGGATGGGTGATTCGGGGGCCACTGATTCATCTTACACTATTCAATGTAATTCGATGTATTATCCGATATTGAATTCAATGACGAACAAAGGAGAAGCTCGTGTCGTAATCGGCGCGGGAACAGACGGTAGACCGTGCTGGTAGATGGTACGACAAAAACTAATACGGCACGTAGCCTCGGACACAAAATAGTACAAAGGAAGAAGAGACGTGTTTTTCCGATACGGTATGCGATTTCTCCCTCTTGGTTGGATAGCCTTGAGCACAGAGGCAGCGGGTGGTGAGGATGTGCTTAGGAAGGGAGTCTCTCACGGCAGCCTCGAAGCTTTTCCAATAATTCAGGCGCCTTGCACGCGACAGCACATCGTAGCATTCCTAGCCAATTAGCGTCATCCTTCGTATCCACAAGGCGCCTTATGACGCTAAGGAGCGTAGCTCTCTTTCCCCCCTAAGAGTCTAAGCTGATGCTGGACGAGATAGTGGAATTAATACACTCTGAACTTCACTTTTATTGTCAATTTTCTCTACGAGCAAGTATATGGAGTGGAGTGCCATGTACTACTTGTTGTTTTTTCGAACAGGAAGATTGTTTGCCTCATCTGAGGGAAATTTGTTGGAGAAAGAGCATTCCGATAGAGGAGAGCTCATCCCAGGCCTATGACGCCATAAGCAGCCGCCCAATCGCACCTCATCCCGAGCTCATCTTGTCATTAGTATGGGAGATGAGAAGCAAACAGATACTTAAACTTCGACCCAGCAACTTAACTTGCATGAAACACAACATTGTGAATGCAGCAGGTAATGAAGATGGAACCTTTTCGGCTTCGTAATGGTTGAACAACAATGATGGGTATATTCGAGTCTGGATGTGCTTACACTTGGGTGCAAACTAAGAGACACAAGAAATGTTCTTGTACCTTTTCCACCTGGCAGAGAAGGTCAGGATATATACAACCTCGATACCATACTATTACTATTTCGTCCTTATAACACACACGCTCCATGTGTTAAATGGCAGGCCCGAATGACAGTCTCGGACACATGGCGGACCAGAAATTAACCGGGCATTTCCAATCCCTCACCAAAACACCCCTCAAGCAACATTTCACCATCTTTTCCTACCATCGCACTTACGAATAAAATACTTCAAAGGGGGTCTTGCAATATTCAATACATGTTTCACTTCTTATTCCACATTTTAAAGGGTACTAATTGCTGCAACACATGTAGTAAAATGTATGACTTAAGAGGTGCTTGGTGACGCATCGGCTAGTTGTGTGGTTTATTAATGGTCCGACCTCAGCATGGAGCTATTGCAGTTATTGATTTGATAGTGATCAGTTCTTATTCGACGTTGAATCAAGCAGAAAGAGAGCATCTCTTTCCATTAGGCATCTGGATAATTGTCTCCGCAGAACACAATAAGCTCTCTTTGCGGGCAATGGCTCACTTTAGGACTTATGAGCTTGTCCGCTGCCGCCTTAAGTAACAATAAACACAAACAACTGTATCATTTGGAGGCACACCATTGATACCATATATGTTGTCATGCCAAAGGAAAGGGTTTAAAGAGATACGTCATTACAAAGTTGTAACCATCAAGACCACTTATGATAACACAAGGCGTATCACTATTCTAGTCCCACTCGAGTATGACCTTGCGCAGTCGTGGCTTTGACAACCGGCCTTTAGAAGAAGCTGGAAAGTTACACTTCAAGTCATATCTGCTCCTTCCGCAACTCTCACCAGATGAGGATATTCACTTTCTTTGCATCAGGACTACATGCCCCAGCTTGACGTCCCCGAGCAGACTGGAAGCATCAGATGAAGTCCTAGCGGCCCCGGATACAACTTCCACAGTCCATACTCGAAATTTAACGAAGTCGAGACACAAATACGGGCCAGTCGGGTTGTGCTGCGCACCGAGGCAACCTAGCTTGTCGCAGACTTGGTGACTCGGGCCCTGCTGCAGATCCTCTAACACGGGGGTTTGCGTAAGCCACGATGTGAGCTGCGCAGAGCTGGTAACCGCTGGGGCTTAGTGGTTGGAGGTCGACAACGTGCATGTGAGGTATGGATGCAAATCTCAAAGCCGTAGTAGCCGTTGGCTTAGCCTGCAATGTTGCAATTGTTTTGCTAGGTGGCACGATGTTGACGTAGCGAGTGTTAGAGGGGCGAGGGGCTACATCCATCCACGCAGATGTAAGGCGGCGGACCCAGCTGAGTATTATTAGACTTTGGACGAGGATCCAAGAGCTGTGTGATGTCGCAGCTTTTGCTATCGCAAATCTTCCGCTGGTACCTAAAATACAACCTGATTGACTTTCCTCAAACCGGTCAGTTTGAGAGTACGGGTGTACGGGTTGATCCCCACGTGTCGCATGTTCGTGGTTTCCCGATTTGGGGCCATTACAACCAACAGGGTCAAGGGGGAGGCGTTTCAGACTGATCTTGCAACGAGACATCAGCCCCCTCTACAACATGAGACTCCGTTGGTGCAAGCCCTCTTTCGACTTTAGCATGAGTCTTATGAATGGTTTCGAGTTTATATATAAAGGATATGAGTCGATCTTTGCCGGTCGCAGATCATGAACCGAAAATCACCAAGGTTCGATACAGCCTATCACTCTCGTTCATCGTCCACTCTTTTGGCTTTGCTGCCCTTTGTTACGATCTGCTCACTTTTCAAGCTTCTGGGGTTTTCATCGTCGATACTTTCAGTATGAAGTTCGCGGGTGTCCTCGAATTTGCCCTTGCCCTGGCCGTGGGAACATCCAATGCCAATCCGTTACCACTCGAGGATGCCAATGTTAACGTGGCACGCGCAGCTCTCTGCAATATAAATGTTATCAATCAATGTGTTGCTGCAACAGGCGAGACTAGTGTAAACTGCTTTGGTCATTTCTGCGCCGGCAAGGAGTTGGAGACGACAAAGACTAAGCGGCAGGATCAATGCACTGAAGAAAACCTCAACGCGTGTGCCATCATGGATTGGATTGAAGCCCAAAGTGAGTAAATTAGGCATCCTCTGTTAACTTACAAACCAGAAATGCCATCATTCTTCCCCAGTGTCGCCTTGCTGACTCGTGAATCATTCTAGTCTGCTTCCAAGAACTGTGTTTTTAATGAAAAGGTTGACGAAGAAGATCCGAGATTCGAATAAACCTAACACGATCGATATGCCATTATATGCATTGGCGCAATGAGGAAAAGGGACATTGTATAAAGATTCTGTGCTGCTGGTCGGAGTATCACTTTTGGTTCTCTGTGCATCTCCTACATATTGTCATGAGATGCTGAAAGAGTTGGTGTTATTGCATCTGCGTATCTAGTCGGACACGTTCCTCTCATTTGGTACAAAGGTGTTTTAGAGACTTAGATCATCATATGTATGCACAGGCAGAAGGACAATTCATGAGATACCCCAGTGCTCCACCTATCATAATCGGCAGTTTCTATGATCTGCCGACTGCGTTGTCAAGCTGATGATCAACCATGAGTATAAAATACAGTTTCGGCAGGTCGGTAGCGGGCCACTTGCATTCGATTGGCTGTGAACACACCGCTGAAGAATGCATACGAATGATACGAGCCGAAGTACGAGGATACGACGTGGGAACATGACGCGGTCCCGTTCAAATCAGGCCCCAAGATTGCAGGAGTCAACAGAGATGATATATAGTCTCCTGTTGTTGAAGAATATCATTCAGGCCTGATGTCTTCACTCGTCATTCTGTTCTCAAAATGGCCGGACTAGTAGGATATCTCGTCGACAGTCTCGATGCCGTAGGGCTACTATCATGGCAAGGACTACTGCGGCTCATAGGTGCTTTGCTTTTACTCTCGCTGCTCAGCGCTGTTTACACCGCAGTCCGAAACCTCTATTTCCACCCTCTAAGCCATATTCCTGGTCCAAAGGTATGGATTGCTCTCCCCGGCTCAATATTCGCCTACATGGCCAAAGGCGTTTCGGATTTTAAAATACGAAGCTTTCACGAGAGGTATGGCGAGGTCGTGCGAGTCGGTCCCAACTCGATTTCATTCATCAACCCCGACGCTTGGAAAGATATATATGGACATGGACATGCGGAATTTCCAAAACACTTTCCTGCAGGTATCAGGATGGACAAGAGGAGCATTTTGGCCTCGAACGCAACAGACCACTTTCGGTATCGACGAGCAATGTTGCCAGCGTTCTCGGACAAGGCCCTGCTGCAACAAGAACCCTTGATCCGCGTTTATGTCGACCTCCTTGTAAAACGACTACGAGAAGTATCGCAGTCTAACCAACCAACTAACATGGTCAGATGGTATAACTTTACCACCTTCGATCTGATTGCAGACCTGGCTTACGGCACACCATTGCAAGGTCTAGCTGAAGGCAAGAGCAACCTCTGGCTGGATAACATCAAGAACTTGCTCAAGATCATGCCAGTCTTGGCGTTGATCGGGGCTTCACCGGTATTGAGAGCTATCATACAATTTCTTGCCGGGCCCAAGATCCGCAACGCTGAAGCCAACCATCTTGCGGCAGTAGAAAAGCTTGCGAATGATCGGATCCATCATCGAAAGCAGGCTGATCGAGGCGATTTCATGGACTTTATGATGCGCTCTCGCGGCCAGCCACACGAGATGAGAGACGACGAGCTGGTGGTGAATGCAGATCTCATCATGGTAGCAGGGTCTGAAACTACAGCATCACTGCTCAGTGGCGTGACCTACTGGCTTTTGAAGACGCCGCATGCGCTGAAAAGGGTCACAGAGGAAGTTAGGCAGGCTTTCACGAGCGACGATGAGATTACTTTCACCGATGCTCGAGCCAAACTTCCCTACATGATGGTCTGTCTGGACGAGGGTCTTCGAATGTTTCCGCCTGTGCCCTTGCTCCTTTCCCGCGTTGTTCCGGATGGACCACCCGTGCAAATTGCAGGCATGCCCGTTCCTGAGAAGGGAAGTTGATCTTATCAGTAGAATAGTCTCATGCCAGCTAACTGGGTCTGCAGACACAAGTGGGAGTACATCAACTGTCGGCTTATACTTCCGAGCTCAATTTCCACCGGGCTCGCGAGTTCATTCCCGAGCGCTGGCTCCCCGAGTCCATCTCCGATCCCAGCTCACCGTTCTTCAACGACAGACGAGACGTACATAAGCCCTTCAGCTTTGGTCCACGAGACTGCATCGGCCGGAATCTTGCGCTTCATGAGATGCGACTTATCCTCGCAAAGGTTCTGTGGAACTTTGACCTCAGTTTGGATTCGAGCTGCGATAGTTGGCACGAACAGCGAATTGTAGCGCTCTGGGAGAAGCCGCCGCTAAAAGTGTACATCCGACCGAGGTCATTCTAGACCAACGTTGAGCGGTATGATAGATCAACAGCTATGATGTCTGTCGCAGTCGAGATGGGTGGCTTATCGTCAGTATCTGCTGCGGAGCGTATCGCGCTAGTAATAAACCCCCTCGCTCTCAGGGATATTTCGATAATCCATGATTCCCAGCTCGGTTGAGTAAATTGTAGCCATCTGCTCTCCGTGGGGTGAGGTACAATAGTTCGGTTTACAACGCACAACGCGTACACCTCACCAAACTATAAATTGCAAGGTCGGACCGAGTAGCAGGTTCAGCCGTCGTCACGATGGACCAGGTTCTCATGTAGTATATCATCTAACACCGCGCATCTTATTGCGCATGCTGGAAGGATTGAGCCTGCGGTACAGATGTAACAGTATTCAAAGAATTGGACGCAGTTCGGGTCATCCGCAACATGTGAACTCTACACGGTCTTGGCGCTGGCCCGGCCGTGCATATTTGTACGCAGGCTAATGCGATTGCTGATGACAGCTTCTGAGGATTTATATCGAGCGGGAGGGCGCTGGTTCGTTCGTGTGTTGTGAGTGGCGGAGAATCGACACCGAGATTCTCCAGGAATCGGGTCACCCCGGTTGATGACCACTGGACGTAGGCCGAGACAGCTTTCTTCCCCAATTGCTCGTCCACTTCTCCACACCATTATGCCAGACAGCATGTACATTGCCATCTCGATGTCATGCCGGTGATCATGCAGTGCAATAGTTCCGATACTGTCTCAACTGTACTCCTATCGCCCGAGGCCCCATGTTGCCATGGGGACGCTAACTTTTTGCTTCAGAAGCATGTCCGGTTTCGATGGACCTAGTCCAGCTAGGTAGTAATTAAGAGCACCTGAATCATGGCCGTGATCACATTTCTCAATACTATTGCCCTATATATCACTTCGACTTTTAGAGAGATAAAACAAACAAGTGTTGACAAAGGAGCCCTTTTTGTCGAAATGAATGAAACATGTGGTTTAATATTAGCACACGACCTACGAAATTCAATTGGGTCCATATTCGGCGTAACTATTTCTATTAATGCCATAATGCCTGCAGTCTAGATCACCCTAACAGGTACATCTGTATTTACCTGATCTACTGCCTTAGTACCCAGCACAAGCGAGGTTTCGTGTGTCTGATCGAGCAGTGTGTGAATAATCGTACCTTCTTTAGGATACTTGTCATTTGCGGAACAGTATACTCGTGTTTTGGTTGGGGCATGGCACATTTTCCTTTCAGCAGATCCATGTAGGAAGACATCTATTACCTTGGGTACATTACGTGTTCCGTAGGTGTACGTAACGGGAAGCACATCTGCCGTACATGTAGGAGAACGATTATCAAATCCATCACTACGTGCCTGAACTGGAGCTGCTGGTGTTGAACGGGGTATAAGATGTGCAAGTATATCAATAACACCTATATCGACACCGAAACATCTCCCGTCTTTCCAGTCACGAAACAGTCGTGCCGAGGCGTGCCAAGAGCTACAAGAGATGGTTCGTGGGCAACATCCATCAATCATATTACCCCACTGGAAGCCCATTTGTTTCACGGGCCACACCCCTGGTACGTGGGGGACTCGGGGCATTGTTAGTTGTTAGTATGGGGATGACACTCACTTGCCCCAAGCAGCAAACGCCAAACCGCACATTCGTTAGCAGGTTGAACTCGGTGGCGTCTGGGGTTGGGGCCTTTTCCCCGAGCTGGTAAAAAGAACCTCGTTGCTTCATCTCGCTCCTCTCTTCTTGAGAATCCAGAGACACTGGCGCAAAAGCTACTATATCTACGAGCCACGTGCATTGGCAACAAGGAATATCGCCAAGTACCTAGGTCTCTCTTCCCCTTCCTACGAACTGTGGTTGCAGCACGGGAGGCGAGTCACGCGAAACATAAGACAGCAGCTAAGAGGCCACCCCCGATACTCCAAACCCTGGCGCTGCGCCGGGTTGAGCACAGGAATCCTGCACTCTAGTGGCTGGAAGAATTATCGTCACTTCTTGATGCCATGGCTTGAGCGAAACCTTATGTACACCACTTCACCCTGGCTTCCAGAGTGTCCATTCTCCCGGTGCTTATCGGCTTGATCACCGTTGCATATACAGCGGCGTTTCCATATTATCCACGTTTCCGGGGCATCGCCAGTGACACCCTCAACTCTTGTTGCGCCTTGCCATCCAACCTCTTCTTACCGGCGGAACAGAGCCTCAGCTCACCGGCGCGCAGTCCGACAGGTCGCTCAGAACACTTAGTAATTACCGCACTTGGTTCGGCATCGGCAGACGGTCTTTCCGCAACACCAGCCGCCCGTTGATCGCAAAGCAAAGTCATTTCTTGACTCCAACACAAGTGTTTGTGCAATATTCCCCAGGAGGACTCTGGTTGCTTTCATTTGCCATGCATGCAACTTTGCCCAGATTCAGCCCAACTAACACTTTCAACCCCTTATAAGCACTCATCTTGAAGACGACTAGGCGGGGACTTTGGAACACAGGAGCGTGAGCCTAGATTCTTGGCGCGGCGTGCGCAAACTAGCAGGGTCCCAAGAAGCTGTCGCTTGATATCGCGTCCGATACGATGGCGACAGTACAGCAAATCGCCCAGGTTCCAATACCACTTCATCTGTCGGCTACGAGCGGAACTGTTACACCAGATGTTGAAATGAAAGCTGGCGGCATCTCTTCATCACCCAGCCCAGATGGCCTCACAAAGACCAGCGGTCTGCGCCGGGGCGACACCCGAACTGCTGTCATCATTTACGGGCCAGGCCAGGAAAAAATCGTGTCGATCTTCGCAGATGTTCTGGGAAAGCCGTCTCAGTTGGCTGATGGCTTTCAAGGCGTCATAACGTCAGAACAAGAACTGGTCTTGGGTGTATCCGCTGAGAGCGCAAAGATCGCCATAGCCACGCGAGACCGAAATGCTATGGTTGCTATCCATGCTCACAATGTCCAACTTGGGATGCCTCCAGACACGCATCTGTCTGCTCATTGTGATTATGAGTTTTTATATACCGAGACACCGTATCTGCGTCGGGATTTAGCTCGATTTATTTCATTTACTTTAGGGCAGATCAACCATCACGAGGCCTTGATGGCCAAACCACGCACATATTTCATCTCAACCACCTTTCCAGACGTTCGGGCCGCGTTGCCCAATATTGAGGTCCTGACGGTCGGCTGCGACGCTGTCGAATTACGTGTCGATCTCCTGAGAGAATCAATCGGCAGTGGTCAATTCGCCGAGATACCGAGTTTGAGTTATGTTGGAGAACAGATCATGCTCATAAGGCAAAGGACAGAGCTTCCGATCATTTACACGACACGATGTACCAGGGAAAATGGACGCTTCCCGATGGATGATCCAAATCTTTTCTACGAATATCTCTATCGCGCAATACAATGGGGCGTTGAGTACATTGACGTCGAGGTTTGGTTACCAGAGAACATACGCCAAAGGTTATTCGAAAATCGTGGCAACAGTCATATCATGTCCGCGTTCCATGACTTTACAGGCACATTCAAATGGCCATCGCCCTATGCGCAGTCTGTCTTTGTCGAGTCGTGCAAATACGCCCACATCGTTAAGATGATAGCCATCATCAACGAGTCGAACGAGAATTTTGAGTTGGAGTATTTCCGTTCCAAAGTTCGGAACGAATATCCCAACTCGCCTCCGTTCTCTGGACTTAATATGGGTGAAACTGGTCAAATCTCGAGAACTTTCAACAAAGTCTTCACTCCCATCACTCACCCACTGCTTCCTATCATAGCTGCACCTGGACAGATGAGTGCGGCTGAGATCAACGCTGCCTTGGCCTCTTTAGGACAACTTCCCAGGAAAATCATTTACGGAATTAGCACGCCATCCTCTCGAATCGAATTACCGCACGCCCCATTTTACGAGAAATGCTTCAACGAGCTAGGGCTACCACACCATTTCGCCATTGTTCAGAGACAGCCAAGAGGGCCACGAAGCGTAGAGGCATGGTGCAACCAGAGATCATTTGGAGGAGCATATCTGAGCCCACCCGTTTCCTTTTTGAGTTTAATGCATGGTAGCTCCTTTTTTGCAAAGTTGAACAACGGGACGGGGCCTGTCCTCACTGAGGCAGCTCGTATAATCGGCATGGTAGACACCATTGTGGTTCATCAAGGGCCAAATTCCAGTCCGGGATCCGAGCCTTCCTCTATACCATCGAGTCCCAAACCCCGGACGGATTCTCCGTTTACCTCAGGAGCAAACGGTGCTTATGGTCTACCGCCGTCATCAACGCTCACCTTCGATAACGCGAGCTGGCGCGGCATATTAAGTACGCTTACGCGCGACCTCGCTCCCTCGGCATACTTTGGCAGGGCAGCAGTTGTGCTGGCGGCCAATTCTGACGATGCCGCCTCGGCCATGTATGCACTCAGGGCTCTTCGCGTGGGCAGAGTATATACAGTCGGTTTCAAGACGCCGCCACGCTTAGCCCATGGTTTGGACATTGAGCCCTTCGTCAGTCTCGACAGCCTCCAGAGAGCAGCGAGGACAGTGGACGCGGATACCAACCCGTTTGTGATCATTTCCGCGCTAGGACCTGAGAAGTCTAGTATTGTGAAACTCATGATACGGTACTTTGGAGGTGCTAGGGGCTCGTCATCACAGATTCGCAAGGTTTTCCTTGATCTAGTTGATGGACCAAGAAAAGGGGACCCCCGCGTCATCGCCGAGCAGAGTGGGTTTGCTGTGTACGGCGTGGTTGATGCGGCGGCTTTCACGACGGTCGAGACGTTTAGACTTCTTGTTGGTCAGAATGTACCGTATAGCTTTGTGCGCCTGACCAGCGGCAAGGGTATGTTTTGACAATCCAGATGAAGCTGTCTACTTTGGTCTGCTCCTGAATTGGATCGGGCCCGTCAGCGGATCGAGCAACAGAGTATTGCCGGTCGTCTCTCGATTGCAACGCATATGTTTCAAACACTTGCATTTGCATGAGCAGATAGAATACCCCTTTGGATGTGTTTTCTGAAGAGAGAATGGTGGAGATGGAGGTCGGGGATACTTGACAATCACATTGAGGCAGTACCTTCATTCATGTATCACGGAGTTGAGGGGCGCATGGGCGTTGGCATGAGTGAGATTCCCGATGATAGAACACATTCATCAGTCGTCACTGTTTACGTATATCACCCATACCCTTTTTTGCCTTAGGTACACATCAACGAGCTCCATTTGATACTTGATGTAAGACTCTTTGTAGCATATGTGAAGATTTGATTCTTTTGATGACTAGTTTGGACATAATTTCTGGTTTGCCGTCGAGCGATGAAAGGATGTAAATACGAATATATGGCAACAGTTTTGCGAAATCTCAGTGTCCCTGAATCATGTCACACTCTCTGTTGACAGCTCTTTGATCAGTCCCAGATGTTCAGCGACGACTGAAGTCAATGTCTTATCCGTTGCTCATTCAGCCATGCTGCTATCTCGACTATCGCTCATTCATTCAATGGTTGTACTCTCACTCACGTCAGCAACGCACCATTATTTACGTGGAAGTATCTGTCTTCGACGCTATTAGAATCCTGTTTGCCAATCTTATCTTAGTAATCTAGTCTCACTATAGAACACTTTGTTCTTCGCTAGGCATGTTTGATGTTCGTTGTTCGTACATTTAGGCAATGTGGTAAATCGCTGTACCCAGTTTGCGGCCTATTATAACATTTCGGTTTTTGGTTATCAGATTCGAAGTTGGTTGCGGTTGCTTTTACTTTTACCTACTCGGCTTCAAAAAAGTTATTTTCGTTTAGAACAACTGTGTGTTAGTTATTACAATATTTTTAGCTACCTAGGTACTTATTCCCTTGTCGTCACAATAAGTATCAACCAATATAATTGCACTCTGCTCTACAACTTTTATTTCCCCCTTCCTCTACATCCATTAGGAGATGTAGCTGTCAAAATAAGCTTTGTAGATAGGAAGTCTGCGCAGGTTAAAGTGAAAAAGGCTTCCTGCTCCGTCCCTGTATAAATTAAAGGCTTGATCACGCTAAGTAGAACAAAGGGGCATAGTTTAGCTTAGCACATTCGCAGCCTTAGATCCCAATGTGCTCTAGTCCGATTCCCTTATACCGGAATGTAGCGGTTTCTGCTCACTGAGTTCTACATGCATGTAATAACCCACCTTGAACTACACCGAGCCGACTAGGTATACCTAGTTCTAAACTACAGTCTACTCGCGGATGATTATATAGGGACTGAAATAGGTTAAATAAAGCGAGCATAGTTTTTATTCTTTGGCTCTAATAAGGGTTTATGTAAGAAAAGTCGCCTATGACAGTCTGATGGTAGATCTGGCAGAACCTGAAGAACTATATCTACTTTTATCGATGATCTAGGTGTGCCCGTTCTCTCTTCTTTTTGTACGTTTATGCCTCGAGCTTTATGGTTCGTGCTTTGTAATTTGTTCCTTTACACTCACCTTGGGTTACCACGCGTTTATATGCACATTTGCGAGTCTTCAAACTAGCCTCAACGGTTATAGAGCTATCGCTCCATTTGATAGATTTTGTCAATGCAAGTAGGGAGCTAGGCAGAAGTTAGGAATGGGTGAAGCGTAGACAGGACCGAGAATGAAATATTGTAGTCTCTACTATGGGCAGCAATTCCAGCCGCAGCTTTCTTATCTTCTTGCCATTGCGGATTCGAAACAAAGATTATCAAACCTACATGATCAAGGATGTCGCAGGATTTATCTTTATATAACAGCAAATGGATTTGTTTAGCTTTGCGAGTAAATCCTCTGAAAAGGATACGAGTCTTCAAGAAGGTAGTAGTATACTGAGAAGAATCTAGTGTCTTTCCTCTACAGCTGTAACACTCCCCAGCGCTCAGCATGTCCGTCCTCCAGGGTGAACCGGCCTTGAAGATTTATGTTCGGGAGTCAACCTATACGATGGCATTTCGTAAAAGAAGTCAGGCTGAAGCAAGGCGTCTAAAAAACTAGATATTAGGCCATTTGAGTACAGAAACAAGATGTGAAGTCTCCACTCGCAGCTCTTCCCCTTTAAGGGACGTCGCATGAGGATTATAGTCAACATATTAATATGATCGCGGGGAAACTGGCCCTTGCTGCATGCGGTCGCCATGCGCAATCTGATGGGTGCGCTTGTTTCCTCGCAGAGACCTGTCCATTTGTGAAGATCCTGTGAACCAACCTCCGTTTGGTGTAGTGAAATCCTCAGGAGACCAGTTCCTCACATTGCTTCAATCGAAGCATTTAAGAAGAGAATGCGTTATACCAAGTTCGGCTGAACGGAGTTTGAAGCCGTCCAGAAAGCTACCTTGAGGTTACATGCAACAACCTACTAGACGCAGGACTTTGGCAGTTCCGGCATGGTCGTGTGTAGTCCACCGGAGGACAGTACCCAAGACAGCTTAGCATATTCACGAGCGCATGATTGGCGGGTCGCTTCAGTGCGACGACAACAATCTGTTGTCGTCGTTTGCATGTCGTTCGACCACGATACGGCGAGATCTGCAGCCAGCAGTACCCCACGAAGATCATTTTCTAACCGACAGACGATGCAGGCTCGGCGGGGTCAAGAGCATCGGCGTCAGAAGCGACGTGTGCCTGCGAACGCGAGTGGCTGTTACCCCATGAGTATTCGGCCCCTCGTGGACAGATGAGGGTGCCGATGATACCATCATTGATCTGCCCGCAAGGTTTATTGTGAGGGACCTGGCAAACAGGGCAGGTGCCGAAGCCAACACTCTATATGACAAGGATTGGGGATGGTTCGCTGCAGTAAAGAGGCATGGCTTTTGGATTTTGTAGCCGCGACGACGGTGCTTCAGCCACCGAGGACCCAATTGAATTCTCGGGTTCGGATGGACGACACTCGAGGCTTTACTGTGGCTTCCAACAATGATCTCACTTTCATCTCATCGAGAGAGTGTGGTTGCGAGTCATTCCATACCGACTCTACCTGCGCTGGCCTGTCATTACGCTCCGCGCGGCTAGCATGATCGAACAGCAAAGGTTAGGGACCTTATGTCGGCCCATGAGCTCAGTGGTGACACTACCCGCAAAACGCTCTCGCTTGGGCAAGCAGCGCGTGACTCCAGGCCGGTGGTTGTGGGTATGGTGATGGCTCTCTAGTCTTAAGTTCTCCGAGCAGCGCTGTCCGGTAGGCCGGATCTGTCACCAGCCTGGACACTTCCAGATGGATCAAAGATCTTACGGGCGGTATGGTGCATCTGCGTGATTGCATGACATGATGCTGACCACAAGGGATTTGGCACCCTGCGACAGAATTTTCTGGCGCTTTTTACGGGACGCGTCAGTAGGGCGTTTCAGCAGGGGTGAGAATCAATGGGAACTCGCATTTTAATTAAAGTCGCTGACGGAGCGTGCTAACATCGCCACAAGAAACGAGAAGATGAAATTTGAGTGTCAAAAGGCCTCCTTCATGTTGGAGTTTTTGCAGGATCAGTAAGATTGTTGTTTTGTTGGAAGGAGGACTGTACACATCCATAGAGACAGCCAAGACAGCCTGCATATGCTTGGCTCTCTCTATCTGTAACACACTCTCGCGCTCACATAAGGTCGAGTCCCAATGGTGCACAGACTTTCGAGCCATACATGTTGGTCACCGGGTTGGATAGAGACTTATCAGACAATGATATAGGGGTCAGCTTCCGCCTATCTGCAAGACGCCGTCATCTCATGTAGATGTCTGTATACAGGGTATACCGTATACGAGGGCATTCGTTTAGGAAATCCTGCCTACGCAGATGTGTAATTGGGTTTAATGCAACACCTACTGTGGCCTTTTCAAGGGGAAATCTCCATAGATGCTCACGAGTCGCAGGCCAGGCGAATCATCTGAATAGCAAATCGTAGTGATGGACTCTACGGGTTAGAAAGCATCTTGATGAACCTTTTGTGGTCTCACTCTCGGCTCAGGCTTCATAGTTCCCGTCTTCCCCACACTCTTTGACCAGGTATCCCTTGCTCCGTCGTGCCTTGCTTCTTCAGGTCGATCATCTAGCATCCGTTGTCAGCCCAGAATCGACATGTTCCTCCTCATCAGATTGGTTCGCTACCATGTTGTCAAGTGACGTTGTTCAATCATCGAAACTTGGAGATTTTCTAGAAGGAATTCCATTTAGCTCAAATTTGCAACTATCACGCACACCCTCTGATACTGGCAATTCACTGCCAAGATATAAGTCTACTGAACTGCTTCGTAAACTGGATATCATCAGTCTCGAGTTGAGACACTTGTCTATGCAGTAGTCGTCATCATGTCTTGCGGCAAGCATTACTGTGCCAGCTGTTGGCCCTGGCAATAAGCGAACTTGTGGCGCTTGGAAGTGTCTGAGGCCAGTATCTGACTCGGGTGACTTCGAATCTGATGACAACATTGAGGCGCTGGGATATCTGGTCGAGACATGGCACTTCCCATCGTTGCGGGTTGCGTGTCCCGTGTCATGGAAATGAGAGGAGCGTAGGTACCTGGTCACTATCATCTCTCCTATTTGATTCCCAGTTCCATGATCCATCCCTCTGCCGAAACTCTAGCGCGCTTGGCATGCCACGTGAAGGCGTCGTCTCGGGCGCCTCGGGAGTAAGGTCTACTAAGCTTAAGCTCATAATTTCTGCCTTCAACACTGCGACCGACCAGCCTATTAGACTAGATAATATTGCTTAATCCAGTACGGCTGATCATAAATGCAAATCTTATGGCTTGCGGAGCCTAGTTATCATCGTCGGCAACCTCAACATGGACCATTAGCATGTGTATTTACACGTATGCTACCCTTGCCTCATCAACCTACAATACGAGTACCGTCTAGTAGGATGATAATTAACAAACCCAGAACCGTGGCGCTTGGCGGGTATCGGTAAGGGATCATAATGTAGTTTCAGGGTTGTATACTCGGTCAAGTGATTGCCCAATCGTACATATCAACAGTCGAAGATATTCACTGAGTGATAATTAACTGCGTTTCTCTACGGCAAGCAAGCCAACGGTAATGTACCTGTTTTTGTTAATTGTTACCTATTCTGCTAGACTGCCTCGACTGTACGTAGTGGTTGCTCGAGGCTCGTCTCGACATCATCAATAATTAGCGCTCCCCACATTACGTGGTTCGAAGAAATATGGACGGTCATGTTTTCCTGCTCGCTTGTTGGCTTCGGATGGCGTGGAGACTCTGCAAGTGCCTGATCTGGACGTTTGATATTGAATAAAAATGACGATCTTTTGTCTTACATGTCCAATTTGCCCAATTTCTGCCTCACTTACTCACATGGTCCTCGATGACTTGAAGTGACACAACTGATATCGACTGAACCTCTATCGACTACCGGGGACTAGGCCTGCAACCGCTATGCGTATTTTCATGCAGTATCTCGGAAGTTCGGTGCTTCAAGCTCTGCAATGACCCTGGATAGCCGCTCCGTACTCCTATTTCGGCCCTCAATACGAAGGGTACATGCTACGGTTCTAACCGTCTTGACTGTTCAGCATTAACTTCAGATCACATCCGACAAATATCTTGAGCGCCAGTTAAGTAAAACGCATTGTATAAGCTGTAGGGGCTCTTTGATACCCTGGACTTCAAAGCTCCAAAGGAGGGAAAGTTCGGTGTAATTCCCACCGATTGATCCTTTTAATCTTGATTTGCTACTCAGGTTCCGAGGGTGTGTAGACGAGACTGTCGACCGTTACGAGTATTAGTCGAGTCAGTCGACAGTAGCATCTTAGTGTCCGAACCTCGAAGCGCCCGCCCGGGATCCGTCGCTGTGGTGTGAACAAATTCCGGACCAGCTCGCCAGCGGCCAGCCTGGCATCCCTGCTGCTTGGGAGACTCTTCTCCCAAAAGAGTACCATCCCCATACCCTGCAATGCGCCCCGCGCTGGACGTTTGGGGCGAGCTTCTGGGAAGGATGCCGTAGAACTCAACAGTCAAGGATCTAGCGACCCTGTCGACCTTGCTTTAGCGTGCTCACTACCGTTGAAGTGCGGGCTCAAGGGGAGATCTGTGCTGTAATAAGCCTGCACCTGATCCAGTACCGAAGGTCTCCCGGCATCACTACCTAAGGTCATTGAGAGTCTGAAAGCTTGAGCAACCGCACACACGATACTACTCTCCAGCAAGCTCGTCAGCGAATGGCACCGCCTCTGGTATTGCTTCAGTAAAGAGACCCAACGACAGCACAGTCAAGAATTTGGAGAGGGAACGAGACGAAACCCATCAATCAAGACTGGTCGATTGCCACCGAAGATGAGCTAAAGGCCGTTAGCTACACGAGCGATTGCCTTGTGCCCTTTTGTATGAGCCGGCTCTCAGTGTAGACGCCGTATGGTCACGGTGGCCAGAAAAAGACAGGAAGGCAGGAAGACTTGTACGAACGCAGGATCCGACTCTTCGAAACGACTTCCAAGGCTTCCCAGGAATCAGTGACAATGAGTTTGACCCATCCCGCCGCCGTCCATACGCACGTCATGTCACGACCTCAAGTTGGCATCGAACGTCTGCCAACTCGCCGCATGAGCAACGAGCCAAGGGAGTCGATGAATTGCAAATCCTGTCGGAAGCGCAAGGTAAGCGATATCCTGGCTGCTTGGAAGCTCGCGGGCACGATTTTAGAGTTTAACTAATCAGGGGCTCCGTGATCGTAGATCAAGTGCAACAGGTTGCGTCCGTCTTGCGAGGCGTGTCAAGTTTTCCAATGTCCTTGTGTCTATGGTATGTCGGGAGTGTCATGGAGCTTGGCTCGCGTGTGATTTTGCGCCTAATCAATTACTTCGTGATTCTAGATGCCGTCCCCAAAAAGCGTGGGCCAAAGACAGACGTGCTTGAAGCTTTACTTAAGCGCGTGGATGGCCTAGAAGCTCAGCTCAAGGAGAAGAAAACATCCGATACTTCTCCAACTGGGGAGCAGCCATCACCTTCAGCTGTGATTGAGGATGTTGACGACAATACTGAAGTGTCATCACCAGAGAAAATAGCACGAGCTTCCACGGTGGAACCTGAGCCCAAACCCAAACGTATCGCTCTCGAAATACCAAAGGCGAATGAGTCTAGCTCGGGCAATGTGCTATTCTCTCCGGTAGGAACGAGCGAGATGTCACCGGAGATCCAGATGGAAGCTCTTCTAGATACCTACTTCAGTCGGTTCCACGCAAAGCCTTATCATATTCTCGACGAATCCCTTGTTCGGCAGCGGCTGCAACTGAATCAGTTGCCCATGTCCTTGCTGCACGCCATCTACGCTGTTGCTGCTAGGTCAG
This sequence comes from Xylariaceae sp. FL1272, assembly GCA_022432385.1. Taxonomy (NCBI): domain Eukaryota; kingdom Fungi; phylum Ascomycota; class Sordariomycetes; order Xylariales; family Xylariaceae; species Xylariaceae sp. FL1272. The sequence continues at coordinate 98,304 of JAJJXC010000040.1, forward strand.
TACGCCATACTTTCTAGAGAGCGCAGATGGCTGATTTGGTCTTAGATATACACCTCACCCAACTGGATATCAATCCGCTGTGAGACTGAGTGAGGAATTCGCGGCAAGGTCGAGGAAAGACATTGATACCGATGAACCTTCTTTTGATACGCTTCAAACTCTTCTTCTCCTTGTAATAGCATACACAGCAGCAGGCAAGGGGAAAAAAGCTTATATGCTTCTAAGTATGTGATTATGGTCGCTAATACTGCTACTCGGCTAATTAGGCGTACAGCAAATGCGATCGGCATGGCAACTGCCCTAGAGCTACACCGCGAGGTGGACTCGCACGCACCGATCGCTGCCGTGGAACGCGAGATGAGAAGAAGATTGTTCTGGTCGTGTTATCTGTTGGATCGGTTTATGGCGTGCGGCTCCAAACGACCATGTCTGACGGCAGACAAGACTATATTCTTAAAACTACCGTGCTGGTCTCCAACAAGCGGCAGTCAGGCGATTGAAGGCGAATTCTTCCAGAGCGGCATCAGCATCCATTCGCTGCAGGGGAGCGTTAAGAAATTCCAAGGCGGCAGTGGCATGCTGATTGATATTGCTCGCATTTTAGGCGTGACCAATCGTTACCTCGCAGCTGGTGGCGTCAAAGGCGATTCCCATTTCCCGTGGCATACACTTTCGAGCCTATCCAAAATACGGCAGGATTTAGATATTTGGGCCTCGGGTACCGACGATGTCTTCTCAAGCCTAGATGCTTTATTCGGACATCCAGAGTCGACGGTATTAGTTCTCAGCAAACTTATCTATCACTTGATACACTGTCTGATCTATCGACCCTTTCTCCCCATCGACCTTGCCGAGCTCGCCGTAACGGGTCAGCATCAATCATGGCAGATAGAGGCCACGAATATGTGCTTCATGCACGCCAACGCAGTGACTGAGCTGGTGGAATTGGGTAAACAAACAGCCTCCACGGAATGGCCTGCGTTTGTTGGATACTGTATCTGCACAGCTGGCACAGTCCATATCCACGGGGTGCATTACAACAGAACGGGAGGAAGAGGAGGAAATATGGGGGCTATTGCCGCATCGGCGGATTTTCTATCGCGTGAGATGCAGCAACTTAGCGAACTACGATACGCATGGGCGAGCGTGCAGCATCAGCGAGAGACTCTGCAGAATGTGTACAATGCCCATACGGAACTGGTCAAGAGCTTGGCAAACAATGCAATGCGCTACTCGCCGGCTTTCAACACGGAGAATTTCTTCGGGCGATACGCCCACCTGAGAGCACCCAATGGCGAACCGTTCACGTTCGACGCGGCGAACTTGAGTCTGAAGGACATTGTAATCGATTTCACCGCGGACACATACTCAGGCCATGACCTCTACACACCGCGCACGGGCGGCGCGCCCGAACGACCGTCTCTTAAGAGGAAGTTCACGAATGGGCTTGGCCCTAAGCGTGCGGATGTGTCTGGCATGGGTCTCTTGAGTCCCGGTATGGGAAGCCATGTGTCCAATGGGCTTCCTACTCCTGGAATTCCGTCACGCTCCCTCTCCTTCCCAGCGAAGATGCACAACCAAACGTCTGTGCCGTCACAACCAGAACCCCAGGCAGGAGCTCACAAACAAGATTCAATTGCAGACTCGGTGGCAGCGGCAGGATTCTCGATGACACCGCCGCCGCAACTTCAGCATATTCCGAGCTTCTCAGCAAACTATTTCCCAGCACATCACAATTTCGGCACTGCATTACATAACCCTGAAGACGGCACCGAGCAAGGAATCTCGTATGATCCCATGTTTGGAACGATGCCAACAAACGCATTTTCCTCTCCAGCCCCATGGCAAGGAGATGACGATAAAAAGGAGTCGGCCGAAGACACAAGTCCGGAAGCATTGAGCCATGGAGTTAACACACCAGCGGGTGCTTCAGAGGACAAGGACCCATTCCTGAGTTTATTGGAACAGCTTGCAGAAAATGAACAAGCCTTAGGACAGGGCAATGAGCTCGATTGTTTTCTTGCCGGCGCGCAAGGTTGAGACATCAGCGTTCATCTATTGTATATTATTGGCCATATACTATGAATATTCGATACGACTGCATGAATGACATTGCTCTGAACTGCGGTTTGAGTTCGGCTGTACGTTACTTTGTCGCTATCGTGCTTTTATGTGCACCCAAGCGAATTTGATAACATGATATGACGGATCTCAAGTAGGATGGTCCAATCGCTATATAGACTTAGGAACATCAAACAGCTACATTGCGATGCACCGTGAATTGCATCCTCTTACCTCTCGCCCTGGATGTGATGGAGCCAGTAGATGGGAGGCGAGTGTACGAAACCCAGCTCGTCGCTAGACCTCCTGATCCCAAACGCACAAATACTGCCTGCCTGCCTAGCCATGCACCTTAATCTACTAAGTATCTGTAGGTTTTTGGAGAACGAGGTCAGATGACACGAGAACAACGGTGCTGTGGTTCATCGCTTCCCCACATGCGGAGAGCTATCGGTAATGCGGCCCGGCTGTTGCAAAACCTGGAACCATCCGAATTTGGTGCTTTCTGCAAGGGGACTCGAATCTGTCCCCCTCCGCGCTTGGCATTTGACCAAGCCAGGGGCTCGAAGTGTTGTGTCTCGAACACTCTTACCACTTTTTAACAAGACACAAGAGCATACACATGAGCATGCTTTTGTGGCTACGATGAGTCGCCACAATATCAACGAAGACGCCAACAGCCAAGGCTTAAGTCTCATATAAAGCAATTCAATCACCTTACTCATCCTATCATGGAAAGAAACAAATCACAGAGCACATTAGTCCTGAAACATGTGCCCGCACACAGCCGCCCATCGTAGTCGCGGAACGGTGCGTCTCGCTCCGTGCATCTGAAATCGTTATGGGCTGCTCGCGAATCAAGTCAACACCACCACCAAGGTCATTCATCAGGTCATGTTCAGCTCGATGCCCTATAGCAGCAGGTTTATTGTGAAGAGAACCGGATCTTGGCAATGTTCGTTTGGATTTGCCTGTGTTCGAGCATGTTGACACGGCGCCCTCATGAGCGGGGACCGAAAGAAACTGTTTGTGTTGGCATACCTCGAGGATGCGACTTGGATATACTCAGGAGTCATTCGCGAGGGTCACGAATTATGCATGAGACAGATCACTGCTCGCTTTTGTACTCTCCCACGTTGGAGTTGTTCTACTCTGGTGATTGTCGGTTCCATCTGGACTCCAATCAATCAACAAACGAAAATATATGCTCTCATTGGAAACATTGAGCCGACTTGCACTGCCACGTTTATAGGTCCTTGTTAAAGGAGCTCAGAGTCCCATTTGTCAAAGTAATGCCGTTGATTCGATATTGCATACGTGATCTAAACCACTTCACTATAGCCAATTGATAGACAACTGCATCGATGTGAGGAGGGCTTTCGTGACAGCACTCATGTATACCATAGGTAGACGTTTGACTTTCTCATTGAGTGATAGAGAAATCTCTTGTCAAAAGGCACAACATCGCTTCAGCAATGTAGTTAACATCAAGCCCAAGTCCAGTAACTTCATTGGTATCTCGTAAGCGTCGTAACTACCTATAGGATGGCAAACACACTTTCCGTCCCCTAAAACTGGTATCACTATTCCCGAAGTCAAATCCATCACCAGCCGAACTCCTCGCAGTGCAACTCGATTGCAGGTCCGCGCACGCTAATACAGTTCGCTGTTGTATTCCGAACCGCATTCACCAGACCAGCTGGCCCACACGCGGCAATCAATACCCTCTGTTCTTTCGTTGCGGATGCTATTGCCTCTTTGATCATCGCATCTATATCGGGTCGACCGTGCGTAACAGGCAAATGGGAATAATCTATGGCTTTCGGGATTTCCTCTATGCCGCTCAGGACCGGACGGGTACCGGCTTTCTCCAAATCTTTATCACGAAGCGTCGAAGATGATGTCTGTGCGCTAACGACATGTTTCTCGTCGGTCGACGGCACCAACGCAACTTCTGTTGACGTTCTTGACGATTGAGAAATGGTGTGTGGCGCTGGTGCCAATGTTGGTCCAGTTGAGGGAAGCCTTGTCAGATAAAGTTTGAAGGCGATTTTGGGTGAGTGCTCGTGTAGCATCAGATTATTTAAATGCTGTGCAAACCAGGCAATGTTATCATGGCCTCTGGTCGCCCAAATAAAGTCGATTTGCTTTTCCGAATCATGGGTCATTCTCTCGACCATGTCTGCTGCAATACCAAAGGTGAAGGTAGCACCAGAGCCACCGGCCAGGAGGACAACTTTATCATAATCCATCGGATCAGGCAACGTTCCATATGGACCTTCAAGCGATGCGGTAAGGCTCGCGCCTGGATTCTCTTTCGCAAATCTGTGTAAATCTTTCGTGAACCCGGAAAACGAATTGATCACAAGCTCCAAAGGCTCACTTGACACGATAGTGAACGGGTGCGTTTGGAATGCTCGTATGTGTGGTAGCCAGACGTAGCAATGCTCTAAAGCAGGTGAAGGTCAATGACTGCATTAAAAGTAGTATGTTGCAAGCGGGCCGATAAAAGATGTCTCTCCATTCAACGAGAAAGGATAAAACGGAGAAATTCAAATGCACTGATGAACTTACTTCCTGGTCTTGCTCGGTGAAGCGGCTTCTGGAATATTATTCGAGTTGCGCCATCCGGCAAAGGAAAAACTGTCACTTTGTTGTTTATTCCGTTGTATGTTAATCGACCAAACCGCAACAAGCGGTCTGTAAACCAGAGGGACGCAAGAAACACGGTAGCGACCAGAATCTTCGCAGCTTCGAAGCTGGGTCGGTGTAAACCTAAGGCAACGACAATGACCCCGAAAAGAACTAAGTGGATGATATAGAAGAGCTCGTATTTGAAATGTCGTAAAATGCCGCCTGCCAAGCTCGTGAAGAACACAGCGAAACCAAGAACGATACCAGCCGTCACAATTTCTTCTCGGAGGATCTCTATCTTGCCTTCTTCGACGAAGTATCCCGCGTAGATAGATCCGTGCATGATAGTGTACAAGAGTGTCGTGTAGCCAGCAATCTGATGTAGTTTATTGAGTCTTTCGTATGAATAGGTCGTAAAAATAGCCAGCGGTGTATTCTTCAAAGCGAGGAATACCACTAGCACCATGTTCGCTGCTGCCATCCTATTGACTATTGTGAGAAGAATATTGTCCATATGCAAGGCAATGATAACTTACCATCCGAAGCGTGAGGCAACATTTGAAGCCTTACTGAAGTCGACACGGTGGAAACTGAAGAGTGCATTTATTGTCACGTATATAGTAGCAACCAAAGCATGCCCGATCGATGTGAAGCCGGTGATCTTCCTGAGCAGCACCTTTCTAAATATTCTTTGATTGCTGTTAGAGATTGGCATGCCAATGAGACAATCCGTGTCCTCACCTTGTGACATTCACGACGGGATATAATATTGAAGCATAAGGTCTTCGGCCTGCGAAGTAACGTATCCAGTGTCCCAAGATGAAGATCGCCATGATAGCAACAAGAGAGGCGGCGTAGTACGTTAGTATCTCGATGTTAACCTTCTGCCGTCTCATCATCGCCGCCGAGAAGCCTCCTGACCCCCCTTGAGAATTTGGGGCCGCCGCAGGCGACGTCGAGTGAGGTGTGTCCATGTCTCGGAGTCGTTTGGCAACCACGTCTGTGGCGTGAATGGTCCTTCTTCGCAATGTTCGCGATGGCTTTAGATGACCGCGCGATATATGATATTGCTGGTCGCAAAGCTACTGCAATTTAATGAGTATGGTTCGCCTGAGCGCATGGACACGGGTGACTTGAGACCGCAGGGAGCCTCAAGATGTTATATATATTTTTTGAGAAAGTACGGGTGTGTGCTGCCAGCATCTGAGTATCCGCTCAAGGTTCATCCGTTGTTTCACATCAGCAACTCATAATGACCCAGATAAGAGGAGCCGAGGATCGTGGTAGCCCTTGGACATGATAGTTTAGCACATATTTGTCCAGATCTCAGCCTTTTGGATTAATCGAGATATCCCTGCTGGCTTCCATATCTGAGAACCACAATAAGATGCTGAGTTCCCATTCTGGGCAGTAGTGTAACAAGATGTGAGGACATGAACTTTAAGCGACTTCTCCGCATTCCAACATTCTGTGATGGTCCAGCCGGTATACCGCGTTGAAATGAGGCGCGAGCTGGTGATACGATGTACTTAGTATCACAGCAACGAGTCACAATCCGTAGTTGTTCCATTAAGTCCCAGTAGTATGACTATCAGCCAGGGGGTGTAGGACAGACGGAACGACCTAGACGACCTTGAGCCACTTTGCCCAAACGAGCAAGAATTTTGATACAGCCTGTATGACGGCACAATCGACTACAGTCAAGCACAGTCAAGAAATCCAAAACATCAAGAAGACCGGGATGCCTATCTGCATGCGGAAAGAGACAGGTAGCATGTGGAGTGATCAGTTCTTACTCCGATGAGTCTTTCCGTCGCATATCTTGATCCCATATTCTCTCAGAATATCATCATATATTATCAAGCGGTAGATGCAGGAGTACTGCGGGTTCACACCTTTGCAATACACGCCGTAGACGTTGGTCGACCCGTCTCCGCTCCGTAGCTTGGCAAGTGTAGGCATCGCAGGTGTTCCAGGGCGGCTGCTACCATGGTCGGGGTTTTATGTAACTCACGAGCCTCGCTATAAAGAAACAAGTTCATGCTGCCATAGGCCGGTTGATGCAATATGGATAAAGTGAAGCAGGTTTATCCGTCGACGCTAGTGTCCGTCTGCCGAGAACACGGCCGGGAGTCTCTGGGAGAATTTCCTATTCAAGCCATTGAAAGCAGGGCGTAATTGTAGAGCTGGCTCACCCAGGTTGTTCTTGTCAGCCATTACTTGAGCATCATGAATAATTAGAAAACGCCATAGCCAAGACGGCCGGCCGTGAGAACCAGACCATTCCTCCGTGCGCCGGCACGAGACATGAATCTTGATATCTGGGTCACGATTGATCATTTGACCACAGCCTGCATTGTCAGTTCCGCGATATACATCTTGGCATATATGCCATGCCAAGAGCCGATCCAACAAGATCTGTTGTCAGTAGCTGGCCGACGGAATTTCGTCATAACGTCCGCTGTAAATGATGTCCCCATATGACTCGAGCCTCTTTTATTATGTTCGTGACAAATACAATGAAATTGTCAAGAACGATGTTTCGAGGAAAAGCACTCACCGTTTATGTATCACTTGGCAACTTGGCTGGAATCTCATAATCCAATCTGTGCGTCCGAAATCTCGCAGCGAGAGCAATGTACGAATAACAAGTGTAGTTGAACTAAGCATTGAGGTCTTGTGAGAGATGTTTCCTGATCTACCCGTTAGTCAACAGCCCTAGTAGTTCAGCTTGTTAATGCCTTCGGCATATACCGTGACTTGCTGCTTGGCGCATCGTCTGAAGTGGCAGATCTCGTGCATCCGATCGTGTCTACTGCTTCATTTGGCGAGCTCCATGTCGCAATCCTTGTATCGCATCACGAACGGGTGGGTTGCAGGTAAACGCCCGACCAACAGTCCTTAAGACACGCATGTTGCCGTACTTACGTACGTACATTATCGTCTAAGCACGGTGAAGTCGACCGTTCCATTGCATAACGATACCGCCGTTAAAGAAGGAATGCCCTGGAATGTGACAGTTGTACGGACGATAGAGTGAGCCCAGACATTTGGGCACAAGGGAGCTCGGCCCATTCATTACTTGGCTTGCAAGATCAAGTTGGTGTATACTGCAATATAATCTAGCCGTTACCAGATGGTATCATGATCGGGTTCCAGTCGCATTGTTGCTCTTTGCATCATTGTCCACGACTGAACCGTTGGTTGTGCTCGTCTACGCCAGGCTACCACTTGGCGCATATGCTATCATTCGTAGCCAATGTAATGCAGGTCTGTGCTAATCACGATATGAACTTGAAATTAGCTTATTCATGATTGTTCATGATTAATAATTCTGGTGTTTAACGCAGGTACGCATGTTTCCGTTCCTTAATACCACATCGAAAATCAATCGTCGATATTTGTTCCGCCTACCTGCTCAAAACCTCGAAACTTGTCACCATTGTGACGAGGTATTATTCTCCGGAATTCTTAGGTTCATCTGTTCATCTAGCTACCAAGGCGGCCCACGCTTCGGGAGACGAGGAAATTGACAAGGCATTGCCCAATTAGCCGAATGAGGTTTTGGCGCCGGCATGGGGCTCCCCGCGAATTTGCAAGATAGCGGAGATAATATGCCCATTCTTCCGTACCAAGTTTTTGGGCCCGAAACCATTATGGCCAGCAATGCAATGTGTGAGTGTGTGTTCTGCATCGGAAAATACCATCAGGGAGATCGCCAATAGCTTGAACAACTAAAATCCTACTATGTAGTGTGATAAAGCTCTACAGTACACTGCCCTGGCATGAGAGGTGGACAAAATCATTGCATGAACAACAATCGGGGAAATTGTTTATTCGATACAACTCAGAAATTTTGATCGTCATGCATTTGCTGGTCTGCCCACTATATATGCCTGGCATATGGGTCTCAAGACGCCTACTTGTACACGTGTTGGGAACGCAAGCTAGTTCTTTTCAAAATGTGCAGAATGACTGAACGTATGTAAATGAGTATATTACAAATTTGATGTGGAATCCGGTGCGCTATATAAATAGTCCATGGACTTTCTCAGGGTATCTACAAAGCCCAAAAACGCATGATGCTCAATCAACGTCCGGCTCCATAGAGATTTCTGGTGAGATATGTGAGCCTTTTCAGACGCTAAAGTCCACGAACCCACTAGTCGTATGTTTATTCGAATGTATACGTGTTAGATTATTCGGCTGTTTCTACCACCTCCCCATCTTCCGTTTGAAACTGCTCTCGCCTTTTTGAGGTGGAGCTGTAACGGTAACCGGGGCTGGCGCTGGCCCGGCCCTCCTCTCATCTCTCTGTTGCCCCCCACGTTGATCTCGTGGTGGGCTATCTGTTCGACGTCGTGCCGGCGAAGTGTTCTCGTCGCGAGAGCGATCGTCACGAGACCGGTAACTCTTACTAGAAGAAGAGCTGCCAACATGATTGACGGGTTTGTTAGAGCCTGTACTCGAAGCTTTGTGGCCAGAACTGTTCATCAGATTCGCTGGTCGGTTGGCCGAGACTGTGGTATTAACTGGCGGGTTCCTGAGGTTGGCAGTCCCGCGATATCTTTGCTCTGAACCGACACTCTCGGTCGAGTTGGACGATGGGGCATAACGAGGTTGCTTAGCTTGACGAGAACTGGAATGAGATGTTGTGGGCGGGGGTCTTTGTTTCGACTGCTCTGCAATCGCTTTCCTATCTGCCTCTAAGATACTGTCCAGAGCATTCTGTATCGCCTTAAGCCGTTCGTTTTTGCCCCAATCAATGATGTTCTTCACATGTCGACGGAATTTGAGGTAATGATCAGGATCCCCGAGAGCGTAAGTGTTGGTCCGTTGCATATAGAAACTGAGTTCGTCAGGCTTCCAAGAAATATGCAAGTTTGCGATGTTCTGGTCCATAGCAATGCTAAAAGAAATGTTGTCGAGAGTCCTTGCCTCGGGAGTCTCTTTGAGCAGTTTGTTCAGCCTATCGACCATTTCTAAGCAAGTGGCCGAGCCGCCAAGACACTGGTTCGTCGCAACCAACAGATCGCCATTAACGTATCCGGTGCCTTTGAACTCAATACAGAAGAATGGGAAGCTCAGTTGATAACCAGCCATGGCTGGCTGGCCAAGAGGAGGGTCCATCTTTCGCCCAGCAGCCTGTTGTGGCAGCGAAAAAGGGCCTCGTATGCTTCTATAGCCGTAGGCTAGATCGGGCACTGGGCCAGAGACTCGGTGTGGTGCGCTCTGCCCACCAGGGACATTTTGTGGCAGGAATTTGGCGTTAGCAACAACTGTCATGCCCTGTTCCACCATTGCATCCCGGCTGGGAAATACGTGAGTTCCGAACCAATCCTGCACCACGGATTCCGGGGCGCCATCCATCTGTATTTCTTTAAGACCGCGCATCTCTTTCTTCAATGTCGCATCATCAGGATCTGGAGAGGTGCGTTTCGCATGCACTTTCTTGAGCGTGGTCTGCAGTGAGGTGTCTAACTCGTCATCATCGAATTGATGGTGGATTCCATTGTCGGCAAGATTCTGACTTCGATACTCAGGTCTCGATACCAATCTTTCAGACTTTTTGCTCGAGTCACTTGCTGTAACAGGTCGGCTGTAAGTGCTTGCCCCGCTGACGACAGAAGCCGGGGTGGTTGGCACTTTAAACCCATCACCGTGTCTACCACTATGCGCCCCTTTCGATTTGTCGTTTTTCTTTGAAGAAGATGAAGAAGAGGAGCTGAAGAAACCCATATCAGGCAGATCTAGAGTCGGCGCGTGGGGGATCTGGTCCAGCCAACTAGTAACGAAACTCGAAACGCTTTCAGAGCAACGCGAACGCTTCAACGGAGGTGCCTCAAAAGATGGATCTGGCGAACGCTTTGAATGTTTCATGTGATGTGTGTCACCAGCCTCCAGACCGTCTTCGTTGCAAGTCGCTGCCATCTTATACTGCTTTCGCGGCACTCGAAAGACCTGTATTAAGATGCGAGTGCCGTTAGCCGCGGCCGCAAGTCTATGGGCCAACTGGGGTTGCAGGATCGGGCCGCCTCAGTCGTATGCGCGCGGTCATTCGCATGGCAGCGGGTGCAGCTTTGCGCTGTGGCCAGTCGATGAAAGGTGGTTTGGGTTGTTGGTGATGAAGTTGTTTGGGGAAGTGGGAGGATCAAAAGACTGTGGGGCCATGCGCGCGGTTAACAGCCCTGTCGCGACAATGGACATGCTAAGCCAGGCCGAGCAGGCCTCTAACGCAGCGCATAGTCTCCTTGACAGGTATAGTTCGAATAGCCATCTTACGAGCTTTCGATTATCAACAGACTAAGCTGGTGCTTCATATTTAGAACTCACCATCCTCTCGCCCAATGGCATAACAATGGTCTGGGCCGAGGTCAAAGCGGTGCAACCCGAGCGTGGTCCCTCACTATTTCTGTCCACGAAGTCTCCTAGGGAAATGCCAATTGCTTTCATAAGTCTACTTTCTATTGACACACTCCGTAGGTCTCGTATTGAAACTCATACGCCTGGAAAATGTGCTGCTAGTCGCGAATTGAATTGGCAAGAAAGTTCTCAACGGCTGGCTATATGACATGAGCATTGTATGGGCCCAAATGCTGGCAGTGCATTCCACCCAACAGCCAGCCAACCGATGCTGAAAGACATTTCCCTCTTTTTACTGTCTTTTTGCCTGAACATGAGGCCACATCTCTGCCAAACGCCACTCAATTGCGCCACTCAAATCGCCATCTTTTCAATACAGTTGTGTCATTCTGATGGTTTCGTTTGCCGTTCTGCGATACGAACAAGTCTCCCAAGCCGGTAAGACTGAGGTTGCCCAATTTGTCTGGTTGATGAAGGTGCAGTCTTCCCAAACCAGGTTTAAGTCCATATTCCACCCATCTGCGATATGTTGTGTCAATCCAATGAGAAGTTCTGGTAGTTCCTCAACCCGCAAACGTAACATGGATTTATAAAATGAGTGGATGGGGCATAGGGACTGGCTTACAACCACTGCTACCCCCCTTCACCGTCCTTGCGCCCATGTAAATGCCCATGTTCATTTGTTTTTCTACATAGTTATCAATGCACCAAGATCGCTGGACATGATGTTAGTATTGGCAACTCATTTTGCGACTTTGAGTACAAGCTGGAAGCGGCAAGGTAGAATAAGCAATGAGAAGTACTATATAAGAGGGTAAACGACTTACGACCGGGTTTGGATTTTTGGCTGTGAAGTTAAATGGGCCCGAATAGCTCTCGTTCACTCCCAGTCCGGTATCTATATCCATGTCGACCTATTGACATGTGAGAGATAGTCTCGATCGAGATCAAGCAAAACCAAGCATCATGGGATCAAAAGATTCTAGTGGGCGTAGGCAATGTATGCTTAGACACAATGTGTGGTCGAGCTTTCTCGACTAGCATATGATTTCGAAAGGCACACTCACCAACAATGTCCCGTTTCTATCTATAACCGACGGCGTCCCCGCTTGCCACCACCAATTCTCATTCCTCTGATAGTATACCGCGAAGTCGACCTTGGACTTCAGCTCGTTAAAGTTGCTTCCCTCGGGCAAGTCCAGTTGGCTGGTGCTCCACGTCACGCTCTCGACGTAGAAACGCTGGTTGGGCAACAGATCTTCAAATGCGACGCGGTACCCGTAGTCCATCACACCATACCCATTGGAATACCCGTGAGCGGGCGGCATCGTGTACAAATACGCGTCATCCCATCGACTCGTGATCTGCGCAATTTGGTTATCATCAGGTTCTAGGTTCCTCGGGAAGCCCACGCGGATTTGATCTACGCGCGACGACTGGAATCCGCCCCCATACGACTGCGTGATGAATGCCTTCTCCGACGCGATGGAGAGCACGCGAAGGGCCTGCACGGTGCTAGCAAGAGCGAAGCCGAGTAGTAATAGTAGAACCGACATTTTGGCAGTGATGAGGATTCAACAATTCTTGTGTAGTTGACGGTGATTCTGGAAGTTGCCTGCTTTTCAGAAGGTTGAAGTCCCTCAACCCGCCGGAAATATGCACCTGCTGAAATTGGCGACTTAGCAATATTTCTCGATAGCGATTTGCATGTTCCATACCACTTGCGTCCAAATCCAACCGGATAAATCATTGCGAGCGGCCGCATCGTCCGCATTGTCTCCAACATGATGGGAGAGTTGATCAACCCAGTGTGCGACTCGCTGGACACGCAGTGAGTAGTATCATTAACTCTTCCGTCTCCATACTTGGGAGAAACATGGTATAATACTATCGGCGATAGATATGTCCAGTCACTCCGTCAGCCAAGGTGAATGGGTGACTGGGTGTTAAGTCGAGCGACGCTCTTGGCATTCCGAAAGATACCGCAAGAATTCGAATTTGCCCATCGGGGGCCAATGAGGTCCGAAAAGAGGTGCTCCGTCTTGATCATCCGTTAGTCACGGCATTCAAGCTTGACGGATGGACTCTATCGTACGGCATATACCGTACTTTGTGCATCATTCTGAGGTAAATCAATTAATTGACCCTACCAATACATGTGAAGCAAATATTCAGCTGACGTCTAATTGGTTGTTGAGTCGTCGTTCATGTGAGCTCGGCTCTATAAGGCATCATCGTGGCCATGGTGAACGCGATGAAGGCCATTACATCTCTAATAATGCTGTAAGAGAGATCTAAGATGATGTCAAAATTCAATAAATAACGACCTGACATTGAAATTAATAAACAATATTCTACCTCATAGTAACAGACTCAGCGCGGGATTATAAGTGAGTACGAGCAGCTTTCAATTGATGTTTGTTTCCAATTGTCATAAAACATGCTGCATTAAACATCTACTATCATCGCCCATTCCATAACTCAACGCCCTTCATTGCTCTCCCGTAGAACTACTAACGCCAAACAAACATGTAGTATTCCAAGATTGATTGCTTCGGCATCTTCACTCGTGAAACCCACCATTTAACCGTCATTAGGTCGCAACTGCGGCGCCGGAAGGGACGTAGGCTCGAGATACGTGCGGATGAGCTCATTCATCGCTGGTGCAGCGTCAGGATGGCTCACGGCCATATTCACGACGGCATTTCGACAGTCGAAGATGTGTGCCATCAGTTGAGATCGAAATTCGCGATAATATTGAGTGCGAGCAGTGACGCGCTTCTCGACCTCTTCGTCCTCGACAATCTTCAGCTGTAGCTTGATCTCGTCATCGCTCTTGGGAACTTGCTCCGCGGCGAGTTCGTTTCGCAGCATTTGGATGTCGAGTTGCGCGATATTGTTCGCATTCCGGAGAGTCATGAGTTCGAGTTGCATTGTCAGATCGTCTTTAGGCATGCCATTGATTTCTTTGATGATATTGTCAACTGTCTGCAGTGGGTTTGCCCCGGGCTGAATACCCAGTACTTCACTCAGTGTCCCGACACGGCGGGAAAGGTCGTTGCAGTCTTGTAGCCTTGCTTCGACGGCATTGTAAAAGTCTCTGAGATTATCATTTCCCGCAATCAAGTTTCGGGCCCATTTTTCCCTGAAATCATCTCTTTGTCGTCGTAGGTCTGCGATTTCTTGCTGGAATTGTGCGAGGTTGCTATCGTCTGGCCGCGCGTCTTGTTGCTGGTCTGGCTTTGCTTCGAGCTCTGCAACTCTTGCCTTGAGTGTATCATTCTCGGTGCTTAGGTCTGCTATTTGTTTGAGAAGCCCAGTGGTGTTGCCATCTCCTGTGGCAGCCTTTTTCAACCCGTCATTTTCGGTCTTTAGTTTGTTGTTCGCGGCATCAGAGGCCTCTAGTTGTTGTTGCACATCTCGAATCTGACCTTTCAGTTGGATTTCACTTTGTCGTGACTGACGTAGATCGTCTTCAAGTTTCTGATTCTTATCATAATGCTTGGAAGCCGTTTGTCGTACTGTATTTAGATCAGCTTTCGTACGTTCAAGCTCTGCATTCGCCGCATCGAGTTGTCGTTGGAGGTTCTGGACACGGTCATTGCATTCCTTTAGAGCTACATTATCAGGCTTCTCTTGTGCTTCTGCTGTTTGCTTCTGAGCCTTGAGATCCTGAATTTTCCGCTCAAGATCACGAACGTGGTCCTGGCACTCCTTGAGCTTCTCCTGTAGAGCTTTGGTTTCCTCGTTGTTGGTATCATCTGAGTCTTGATTCTTGAGCTGCTTTTTGAGTTCGTCGATCTCGCCATCCTTTGCAGTCACTCGAAGGTCAGCTTGAGCAAGTTTTCCGACAACATATGGAATGGTGCCCTCATACTCGGCTACAAGACGATTGAAATACTCAATCGGAACAGTACTCTCACCAACAAGGACCTTCTTTATGCCTTCGAGCCAGCCTCCTTCGCGGAGCCGTCTTGTTTTTGTGGCAATTCTCTCACGCTCGTCCTCGGACACAGGGGTACCTCTTACCTTTTCTAGATCAGAGATCTTACGAGTGATGTCTTCTTCAATCGACTGCTCGGGGACACCTGTAGACGTTAAAACACCGAATCCCTTACGATCTTTGAACCAATCTTCAAATTCTTTCTTTTGCTCTGCTGAGTTGAACCCAGGGGGTGGGATGGCAAATCCAAATTCAAATTCAGGAAGCGGACCTTCGTTTGAAGAAGACATGATGGAAAATAGTAATGCACGGGAACCTGCCGATTTAATCTCTTGAGTAGTATTTGATGAGATTCGAAAGAATTTGTTCGATCAGGATATACCGTCAGAGTAAGTTTGGTCAATTCTAAATTGCAATGTGGTTGCTTACGATGTGAAACTCTGTCTTCCACGACTCAGTTAAATATGTGCTGATTAGCTTCAATCATGGACTTCACACAAAGGAATCACACAATAATGGCCATGTTTCGAGTTGTCTCTCCACTTAGTCCTTATTCCTGCGTTTCAGCTCTGGCATCCATCTCATTGTTGAAACAAAGAAGTATAATCATCCCTTTATCTCCTCAGCTTATAACAGGAGTAAAGCACTTGGTGGCTGTGTTTGTGCATGATTAGTCTACCCATCTGTAACTATCGCATATGCTATACGCGACTCGTTTTTCTAGGATAGTACAGATTAGTGACGGGTATACTGTTCATAGTTGATAGACCAACCTGGTCGGCTCATCCTACTCAGCAGTGTCCTGGTTTATCACATGCACGTCATGAAATTATAAATGTAGGAACTACAGGACTCTCCCTTGTAGTGAGACTTTTGCAAAGCAGCACAGCGTAGCCTAACCACCCGCACTGAATTTCTAAGAAGGATAATTCTGTTTCTGATTAAGACAGATAATCCTCAAGCAAACGAGATACATATCGTATGGAAAGGAACAATGTCACCCTATGTGCCGACGTCATATCGCAAGTGTGTGTCGCCTGTGGCTGAGTGTTCCCGCTTGCTCTATACCTTTGTATCATAGATCATAAACAATCCATTCATTGAGTTAGCCAGTCTCATAGCTTGTAACTGGGTGAAACTGTGCTTCCATTACAATTGGTTTGGTCTGTTAGGCGCTACAAAGAGGCCACGCTCATCACATTCATCGGGTCATTTCCAAAGGATTCACAAACACCAAACCTATGCGCTGACCAAGTGAACTTGTACATGCCAGCGTGGATTATTTAATATCAAGACATTCTTGCCGCTTTGATATAGATGTATGATACCGTTCCTCGTCCTGTACCAAGGTGCCGTATGAAATAGTGTAGTAGCTTCAGAGTGTGAAGGCTCTTTTCAACTCATTCATGCATATCTCCCAAATCGATCAACTTTTGCCCCCGATACTGTCAGATCTCGGTAATGGTAAAGGTACCGAAAACACCGGAGTATCACTTTCACTCACCGAGCGTCCCGAGGTATCATCAAGAGTTCTTGTCATGCCGGCAATGCTCATGGCGGCGCATGGTGGCGCCTAAATAAGCGCGACAAACACCCCTGGAGGATAAAGATACCAGAAATATTTAAAGATCAGAGCCAAATGTTTCATGCGCATGGGATCGGGCAAACACTCGTCGGCAGTTTCAGCATGATGTGCGGGCCGATGGAAACAAGGAAACAAAAACCTGGTTACCATTAAGCAAAGACAAGGCGCAATGCAATGTTGGCCATGACTAAGGACCAATCTTCCCTGAACACACATGAAAGAGTTTTGTAGTGCATGATAGGCGCTAGAGCGAAGGCGTTTTCTGCCTGCAAGGGGGTATCCATTGTGTCGGAACCTCGCTCCCTCAACGCTGAGACCGCGACCTTCATACCCAAACACAGTCTCGGGATGATCAGAATGCAAAATTTCTGTCGAAGGCGGTGAAAGAGCCTCGAAGCAGTGTCTCCCCAATCCCAACCTCCCCCCAGACCGAGAACATGATAGGGGGATGCACCCCAGACCCCGAGCCGCGCCCTTCTCTCCCTTGCTTCGCACAGTGCCGAGTCTTCCCGTAACTGCACATCATCATAGGTGTTTTTCTTTCCGGGAAACACATACACAGGCAGGGGCTCGTGCAGTAGTCGGAGCGCCTCGCCGTTGTCTCTCGTCCTATGAACCACGTTGTGGCGAGGCTGCTGTATCACTGTGCTATCAAACAAACATGTGAAATGCACATTGCCCCTCTTCTTCTTGACACTTTGTGCTCCCTCCTCTCTGAGCTTTGGTGACACGGCTTTCTAGTTGGTTAGGTGAGGCATTGCTTCTGTTTGACGGCGAGAGTAGGAGGGTAGAGCGAATCGCGCGTTTCAACCAAGTATGCAGAGGTAAGAGGTGAGCTGTCACGACGAGATGTTGATCACAGTGATGTGTAACCTTTCCCCTGAGAAATATTGGTGTAAGAACTGCTGCGGATTAGACAGTTCAAGTTAAGGGTGCACACAGTCATGAGTTCGGGTTGTAACCAACCACTCTTGATACCCGAGGCGCTTTAGTGATACCCAGGTTAAGTGGCCGGTGACAACATTACATTTCGGAATACTGCATTGCTACCAAGGACCGCTTTTGAGATTGAAACATCTTCAAAATTATTCAATGCGTCGAAGCTAGAAAAGGGATCGCTTGAATATTTCGGAAGCATGATCACCCATCACACGTCATTCAACGCAAAACTTCTGTAGCAAATTTGTGATTGAACCTGGCTTCCTCTCAACATATAACTATTTCGCATGTACAGATCTGTAGGGAATATGATCTTTAATATTTGGTTGGATGACGCAGTTCTTCTCCTATAATGCTGAAGATCCAGATCTCAGCCTTTGAGTAACTATCTAATATCTCATAAGGAGTGACACTAATCTGTAAACGCCGATCTCGTCGTCAAAATGAGATTCAAATCTCTCGTTCGCTTTATCGCACAAATACACAATCAATTTCGCGTGGCGGAACCTGTGGGGTGTATACATGACTCCGAACCCCAAACGATAGACTGAACCGTACCCTCCCAACGTGAACGCCGAGTTTCCGTGAACATCTTCCATCTGTGCGGAAGACGTCGATGATATGCTGGTTCTGTATAATCGCTCCTATTGCTTCCAGGATTTCAAAGTCCTGACAAGAATCCATTGCCCGGCAGACCAACCCCTTACCACAGAGCATCACTGTCGACCATACCCCTCTGTGCTGGTGGTGGCGCAGGAGGGGGTGGATAGCTCGCTTTCCTAGGGGAGCTATTACTCACGGCAGACTTCATGCTCATTCGGTTGAAGGTAGGGCTGGGACGAGCGGATGGTAGGAGAGATGGGGGTGCTGGTCGAATCGGTCGAGGCGGTTTCTGCGACAATCTTCGCGGTGAGGATTGAGCCCATGCTTGTCCTAAAGCCCTGGCTGGGAATCCGATGAGGAGAAGAACGATCGCAAGTAACATGAGAAATCCGTCTAGTACCAAGAACAGCTTTTCGCTTTGTGCAATCGAACTCCTATATCCTTCTGCGGTGTCCACGAGTCGATAAGTTGTCCGAATGATAATTGCGGCGATCGAGATCACAAATACTATGCGCGCCATTTAGCTCGGCTGGAACTTGAGTTGTGAAGCAGTTTGTTGGCGCAAGCTTACAGGCAATTGTTATCGAGTACAATTTGCTATTGTAAATAGACGCAAATTTGGGATCGAGACCATGCTGTCTTGTTCGGAGCGCTATTGCAAAGCACACGCCATGAACGATAAAAATCACAAGCGTAGCCAGTTGAATAGCAAGCCCGGCGACAGCTACTTGAATGCCAACACCGATCTGTACGTAATGAGCAACATTTATAACGATGGGTTTAGAGGAAACATACCTGATCATCCTCGTCATGGAGTGTTGAGACAAGACTGCCAGCCAATTCCAACACAAAGGATATCCCGAAGAGGGCAGAAAATAGGTACAAATACCAGTTGGGTCTCCATGAGCGATATTCTTCGCCGTATACCGCGACGATGCGCGGCATTGTAAGAAAAACTGCCGCGCAAATACATGTTGGACCAAGTATCGTTCCGACGAGGAAAACTATGAAGGCGCTCCTATTGTTGGGACTGCTGTGTAGTAGAAGTCTTCCTATGTATCCCACAACTTCTAAAGCGAGGCCGGTTGCAATGGCCGTACCGAATCCTACACTGCTATACCTAAAGCCCAGCGCAAGTGCAATGGGGATGAGAACCGCGAACAGAGCGAGAAACACGGCATTTCCGCCTAATGCCGGCCGATAGTCGAGGAATATGCGTGAAGCATCGGCGTAAGCATACGTTGTAGGATCGAGCATCGCCATGTTGCCTAACTATCATGTCCCTGGAGTAGTTGACTCAAGACAGTAGTCGCGCTAAAGAGAAGGACTACTCTTCAGGCAAGGCTGGCGGTGGCGTCGACCGGCTCTCCGCGGTAGTTATACTACAAGAACGGCGAGGTACAATACAGTCATTTGTCCCAGCCGTTTGGGAACAACAATGCCAGGCGCTTGATAAAGGAAGGTATAAATATCGATCGGCTGAATGGGAGAGAACCCAGAGTCTCCATGCAGCGTCGGACCGAGCAAGGACTACTCATTTCTTCCCGACAGATGTACGTGCAAGGTCCGAGGAAGTGGGCGACAGCCTGCTTCTCGTTCCCCTGCACCCCTCACCCTTGTCTCTCATGATAGGCAGTGTAACTCTAAATTTCTCGCTGTTGGTTGTCGTGCAGCATACACAGCATTGAGCTGGCAATGATCGACCAAAGACGGCAGGCAGAACCACCCCCAAAAGGACTCACGGTGAGGAGCCTTGGGAGCCTTGGGAGGCTCTAGACCACAACTGAGATTGGTCGGCTGTGAGGACTGGTGGGACTATGCAACCAGAGTGAAAACCGAGGTGGTGTCATCTCCAGTCGATTTCCTTGGCCAACTTGGCAGCAACAAGGGCATCAATAGCCCTATGCGAACACTTGGCGCTGTAGATCGGAAGCACCTACGTAAAAAGCTCCAGAAACCCCTCACGGTGCGCCGTGACACGAAACAATAAAGACTACAATGGCGAGCCTCGGGGGAGGTCGAGGAGCGAGAAGACGCAGATTGGGGGCCGCACCCGACAGTCTGGTAACGGCAGGCCTTCCTTGCTCATAAAGCCTATCATAAGAAGGCATTTCGGGTCGCGGCGGCTAAAGCAGCCTGTGAGTGGTGGAATGGACGCGATCCCTGCTCGTAAGATGTCCAGTTGCTGGACGCGGCAGAGAGCCTGCTTGCTCCAACTTGCTTGCTCCAAGTGGCCAGGTGGTGCCTCGAGGTGAGGTGTGCATGTGCTTGTAGCACGTCAAGTAGAGCTTGGTGGCTGTCAAGATGACGAAGCGATAGGGGACACTGGGAGTAAGACAAAACGATAGGCTGCCTGCCCTGTGAAGCCGTACGACATTACCTAGGTAGGTACCAGTTACGACTCTCTCTGACTGTCAAGATTTGAATGACCTTGGGATGTGATCTGGTTGGTCAGCTGGTGGAAACGACCGGGACGGCGACGATATGCCATAGTAGAGTATGACAAGCACGGTAGGACGCGGGTATTCTGTGCACTGTACGAGTTTACGAGTATCAATGTGATGCCCCACGCCAGCGCATTTGAATTCTGCTCAGATAGCTGCAAGTCGCGCCAACAAAAAAGCACTCGTGCCCGATATTCGATCCTAGCTCCCTGGAAGCGCAAAAGACGCCGAGCGGTGACTGTGTTGCGCTATAACGGCTCCTCTCGATTTGACCGCGATCAGATCTATATGAGCAGGTCTATAACCTATAGACTGTAGACATATGACCCCGTTACGGAAGTAGGTGACAGCTCACAATGTCTACTTTGTGCGGATCAGGCTTGTGAAGCCCGTCAGGTGTGAAGGTGAGGGTCGCATCGGCTAGCAGCAGGATATGAGTCGATGGCAAAAGTCGATGGATACTGGCGAGACCGGTATCGCCGCATCCGCGGAAGAGAATCAAATGGACCGGGGATTCTTACACTTACCTAATTCACTCCTAGCGGCGGGCGGGACCGATAACCGTCCCTGCTTTATTTGAAATAAGCTTCGCCCTAACGAGAGGGACCAGGCAGACGACCGGGCTGGCAGATCAGCTGGCACGTCGCCCACCCCCCCTACCCCCCCGAACAGTCCTGACGCCCCTTTAGCTGCAAGAAGACCTACTTTGCGTCCGCATATAATTTTATCGGATTATCCCATGATATGCACTTTTTGGATACGTCTGAACCTCTGCAATTAGCGCAATGGCTGGCCTGGCGTGATGTCACCCAGATGAAGGCGATAGTATCATCTAAAATTCCTTCATTAGGCGACCTTCACCTTGAACGAGTCTTCAAGTTCTATCAACGAAACTGGGCATCATATGCTCCGTCTCAATCATGTTGCCATAAGATCGACAAACTGCGCGCTATGGCTTTCGTGACCACGGACCAACACATTCCCTACGACCAGAACCAGACGTGACACCGGCATTAGAGGTAGGATGGGCACGTCGTAATACATATAATCACCAACAATCATGAGTGCATTGCGCCCCCGCCGCGCACACTCTCTCCACAGCCTCGGCCACAGAACCCTCCAACTCCAACTACCTTCGTCAAACCGCTATTCCTCTACTGGCAACTCCAAGGTAGCGGAGACAGACGACGAGGATCCAAGGTTGAAGCATATTGGTAGAAGGATCAATGACGACTATAAGCACGTCAGGGATCATTATGGTCAGTAGCATCTCATTTCGACCCCCACATGCAGCTGTTCTAACTGATACTGCAACAGCCACACCTAAATACCCAATCGTCTTGGCTCATGGATTGCTGGGGTTCGCCGAGCTTCGTTTAGTACCAGGTAACTGGTTACCAGCAATTCACTATTGGCGTGGTATCAAGGATGCGCTTGAAGCCAACGGCATCAAGGTCATCACGACTGCAGTCCCTCCATCAGCAAGCATCGAGCACCGTGCCGAAGCCCTCGCGCGTGGGATTGCTGATGCCGTTGGCGGTGAGAACGTCAATAATGTCAATATCGTCGCTCACTCCATGGGGGGGCTTGATGCTAGGTACATGATATCTCATCTTCGCCCTAAGAACGTCAAAGTACAATCCCTTGTCACAGTCGCCACTCCTCATCATGGAAGTTCTTTCGCAGACTTCCTCATTCACGAGATTGGACCGGAACGTTTACCTAGCATCTACAAGTTTGTCAAAGGTGTCGGCATGCAAACGGACGCTTTCGACCAACTCACTTCCACTTATATGAACGAGAAGTTCAACCCTCATACGCCGGATGACCCAGATGTCCGTTATTTTTCATACGGAGCAATGATGGAACGGCCCCCATTGTTTAGCCCGTTTCGACAATCTCACGCTATCATGTCTCGCATCGATGGGCCAAACGATGGTCTTGTTAGCGTCGCATCTGCTCAATGGGGGTCGTATAAAGGAACTCTAGTTGGTGTGAGTCATCTTGATTTGATCAATTGGACGAATCGTTTGAAATGGATGCTACTAGGCCTTGCCTTCGGTCATCACCCAACGTGAGTTAGAGGAATCCCTAACTGTAAGATACATCGCTCACAAGTGGTTAGTTTCAATGCTGTCGCCTTCTACCTTGATATTGCCGACATGCTAGCTAAAGAAGGCCACTAACAATACACAACTCGCCCTTTTGTGGGAGAGCCGATCACTGGGCGAAATAAGCAAAACTGTGCTAATCATCTTCGCGCAATGCATTGACAAGATATTCCATGAATACCTAGGTAGATATTCGCTCAAGATCCCAACCAAACATAAGATACAGGTAACTCCAAAGACCGGGGAATCATTAACTGTTGCTTGGCTTTACTTATATTCGACTTGAATTTGTCAATCAATCGCTTCAATGAGCTGCCAGCCATATCAAATAACACAGTCACGTTGACTCTCTCGAAACAATGTACGATTGGCAGCCTAGCTCCGCTGCCGAAGTCCACGCTATTTCCACCAGCCTGTGCGCTCTTAGGACACGGACATACAGACTCACAATGAATGCCGACCGTCTCATCTTCAATCAAAACTATCCCACAACAGAACATGTACTACTAGACACGCGTACATCGCCTAGAAAAGCGGAAGGGTTATACACTCACGACATTGCAATGAGTGGCGGACCTGCGTGTCTCTACGACTCAGGATTTGTGTATATGTGTAGATGTATGTAAATACTTGATTAGACAATAGATGAACCAGTGGTCATCACCAGAAACTGCTGAATTCGTGTACTTGAAACGTGGCGTTGTGTTTGGCTCTTTAGAAACTTTTAGATACTGACCACGCCGTGAAGTACTACTTCCGCACTAGTCACTGGTACTACGACCTACACGTTAGGGACACGTATTTGTACAACGACGTCTGTTCGCAAGAATGATACTCCCTCATGAATACTTCGATAATTAGTTCGATAAAGTGCCGATGACAAGTTGTGGCGCTAGTTTCATACAGCTGCCGAGCTCGACACGGAGTACGAATATACACATCTTGTAAGTAGAACGCTGCGAATTGCAAGTACATGTGTAATTTCTGTGAATAGACATCACTTTGCAATTCGAGTTCCTTAACGCGCACGTTGCCGCCGCACCTATTAATACGGGTGCTTTAGGGCCTGACCAGTATGGTAGCGGAGGATTTAGTCGGACCGTAAGCATCAACGGTGCCAGCCAACGGGTTATCACAAGCCATCAGGAACCCAGCAAAATCACCCCTTCTGTTCGCGGGCTACTCAACTAGAGACGCACACAGGAATAATAAACCGGAAGCTCAACACGCATCAACGTCGAGTGTTCATGAAATAATTGCGGCTCCATTGTAAGTACTCTCTAGGTTGGCTTTTCTGATGGGAAGGCCGTGTGAATGGGACAGACAGCGGGCCACAATTTCGAGACAGTAGATGAAGTTCATAATCATTGTAATCCCATAAAATTCGAATTCACCAAGCGTGTCGCTTGTTTTGACTCATTTGGTAGAAGCGGTGATGATCTCAGACTTGGAAAGTGCCTTGCTTTGACCATTGTTGAAGACGATATCGACCATGTCATTTATGTATGTATTCTTAGACAGCGGGAGCTTTGATAGCTGCGATCTCTCGTAACCTACGTGACAACATGTCTGTGTCGATAAGTATTGACGGGCTGCTGGGTCTTTATGCAGAGTCTCGAGTAAAGGAGCGAAGAGGAAAAGAATCGATCGTATCTCGGTATATATGTATCTCGGTTAAAGAATGGTGAGGACAACAACGAAGTCTACACGTGGACAATTCGTATGGAATCAAATCGAAAAGTTCGATAAGCAGATTCCCAAAATGCGAGATGGGCGAAATTGGAGGCTCAATATGTCTTTCGACATCTGCAACAGGCATTCGATTTGTAAAGTGGGATCGAAAGACGAGTCTGAATGTACTCGAATTTGTAAGTCAAGAAAAGAGTGGTCGATTCATAGGTGTGTAAGAGACAGGAATCGGTTTCGAAAAGTTGCAAGCGAAGCAACTAAATGGGCCTGTGTCTGAATGAAACTGGTAATACAACAGTGCGTTAGATCGATACGAAACTTGTATGCCACCACGAGTACCGACAAATACAGACTCAAGAGGAGACACACTGCAGAGTATAAATACGTTTTCTCTTACTGGCTAACATTCCAGGACCATAAACAGCTGTCAACCCTGCCCATCGCTCCCTGGGAGCGCGGAAGCGCATAAACATGTAGAAGCCAGACTAGGACTCCGCCAGAGCTCCGCGCCGTACAAAGGGCCACGTTTCATCTAGCTATTCCGATGATCGGCCCAGTTCCGCCAGAACCGCCGGAAAGGATCTTCGAGCCTCCTCCAGATCTACAATGACTTGCCGGGATTTCGCGATGGAGCCCAAAGCCAAGCTTTGCACATGCTACGATCTTTGGAGATCTCGCGGGGAGCGATGATCTTGTTTTCAAGATTCACACCCCCAAGACACGCGTATTGGGAATACATGGGGAGTGTCGAATATGTCGAGAGTGCGAGTGACAAGCTTTCAAGCTAGAGTATGTCCTCTGTTCACGATATGAAGTATTCGCTTGGCAGTTCCGCCCGGGACGGACCGGAATACGTAGGCCACAGGTCGTTGCAAGGACGAAGATCACCGTTAGGCTACAACGCGTCTTTCATCCCATATATTCTCTATATTATGTATGCTACAGTCTGAGACCCTTTACATGCCTGCAAGGTCCTCCATACCACCTGGGAATGTCCACCCGGAACATCCCAAGAAGTCGACGGAGTCAAATTAGTCACTAGATCAGCATAGTACTGTGGTTGAAACGATGCCTTATCACTTCCATGTTGCAGCAATGCATTATCACTGAAGATCATCGAACGATTTCCCCTAACCCAACCCGGGACCCTACATCTGCTCGCATCTATTTCTATGGGTGCGGCAGATATCCCTTCTAAGCCGCAGGGTTACGCGCAAGCACGCTACTTCGTATTCTATATATGATCTGCCCTTTGCCCGCCCTTTCACGTTCGGCAGCATGCACGCCAGTACCTTGAGCATAAAGGAACAAAAGATAAATTTACAATCTTGGATAGCCGAGCTACTTGTCTTGATACATACTGTATTGTTCTTAGATAATACATCTGTCAGATCATCCTTCTGAAAATCATTGCCTATCTGAACACCGGTATCCGTCGACTCGTACGATTGATATTCACTTCTCGTCCGAAACAAGATATCGATAGGCGCAACGCAAATCTCTGGCAAATCTCCCCAAGCACTTGGAGTTCGAGCTAAAGGCCCAAAAAATGGATATTATTCCTAATTCTTGACCAGGCAGCGGAGTAGCCTCATCACTAAATCTCGATCCACGCTGGGACACCCTTTCTTCGGCGCGGTCTAGAACGATCCAAAAAGTGGCAGTCTGCATGGCCCCATGCGCGTCTTCAATGCATTGTTGATCGAAAGAGGACATCTCCCCTCAACGATTCCCAAACTCGATAGGTATTAGTACCGCGATGCAGGGTTTGCTGTTTGTTTCTTATTGCCGCGCTCACTCGCACCGTACCGCAGTGAGAATAGTTTCGAAACTCGCGCCAGTACCAGATACTTGTCCTCGGCACAAACGGCCGTCAAAGAAGTAGCGCAGTGAGATATATACCCTCATGTAGAAGCCCTGATTCGCACAAAGAGTCGGGCTGTTGTAGATCGTGGAAAGTTATAGAAGAACCTGCATTGTGCCGCGCTCGGCTGCCAAGGACCTCACCACCTTACCTATGCACTGCTCTGCCGCGTTGAAGAACGCGGCCTGGTCTGATCAGCATGGCACGCACTCACCTATTGCCACAGTACAGTACCTTTTTGTTGTTTTTATTTGGTTTGCGCTGATTCATCACGCACGATAACTTGCGAGAAACGTGATTCGTCCAACTGCCGGGTTCACTAGAACTTTCGCCTCGGTTCTCAGCGTATTGCTCTGTCTGGTGTGAGGTGAGCAGCCTTTGGAAATGTTTGTTGCCACCCGAATTTGCGCTGATAGGCGCAGAAAGTACACCTTGAGATAGTTGCCCTCCCGCCTTGGCTTGGAGAGGCACCGCTTTGCGTCAATGGTTGAACATATCGCGACAGCCCCTGGTTCCAGCCACCCGGTCGACGCAACATCACGCGGCCGCCGCGACACGGCGACGAGTGACACGAGTGGCGGACCTCGGCCAGATGTTTCCTCTGAGGTTGCAACCGTAGGGGGGCAAGCACAGACGCTGTGGATATTGATTTTCAAAGGCCACCCTCGCGATATCCAGAGCGCGCGGGTCACAGAACTCTACTTATCGTTCAATGAATCGGAAAGCGTCAATGTGACATTTTCCCTCCGGGGGCAATATCCGTCATTCAGGGTACGAGAAGTCTGGAACGGACCAGTGCCACGCTTCAGACGGCATTTTCACAGGCGACTAGCCGTGTCGACGATAACGAGCACGGAGAACAAGTTGGACATGCGGGTCAGAGATGTTGTATCGGGCACGCCAGCGAATAACTCGGAACCTGACTTGTCAAGCCAGAGTTGGGTGGGAGATATCAGTGAGTAGTACATCACCATGATCGAAATGACATCGTTAAGCCCGTGTCGCGGCGCCTGATGAAATAGGTGCTGGGTGAGTGTGATCGGTATGGAAGACTGATGAATCGACCAGTAACCGTGTTGCAAGAAGCGAATCTCATCACCGCCGAAGAGGGTGACAATGCTCTAAAGTAGGTTGAGTTGGGTTGCAATTCGCGTGGCGACGAAAGGTGTTCTTATCCTCTTCGCAAACAGTCACATGCTTCCCCCTCCCCTTGAAATCTCGACGCCCCAACGATAGCAACTGACGCTGATTTTGGAATAGTGGAATGGTGAATTATATTTCGCAGGCACCATGGCAGTAATACCGAGTCTTCATATCTATAATCGGATGGTCGCAGCGGGAAAGAGCCAGAATCTTTCAGGATTGGACAAGGAGGATGCATCGGTCAAGAATATCATGGTATTTGGCAGACGTTGGCGTTTTCAGCCACGCGATACACCCAACCCATCAAAAGCACGGCGGTCGAGACATGGAAGGTGAAACGGAAACGGTAGCGGCACTCGCTTGCACTGCGATATCCGAGCCGAAGATCTGCGGATTAGCACAGCCGGCTGCATGGATATAATGATGATAGCAGGGCGGAGATTAATAGAGATATTATGGAGAGGATCCATAGATGGAAGGACAAAAACAAAAGACTGCTACAGTATGGGCCTCGGGCGACGAGAATGGTTCGCAAAGACACCATAGAGGACGATCGTAATCTGTAATAGTAATACTATCGGAGAGAGGCGAGGAGGACATCGGAAAAGGAGGACCAAAATGCGATGTTTCAGATTTGATGCGTAGCACGAGATGTCGTTGGGACCCGCAAGAATACTCGAGTAGGGGTCCGACATTTATCAAGCATACCTGTTAGTAGTCAATAGCTGAGGTCAAGACACAAATAAAGAGAAACATGGGTGCGATGATCCATTTGACAGAACGATGCAATTTGAGGATTGGATGGGGCTGGCAAGCTGAGGTCATCAGTTACACACAATGCTGTTCAGCATGGAATGTTAGTTGTTGTGGCAGGTAGATCTTGTAACATTGGAACACCCGACCTACCTACCTTACCTTATGGAACCTACTGGAGGTTGCGCGGCATGAATCGCAATGGGCCATTGTGGCTTGCGCATGAGCTGCTGCCCATCAATAGCGCATTGCCTCCACTGCCGTGGCCACTAGCAGGCGGCAGCGGGCGGAGCCTAAGGGTCTGACAGGGCAGCTCCAAGCCTCGAGTGGATGGGCCTGAACCTGCAACGTAAGCTCCTATTCCTGCGACTCGTGTGCATCAGACACCCCAGCTGCACTGCAAGGAAGATCGGCAGGAGAAAACAGCCAGGCGAAGAGTCCAAGACCGGAGTGGCCACCTCACTTCTTTCATCCTCCAACTGTTCTTCATCATCAATTTTTGTTTGTATTTTCAACGCTTTCATTTCCCGGCATTCGCTCCTTTCTTACCATTAATTGCTTAAATCAGAGATCTACCGCTATTGGTAGCCTTACCTCGGATAAAGACGACCAAAGTATAATCGATCATCGATGGGCAGATAGAGAGGAACCCAGTCCCAACTGCATTCACCCGGTCGACCGCGGCGGCATTCGCTTGCGAACACGCCTCCCCGACACACTGCCATCATGGCTCCCCTATCGCGATGGCGCTCCGCCCTCTGCGCCCTCGCCTCGACACTGGCCTTTGTCAACGCCGACAAGAGCGCAGGCGACTATTATGTCCACTCGCTGCCCGGTGCGCCGGAGGGCGACAACATCAAGATGCATGCCGGGTGAGTCGGAATATTCTCGTACCTCTGCTCTCATTCCCATATCATAAGGCTATCTGACACGTGCTAACTCCCGGCTTCCCTTGTTTTAGACACATCGAAGTCGACACCGCACACGACGGCAATCTCTTCTTTTGGCACTTCGAGAACAAGCACATTGCTAAGAAGCAGCGTACTGTCATCTGGCTGAACGGAGGTCCTGGCTGCAGTTCCGAGGACGGTGCCTTGATGGAGATTGGCCCTTACAGGCTCAAGGACGAGAACACTCTTGAGTACAACCCCGGCACTTGGAACGAGTTCGCCAACTTGCTGTTCGTCGACAATCCCGTCGGCACCGGTTACAGCTATGTCAACACCAATAGCTACGTTCACGAACTCGACGAGATGGCCGAGCAGTTCGTCATTTTCCTCGAGAAGTGGTACGCTCTGTTCCCAGAGTACGAACACGACGACGTAAGACTCTCCTGTTACCAAATTTTGAGCCCTCAATCTTGCGCATGGGTTCTATCCAGCCACAATTTTATTATGTATCTTTTCGGTCCTGATAGCTAATGTCATATTGTGCGATACAGATCTATATTGCAGGCGAATCTTTTGCAGGCCAACACATTCCTTACATCGCCCAGGCTATGCTTAATCGCAACAAGGAGACATCCAAGGAGCCATGGAACGTAAAGGGACTATTGATTGGTAATGGATGGATCTCACCCAATGATCAATATCCCGCCTATCTCTCCTTCGCCTACGAGAAGGGTATCGTTCAGAGGGGTTCCGACACCGGCAACAAGCTCGAGGAACAGCTCAAGGCTTGCCGCGCTGAGATGAAGGAGCCCAAGGGCAGCGAGGTCGACAACAGGGTCTGCGAGCAGATTCTGAACGACATGCTCCGTCTGACGCAAACGAAGGAGGACGGCGAAACGAAGTGTGTCAATATGTACGACGTTCGTTTGACCGACACGTATCCCAGCTGTGGTATGAACTGGCCCCCAGATCTGAAATACGTCACACCCTATCTGCGCAAAACCGAGGTTACTTCGGCGCTGCATCTCAACACGAACAAGAACACCGGCTGGACTGAATGCAACGGCGCTGTTGGAAATGCCTTCGACACCAAGAACTCCAAGCCCTCTATCACGCTGCTACCTGAAATCCTCGAGGAGGTCCCCATTCTTTTGTTCTCTGGAGGCGAGGATCTTATCTGCAACCATATCGGCACGGAATCCCTGATTAGCAATCTCGAATGGAATGGCGGAAAAGGTTTTGAGACGTCTCCTGGTAACTGGGCACCCCGCCGTGACTGGACAGTTGATGGTGAGGCTGCTGGTTTCTGGCAGGAAGCACGTAACTTGACTTACGTCTACTTCAACGAGTCTTCACACATGGTTCCTTTCGATTACCCTCGGCGTTCGCGCGACATGTTGGATAGATTCACTGGTGTCGATATCAGCTCCATTGGTGGGATCCCCCTTGAGAGTAAACTCGACGGAGAGAAACTTCCTGATACGACAGTTGGCGGTGCAACCAACCACACGACGACGACAGAGGAAGACCAGGCGGAGAAAGACAAAGAGATCAATGAAGCGAAATGGGTTGCGTACCAGAGATCTGGTGAAGTTGTCCTCACAATTGTCACTATTGGTGCCGCGATCTGGGGATTCATCATATACCGGTCGAGAAAGCGCACCGCGGGTTACACTGGTCTGCCCTTTGTGTCTGAGAATGGTAACCCGTTGCAGACTTTTAGGGATAGCCGGCATAGGACTAGGGACGTAGAAGCTGGAGACTTCGATGAGAGGCAATTAGACGATTTGCATGTCACCTCGCCGACAGACGGGGTGAGGTACTCTGTTGGCGAGGATAGTGATGATGAGAGTGTGGCTGGAAAAGGAAAAAAGCAGTGAGCGAGCTGCGATCTCGTTCAGCTGCTAGGACAGATGACAGTCGAGGGACAAGGGTTGCCGAAGGAGAAGTGAAGGGTGGCCATTGTGTAAATTTTGTTAATGGAAATGGCGTCCGCTGGGTGGCTATCAACGAGAACATGAACTGAGGTTCTCGGGGTTTAGGTGTTCGATTAAAGAACCGACTTGTATCTACAATATCTATCTACGGAGTTATCTTTAAACAAGGCCTTCTGTATATGTACATGTATCTGTGTAGGCTCCGCGGCCTTGGTCCTTAGTAAACTACCTCGCTCGTCGGCTGGCAGACCTAAATGATTCTACGAGTGGCTAGAGCGGTAGGGCACTTAAACATTAATGGGTTGTTTGGTCGGTCTGTGAGTCGGGACAGTATGCTGACCTTAGAGGGCTGGAGGGTGCAATAGCAAATTGGGTACACACGTGAGGCTTAAACGGACATTCGATTACCCTGTCTAATGCGAGCTTGCCCAGGGGATCAAATCCCTACAAGCGACACTTCTTGAGCAGGCTATGCAAATATGTTTCTATCACATGATCAATTACATAAGATACAACAAGATCTGTATCATATGCTGTCAAACCAATTATCTCAACCCCTCCTCTGGCTATTATCCCTTTAGACTTGAACGGCATTGTCATGCATGCTATATACTCACCACCTTTTACAACTCCCATTTCCTTTACAATATCTTATAACCTAGGCCTCTCACATTACAGAGTCCAGTATAAGTGAGGGCACGAAATCTTGCCCACATTAGTCCAAACGTCTTATACTCACCAGCTGAACAGCTCTCCTACATATACCAGTCCTAGAATTAAACCTCTGTTAGTTATCTCATCCATTAATTACACAATATTTCAAAAATTCGACTGGAAATAAAATTCTATAGTAGAACTACCGGTATGGGGAAAGGGAAATATATATATATATACATCTCAGGAACACTGAAAGTTAAAGAGCAACAGTCTGCATTTTTTTGACAACCACAGGCTTACGTCCTCGAGACATCGTAGATCGCACTCACTACCTTGTGCAGATTGAGCGATCCATTACCTCAGTGCCTTTTACAACTCATGCGCCAACCTACCTGAGCAAGGAAATACCCTATCATTTCCGAGTTCCCACGAGTTCCGCAGGCGTATACGCACCTATCGTAGTATATGTAATTGATTTAATATATCGTCACTACGTTCGTTCGCAATGCACGGGCAATAAGTCTAACCGTTCAATAGGCGTGTTGATCCGCCAAGGCTTACTACAATCAACTGAAAGGACCATGTCGTCGCTTGTACGAGTGGTCCGGCTCCCTAGATTCTTCCCCATAAGTAGGAGCCGCTGGTCGTATTTAGGATTTTTCTTCCTATACTTTTAGCTTTGTCAGACGGAAATTCAGCATTTTTGAGGAACTTTTGGACGAACGGTTTATTCTATGGGGCTAGACAAGACTTTGTCTATTCTGCAACACTCGCTATTATCAAACTTGGGTATTGGGCGCTCGTTTATTCGGGATGAATGGCAGATGACTATCCGGTTGATTATTCGATGGGAAGGTCATGCCTTGTCGTGGAATTTCTCTGTTTGGGGCATGTAGTCGGTTAGTTGCATCATGCTACAGCTTCTTGCCGTACATTGCGCCTAAAAACAGAGTTAGATTGATTGGTTGACGGCCAGATTCATGATTATTTAGATATCTATCTACTGAATTCCCAATACCCCCAATGGTCTCGTAGCCTATTCGGGGTCTTTCACAGCCTTTAACCTTCAAATCTTGCGTGAACTCGTCGGGATTCTACTCGGATAGTCTCCAAGCTTGCTAGAGCACAAAGAGAAGCCAACTAGCACTGACCAAAGATGGAAGCATCATGGGCCTTCTCTCTGAGATCTCGAACTCTTCCTGGTGCCCCAGGCTGCAAACACGCCCACATTCGACGAAGACTAGCTATTATATGCGATGGGCCGCGAGAAATCGACGAACAAGAACGTTTTCGCCAAGCATTTGGCAGTATTACTCGAAGACGAAGCAAGACCGTTACATGACATGTACCACCCAAAGACGATCAATATAGTTTCCAAATCATAAAGGACGAACAAGGCTCCACTCTCTGTCTCCGCCATCTGGTGCGTTGTGCCAGGGTGACACGTGGCGAGGTTGCTTGCTCAAGCTGCGAGAATTGTTGGACTTGATGAGGGTGAAGGTCACGCGGAATACCTGTTTGGCTCATCGATAAGAAACAATTAAAAGTCGCCTCTACCGCAGATAGAAGTAGCAATTTTCCAAAATGGCTCGTAATAATTCTGACAACTACAGGGACCCGAAAGGCCAACATCGTTCATCACGACGTTTGGGAGTACCTCAGAGAACGTGTCTCGCGCAATGGGAGACGATGGCCAATGGTACACCGTGGCCTTTTTCTCACCGCCCTCGATCCCACCCTACCATTGCTACGGCCATCACGAGCATCCAACTATCGCACAGCTCTGACCAGAAACCAACAGGATGGCGACTCAGAACTCGTTATACAGCGCGCCCCTAAGACAAACAATGATTAACACTGAACTAAACTACGTTATCCCTGTAGATAATAAGGATAAAATGGCTGTGATGAGGTGAATTCTGGGTTGCCTCTTCGAGCAACTCGCTAAACATTGTCTGCGCGTCCGCCCGAGTGAGGCTCGCCCCAGACGTCTTCTTCATGGCCAGCACGATGTTGGTCTGCTGGCGGTTGCCGAGGAGATATGCTCAATACATGACATCTTTGTATAGATGTCATTGTGTGGTCACACCTTCGCCGCCGAATGCGTCAGCGAGTGACTGTCCACTCACTCAACATGCCTGTTATGTTCCCATGATCACCGAAATCTCCTGGAAAGCCCCTAGTTGGGGCGCTCTGTTTACAACATACGAAGATAGGATTCCGGAACCGGACAATTATTACAGCTTATAGAGCAGCCTTTGCTGCTAAAAGAAGTCTAAACGGCCATTTGCAACCAGAGAAACATAAGAACCAGTAAAGGCCGTCGCAGCCAAGGCTAAAGCAGCGGAACCTTCTAAAAAGCGGCGTAAATTTCGTGCGAGTAAAGCAAATATGACCCAATTGACGCGCTTGAAATATCGGATAATCTATCGCATGGACATATAGCGTTCGTTTCATTTAGACGACAGCGTATTACTCGGGTTCAATTACATAAGGACTTTGGAATAATCCTGGTTGTATATAAGGATGAATGAGATCTAGTGACAGCTAGAGAGTCAGTCATGATCGGATGTTATCTCTATCATTGCCTTCTGGTACCAAGCTCATGATTTGCGTTTCATCTTGCTCACTTGCCTCGGAAGACTTGATGCGATGAATTACAACCTCTGTTTGATCAAACATTTGTGTCCTTCCTCCATACAGACGTACGAACAATTAACGAGACAAATATCATAAACTGGGGTTTCGAAACTTCCGAAGTGATCGTGACTTTTACTGGCTAGAGAAGAAGGTTGAGGATGAAGAACAAGACGAATGTTGGGTCGAGCGCGCAGAAATACAGCATCGTGAAATACATGATTTTACATCATGGGTAACTTTCTTGACCTGAGGACTACAGCTATAGTAATGCCCATACCTAGGTAAGGACGAACGAGCGCCAGTCCCCTAACAACACCTGGGCCATTTTGCAACAATCGTACGACTGAGTCTTGACTCCAGAGTTCACGGCTTATTAGAAGCTGCGAGCACACTCTATATGGGATGCTTGCAAGGATATTGCCCAGTTATCTTTTTCGACACCTTTACATGCTGCAGCGCTGGCCCGCCACATGGCCTCTTAGACCAACTGGCTACTTGCCGGATTCCCAGCCCCTGAAAGACCGGTCCTACTTGGTTAGGACTATCAGCTTCAAATCGAAACTCGTTTCAACTAAGTTAGAGTTAAAGAGAGTTTTAGTTCTAACGTTCCTTAGAAGAAATTCAAGCAAATCAGCAAGCACCAATCATACTCTATGGGATCCATATAGACTGCTTACACTATAGATATATGGGGCTCGCTCTCGAAGAAAGACTAGAGACGCACTTCGTAAGGCAGCTTGTTGATAGGACCTAGGCCCTGGGCAGGCGCCGGAGACTCCATAGCGAGGTAGAGGCCTTTAGATCTGCCATCACGGTAAGGTCTAGTCCCATTTTCATAGTTCAAAGTGGTTGTTTTGCATGATTTGTACTGCTTACTGATGTATTTGACGCATAAAACATGAATAACCATCGCCGAGGTCCTCAACATGTCGTGCCTACCTCCTATCGACTAGAACGCAAATCGCGATTCCTTATACGACTACCAACTTAGAATCACTAGCCTCAAGCGCGGCGTCAGATTACGGCCAGCAGTGGTGGCGCCGCGTTTCTGGCTGGTTTGCGTTTGCCAGAAATGTCGCATCTTATTCATTATCCCGCCGTCGAGAAACCTGCGAATGCGAGGATCGTCGCTTGGGGGGTTCAGCCAAAGCTCTCGGACGGCATTGGGTGGGACACGCATTGCCTGCCAGTAATCCCTGGCTTCGTTTCTCAGGTTGTTGAATTGCTGAGGATCCTGAGCTTTGCACAGATTAACGAAGTAGACGTCATCGTCACGGGTATCGACGTCAGTGCCGCGTTTGAGGCGAGTGACTGGTAGCATGTGGTCGTACAAGGAACCACGGTTGGCGTTCCATTCCAGAAGAATGGCGCTCCATAACGAGGACTTTTGTCCCGAAGTTATCAGTATTGTTAGTTGGTTTGTATTGCACGATTCAAACAGTAACTCAGACCCTGATGGTCCATCGGCCCTGGTTCCAGCGACTAGTGTTCTTACGCTGCCTTTTTTTTGCCTCTCGTAGACGTAGTTTGTCCCTGTAGCGGTATAAGTGAAAACAGAACAACCAGGAAACAGCGGTGAATTGAAACGTCAAACATGACAGTACGTTTTGAGGGCGCGTAGCAGTCTCCCATTTTTCAGGCTATAGTTTTCAAGCCACCACGCCGCAGCTGTTCTGCAGCAAGGACACCACCATGAACGATTGATGGGGCGTACTTATGGACACATTGATCAGATCCTGAAAAGTACCTATAACGTACTTCTGCCTTGAAAACACTCTATTTACAGAAGGCTCTCCACCAAAGTACTAATCATCTAGGTATTGTACTGTCTGTCCTCACTGTTTCAGGAACAGATATTAGAGCAACCTTGCGGATAGACTATTGAATAACTTGTTGGATAGGTGTTAAGCGGTCATCTCGTATACAGAAATGGCTACAAATTGGACTGCTGTGCTCGCCGTGATCAGATACACCTATCACATCAGTTGCAAAATGCCATAGGTCTATAGATTTTTCTTTCGGCTATACATTTAAAACGACTTCTGACCCATTAACGAGGCAGAACAAAGGAATGCTCATTTAGACGTCGATTACTTTCGATCAGCTACGCGTGATCCTGCTTTTTTTCATCTCTTATACACAGACAGAAAATATACAATCACTAAATCACCTCATTAAAAGGCCAGCACAATTCACTTTATCATAACACTTTTATTGCACTATGAAGAAGCTATCCTTTGGAGCTCACTAGCTCACTAACCTCCCTGCTGCATAAACGGCCCAGTAAACACGTAACGCCATGTCGAATGCCATCACCAGATTGTCATCGATGCTATCTCGTGCGAAAGCAAATCAAGCACAACTCGGATTCGTCCGAGTTCGATACCGCCCTAACTCCATGCTCTCCCTGAAGAAATGAATTGCAAAGCACCGCAGAAATTACAGTGGGTAAAAACAGCGGGGGTATAGTTGCGAAATTCACTCGCAGTTTTGCTGTCTCGTATGAAACACGAGTATCCGTGTACGCCATTGCTGCCTTGAAAGAGAAATCAATCAAACGTTGATCAAAACGAGTTCCTTTGCTCCCTACCATGACTAGAGCAGCAGGACTCGCCGAGCTCGCGGAATGATCATTAGAGTTACTAGGAAACATATGAGTCCACTGAACAGATCAGTAAAGTATGGTGAACATCCAGGGTGTCTCAGCAAGTATTTCGACTACTGGTGATTCCAGTTGTCCGCGTTTGTAGTTCATTGAAGAATTGTGTTCAGTCATCGTCAAGTTCAATGACCTCCACAGGTGGTTTTGAAGGTTGCTTTGAGTTGCGAGGATTGGTACCTGCTGGGGTTTCCCCATCATCACTGTCGAAGTCACTGTCATCTTCAGTTTCGTTTGGTTTCCAGGTTCC
This sequence comes from Xylariaceae sp. FL1272, assembly GCA_022432385.1. Lineage (NCBI taxonomy): Eukaryota > Fungi > Ascomycota > Sordariomycetes > Xylariales > Xylariaceae > Xylariaceae sp. FL1272. The sequence goes on from JAJJXC010000040.1 coordinate 135,469, forward strand.
ATTCGCATAGGCTGTGATCGACTTGGTGGTGCGAAGTAAGTTCTTCCGCTCCAGATCTTCCCGAACGTTGCACAGATATTTGTCAACGACAAGACTGTATGGCCGTGCATCACCGTCGCATATCGGACACTTCCATTTATCCACGAACGAAGGCTCCTTCGGACACGGACAAGTGGAGCTATTTTTGCATTCGCAAGATTTTTTACCCGGTCGTGTGTAGAGCCAATTCTCGAGGTCGAAACACTCCAGATGGGTACAGTTCCTTCCACGAACAGCGATGGTGAAAATGGTCTTGGTAAAGGGATCGGCAAGGTCAATCGATAGACCGTCGGTAGACATTTCGAGCTCGTCGCCTCCGTCACCGTCTTTAGCAAGCGAGCTACCGGTCAAGCGAGTCCGAATAACCTGTCGAGTCTCATCTGCAGGCCGGGATCCAAATCCTAGCACCATTTGAAGGATTGATGAATGGCTCAAGACTTCAACGATTTCCACAGCAATATATGGGTTCAGGTTCTGCCTAATGACTTGAGCTGGGACAGCAATCTTGAGTTGATTCTCCCCTGTCGTGACATGCTGAGAGGCTTCGATTGAAAGATCCTTGGAATGATGCTGTTTGCGCCTAACACTCAGCACTTTTCCATTTAGTGTCGGGAACACATGTTCCGGCCAAGTTGTCTCCGAAGTCACCCACAGATGCTCGGGGAAATTATCCGTAGCACGGCTGTTGCAGCATCGCACCCGGACACGAGTCGACCCATTTAAGAAAAGATTAACTAGAGCAGTCGAGTCCGGCCCTGATGTATCGAAAGACAAATGCTTAAAATCCTCGGCCGAAACATCAAATCGAATCTCATACAAATCATTCTGGGGCGATATTTTGATCGGACCACAAACAAGCTTCTTGACAGCCTGATAATACCTCTCAGGAGGCCCCTTGTTTGGTAGAAACATGGGCATTCTCTTTGGGCTCCGGAGATGAGCTTGGTGGAGGGCACTATGAATTGATCTCTTCTCATAAGGGGTGTGAGGATGGTCTTGAAGATTGATCCTAAAGCCAGGGGGTGGAATCAGCTGGCCCGTTGCTTGCGCTTTTTGAGATCTAGATCCTGCTGGACCAGCAAAGCCGGGGGAGATGGGTTGGCCTCCAGGCATTCCGAAGGGCGGCTGAACAGGCAGCTGCAACTGGAAATTTGGTGGAATCGGCTGAGGACTTGTAGAAACGGGTGTAGTGGCAGACGGAAACGAGGACATAGTCCTACTGGGAGGCCGGGGTGGCATTTGTGTAGCCAGTGCTGCTTGGCGAGGTAAGGGCCGTGGTCCGTGGCTGGGTGTTGCTCTTGGAGGTCCTGGGGGAACGTTGCTGGACACGATCTGTTGAAAACTCTGATGTGGCTGTAGACGCAGTTGTTGTTGTAGTTGTTGGAATTGCTGCTGATTGTGACCTTGTTGTTGCTGGAGCAGTTGCTGCTGGTGGGCCTGATATTGCTGGTGCGCCATCTGCATTTGCAATTGTTGCTGTTGCCTTTGAAGATTCATCCTGCATTGCTGATCTTGTTGGAGTTGCGGATACTCCGATCCACCAAACTGGGCCTGCTGGTTACTAGGGTTCGGGGACTGGAAAGAGGGCGTCATGTTTGCCGGACTATGGCTTGGAACGATAGGAGTGGCCGTCATTCCGATTTGAGGCGAGTAAGTGATATTCGGGGCAGGTGAGGGATGCGGTGGCCCGGAGCTCGTTATCGGAAGCATAGGTCTCGGTCCCTGAGGGTTCATTTGCATCTGAGCAGGATTATTGACAGGCGACGGAAAGCCTGGGGTGCGCGGAGTGGATGATGCCGAAGGGATGAACTGGCCATTGCTCGGGGAAGGAACGCTGCCAGGAACGGAGGGAGAATGTTGGGGTTGACCCGCCTGAGCCACAATCCGCTTGTAGGCTTCTATCAAGCTGTTGTTATATCGATCATATGCATTCTTCTCGAACTGCAGAGAGAATGTCCCGTCATTTGGGTTCCGGTGACTGTTCTGATCGTTTCTGAAGATCTCGTCCATCTGCAAGCCAAAAGGTTGATCTTGCATGCCTATGGACCTTCTCGACGCCCGAAACACAATCATCTGTAAACATGGAGAGAAGAGAAAGAAAGTGTTGATAAGCTCGCTCATCAGCAATGGATAGCCTTCTTGAATGTGCCTCGAGTTTACCAATTGCCATTGGCTGGACATACGAAACAGAAACATGATGACCTGGTCTAGCATGGAGTTGTAGAGCTCTTGGGTGCGCATTTGGGCAAAAGAAATGGGGAAGTTGGCGAACCACTGCAACATGTCTGGCTTTAGCATCGAATTACTCTTAATGATCGACCCCAAGAGTCCCAGCGAGGTGTCGAGCCACGACGTGTCGGGCATGTTTTTCTCGTTGCAAAGTCGATGCACGTTTGCCTGATTCAACGTCCATGCGCAGAAGAGTTGGTGCAATGCCATAAAGAACACATCGCCCTCCTTAAGGGCATTCTTCAGAAGCATCACTCTGGGTCGAGCGCAGGCGTCATCCAGGTTTTCCTCGCCTCCCACCCGTTCCAGGAATTGCTTGAACTTGGTTGGCGCCTCGAGATAGTTTAGAAAGTCAAGTGTAGGTCTCCTATAGGTTCGTATGTTAGTCAATATGGGCCTGAGACTAATGACATGTCTTTGGTTAAACGTACAGTGTAATACGCCTCTTCTTGGTAGGTGCGATGCGAGATACCTCCACAGATGGTGGCGGTGGAGCTCCTGCATCGCGAAAGGTGGCGGCAGACGGAGTCGGGGGTGTGTTCAGAACCATGTTGGCGGGTGAAGACGACGAGACAGTGACAGGCCGAGGTTGGGGAGGTGGTGGAGGGGCGGAGACTCGGTTCTGCCGCGGCTGCATCGGCTGGGCGCTCGCATGTTCGTCGAAGACAAACTGGGCATTCACGGTGGGAAGCCCTTCTTGAGCTCCGGGCGGCCGTTGGTTGCTTGCGCCGGGGCTATCGTGAGGCGCCGAGGCGCATGGACTCGGTTCGTCACTCGGGGCCGGGGAGGGAAGAACGGTTTCGGCTGAAATAGCTCTGGTTATTGCAAAAATGGTCAATCCGGTAACACATAATGGTATGCAGTGGTAACATGGTATTGTTGATGGAGGAGCCGTAAGGAAAGAGCTTACGAGAGGCGCGGTGCTGACAGAACTGCAGATGGCCACGAGGGCGAGGCAGTAGTCGAGGCAGTCGCGGCAGGCGGGACTGAGATTGTCTGGGGTTTAGCCAATGGAGCTGGTTGAGGAGCAGCAGCAGTCGTTGGGGATCGAGGTTGTGACTCTCGCTGAGATTCTCGAGGACCAGGTTCGAGCTGAGGCTGAGGTGGAGGATGATCCTGAGGCTGGTTGGGGTGCTCGGGTTCAGGTGGTGGTGGTTGCTGTGCTTGCTGATGAGACGTCGACGGAGACCGGATAGATGTTATGGACGACGGCTTAGGCCGGGGCATAACCAATGATGCTGGTTGAGGCGAATGCGGTTGCGGCGACAGTGCCGGCGGCTCCTCAGGTTGTGGTGGAGGTGGTGCGAGGGGACGAGGCGAGGGCTGGACAGGCTTTGCATTGGCAAGCCAAGTTGGTCGACGACGGCCGCCCATCCAGGCATTGAGGGTCGAGTTGGACGCGGCGACATTCCGGTCAGCGAAGTTGAAGGCTGCCGTGCTGGGCACAGCAGCACCCTGCCCTCGTCCGGCGCCCGGGGTTCCGCCCGTCGGAGCCATATGAGGTCGACAGCCGTGAGGCCACAAGAGGATCGTGGATCTGGCTGGGAGAATGGACCTGCCACTTGCGGTGGTGGGATGTCGACGAGGCTACCTGGAAGTGTACGATGAGGATTGTATGTACGGACCCGCGGTGATCTGAGATTTCGGCCACAGAGAGAATGCGAGATGGATCTTAAACGCGTCTGATGGTCAAATGGTGGAATTAGCCCCCGCGAGGTCCCCCCAACGTCAAGCACGATCCTCACTTTGGACTGGAATGAAAGGAGATGAAAGGTTTGTGCAAGCCTGCTGACCAACACATGTACGTGATACCAACTCTACCGGCTACGGCACGCATTGGATGGGGCGTTGGATGTGGCCACGGCGCTGCAGCATACACACATGGAATGAAACATGAGGGCTGAAGCGTGTAGGCTATCGTTTGCAATCCATCCCATCCGTCAAACACTCGTGGCGCAACTTCTAAAAGCTGCGTAACTCTCCTAGGGCCGCCCGTTCCCTGCTTCGAACTGTGTTACTTACTTTTGCGCGATGACACACCCGGCGAGAGGGCAGCTAGGAAAGGAGAAGCTTGTGCCGTTGCCACTCGACAGGTTGAGGACACCGCTACCTCGACTTTATCTACTGTAAACTTCTTTGATCTTCGTTTGTAAATGCAAGATTGAATGATCTACGTTAGGTAGGTGAAGGAGATACTACAGAACAATCAATCCATGGTATGCTGACTATCACCTCATTCACAGGTATACACCCGACGCCTTGCCATCATGACGCACTCGTATCATGGGGGGGCGTCAATAGGTTGCGACTGCCAACTTGTCTCATGATACCCCGGGGTATGGATGAAAAATAAAAGCCGCCTTCAGATCTCCCACATCCTCGGTACGGGAAATCTTTTTCGTGCCGAAACTGTTGAGATTTGCAATTAGCTACGTCCTCGCGTGTAACCAGCGAGTCATTCCTAAACTTACGTGTAGAGTATGCTTATTTCTTCATCTGGGATCCTGAAAATATTACCATAGTCAAGGCATCAGTTGGGCGGAAGTCGAGCAAACATTTCCTTTGTGATACCAGAGACAAATGACTCTGGCCTATTCTGAGCAGCAGTGTTCAGACATACATGAGCCGTTGAATTCCCTTGAATTGAATACTGCCATACCCTTGAAGCACGAGCTGCTACAATGCAGCATTGGTGAGGGCTGGGGGTTTCCTACGCTGTTTACCTTTGTTCCTCCCAGACATCATTCAAGCAGGTGCATGGGATTCATGATATGGAGTGCTGAAGCCGTACCTTCTTCTACTCTGAAGCAGATAATTAAGGCCACAGTTGGTGCTGTACTCTCCGATCTCACTTACACGAGATGACTTTCTTGGCTGGCTTTATTGAATACTGACAATGGCCACGTGTGTCCACCCAAAGTGTCAAGCCTTCATATCTCACATCAACTCTTGCCATTGGGACGCTGTTGTGTGACAGACAGTCAGACATCATTGCTTTTGATGGATCAACAATGTTGCATCAAATGCTCTTTCGACAGCCAAAGAAAGGACACACATACAGTAACTTGGCCAAGAAGAAACCAAGCTTGCGGTTTAGTAATACTACACACATGTGCTCTGCTTCATAAAGAACCAAGAATGCTGAGAGGAAGGGTTCAATACCATATGTAAGTGATGACCGACCTCGGGAGAAACACACGAGGTCCAGACACGCAGGAGGCACAAGCATTACCTTACCTTACCCAATGCATGTTACAGAGGGGGTCCACCAGTTCACATCCAGTCCCCTACCTTAGGGTCCCTTGCTGACCTGTATTTGCAGCAGATTTGCCGTATATCTGCAGCACTCGCACGGCTTAAAAAAATAAGCGTCGCAGAAGTTACGCTCCTTCTAAATCGTGCCGCTCCTTCGATATTCCTGCCGTTCTTTTTAAAATGAGTTGAAACAATGCCGTAAAAGATCTCGAAGCCGCTCTAGATCTAAATCGCTCGCGGCGTGAATTTGCGATGCATTCGCGAACGAGCCGTAAATATACGGGAGATATGCCACTCATTGCGATCGAGCCGTATCAAAAAGTTAGCGTAACTTCTGCGGAAGCCCTGACCCCCCTTGCCCCCCCTAAGTACTGCGCTCTCCGGTGGTGAGGTCTCGATCCGCAAGCCATTGTGGTTACGGTAGGGAAGATGATCTGACTCGGCAGAGGGGTAACAGAATGCCGTTTGGCTACATGTAGATATGTGTGCAATCAACTGTGTCCACGAGCAAATCTAGAAAAGTCTTGTTTGGGCGCTGAATCTTTTTGTTTTTTTTCTCGATTATTTAGACCAAAGAATTCTGAAAAGTTAACACTATGTTCTTATCAAAAAGAGGCATGCCCTAGGGGACCAATAACCTTGGCACTCTCAAGTCGTCAATCGTCAACTGAAGGAGGCAGCGTGGCGCTGCGCCCAATACGAATGGAACCCCTCCATTGCTCGAATTTGTGATAGAGATGGATGCTGTTGCGCTTGTACGTAGCGCGAGAGAGGCAAAAGGGGGTCTGGCAGTAGTGCAACGGTTGACGCTGGGTTCGGGCTGGGAGGGGCGAAATGAAGAAATGGAGATGAAATGGGGGATGGAAATTCATGAGTCCATTGCATGATCCCTGTCGCGGCCCCCCATGGACCGACTGGACCTCTCGGGTGGTGGTCCGTTTCGTAAGCGGATTGGCGTCTTGAAGTGTGAGCGAGCTCTGCTCTCATATGCTGCTGCCGTTGTCTTGGACTAGTAATAAAAGTACGTAGCCGCAGTCTATTGTTTTGAGCTGATTCCGCCCAAAGGGCAGCTGGAGACGACAGGATCACGACGCGCCCACATAACGGCCATAACGGCCACGGAAGGCTCACCTTGGAGACACTTGTCACCATCGCTACTGCCTCAGCACGCAGCATCTGCACTGATCGAGGCAGCTAAAGCCACTGTCGCCGTAGGTAGTGGTAGGTAGTGCACACAGCAGGTCACCACCCAACACCGACTGAGGCGACCGACTGCCTGCAGTGTGCATCTCGTCCCTTTCTGTGAGCGACGACTTTGGACCCACGAGAGTCTCCCACCTCCAACGCCGGCGAGAACACAACATTGCCAAATCCTTACCCTCATCCTCCGCCGACACCTCCCTATCGGTGCGGTCCTCTCCTATTGTATACGCTCGCTATATAACCATTCCAGCATCCTCAATTCCATTCCGCGCCGACCGCTATACCTACCGTATGCATTGCCGTCGCTCGACGAACAGGTCCCTACCTACATAGTTTCCCAACCTGTTGATACCCCATTTTCCACCCGAGGCCCTTGTCGCCGACACCAGCTCTGCCCTGCACCTCCTCCGTTTTGACCTGTCGACGCTTCTCTGCCGCCGTGGCACCTCTCCCTGCCATTCTTGGCTCGCAAGATGGCATCGAGACAACCAACCGATGTGCGCCCCGATGCGGGTGACATTCTGGTCGTCATACGTAAGTCTCCCACTGCTGCGCAGGACCCTTGTTCTTCCCATTACGCATTGCTCGTAACTTCGAGCAATGCGTGGAACAACGAAGTATTGCGCGCACCTTGCTGCCAATTGCCCCCCAAGTTCTGACCTACTGATACTGTCACAGACGATTTTCAGGCGAGAAGCTCCGATGAGTTGAGCTTGGCTAAGGGCGACCGCGTTGAACTGATCGAGAGAGATGACGAATTTGGCGATGGTTGGTTTTTAGGACGTCACATGGTGAATGGAAACAATGGCTTGTTTCCCGAAGGTAGCTCTTCGCCGTCTTCCACAATGTGACCCTCAACTGACCATTCGCCGTTCTATAGTCTATACAAGGCCAGCACCAAAGGGCCCTACTGTCCCTACCGTCGCCGCACTGAAGCCTGCGAACAACTCGATCCAGACACCACCCCCGAGCAACACCCAACCCATCGAGCCAGTCAAGCCCGCGATGTCGATGCCGGTGTCAATGCCAGAACCTATCCTGAACACGACGCCTTCTGCACTGGATCAGCCTAGCCCAATCACTCTTCCTCTAGGTTCTGCAAAGTCAGACATTAGATCTGTTTCGGCTCCAACAGCGCCTTTGGCCAGCAAGTATTCTGCCCCGAGCGACGGCGTCTCACGACAAGACAGCCAGGTCCTCCATGATACTCTGACTGTTATCGACGAGCACATCACCGATCTGCACTCAACTCCATCCAATGGCCACTTACACCACGGTAACGATTCCGGTAGTGAGTATAGTTCGCAGATGCAAGATCGCCTTTCGTACATCCAGGGCGAAGAGACCGACGAGGAAGAAGAGGTCCCGCACAGCCGCTCCGAGGTGGAGGGCTGGAGCGCTGACGATGTTGCGGAATATCTCTTCACTATGGGTGTAGAGAAGAAGCATTGTGAGGTATTCAGAGATCAGGAAATTGCGGGTGAAGTGCTTCTAGGCATGGACCAGTCCTCGCTATTCCTCAAAGCCTTCGACCTCGGATCTGTCGGAAGGCGCTTGAAGACCTGGCAGAAGATCAAGAATTTGCAAGATGAGGTCAATGGCAATGGAATCGCTACAAGACGCCAGACATATGGTAGTGATGCGGGCTCAGAAGATTCGAGGATCACGGGGAGACGCAGAAGTCGAACAAATACTCTCACAAACTCACAACGACTCTCTCCTATCGAGGACCGTCCCTCTTCAGTCCAGGCTAAGCGCCTGTCACAAACTCCCAGATTAGACCCCATGATGTCAATGGGACCTGTGTCACCGGCCAAACTCAACGAGAACAGGTCAAATCATCAAAAGCGACCATCGGCAGCTTCTGTCCGTGAGCTCCACCACTCACGCCGTCACTCCTCTACGGATTATCGAATGCCGGGTGCCCCTCCGTCCGTGACCAGCGGAACCCCCAAGCTTGCCAGTTCTGGCACCTTCCCGCTGACAGAGGGATCACACAAGAAACAGGCCTCTTTTGACCGAAACTGGACAATGGGTGCATTGGCCGGCCAGAGTCCCGGCCGCCCATTATCCTCTGCTGGTCTACAAGACATGTCTAATGGCTCCGATGTCAATCTCACTCCAGACCCCACAGGTGATCTGGATCGTGGCTACTTTTCAGGAACCGAAGTTGATGGCCGAAAACGCAACGTGCTTAGGAAGCGCGACAGTGTTGCTTCCCAGAACAACCCGGCAAGCTACGCAGAACAACAGCGAGTGCGAAGTGCAACTGCTTTGTCTCGACGATCTCGCTTTGGTAGTGTAGATTCGACTAGAGACACGACTCCCCCATCTGCCGCTCAGATGTATTATAGTACAAGTGGCGATCATCGTAGGAACGCATCGACCACGACCACAGAGTCATACCGACCGCCGCCTCCTGCTAAGGATGGACCGTCGCCGACTGTGACTAAGTTGGACGAGAACGTTGGATCTGCCAACCGACAGGGTGACTGGCCGTCAAACTCAAACAGCAGACTAGCTGGGTTCGGTGGTCTGCGGGCTATATCCGATGCCGTAGTCAATAGTGATCGCTCCAAATTCGGTTCGCCCATCGTCTCATCAGCCAAGGATTCGCCATTGCAATCACCTGTTAGAACCAGTTCTGGCACCACACCTTCAGCTGGTCCCAGCTTCGACATGGATTCCGTGGATGCTTCAAAAAGCCCATATTCTACGACTACGATGGACAGCCGTAAGCCCGTAAAGAAAACAAAGAAGGAAACTAGTGCATATCTGCGTGGTCTCCAGAAGGTCCCCCCGCGAGAGGCGATGCAAGATGCAGACTACAGTGGTTGGATGAAGAAGAAGAATTCACACCTCATGACAACCTGGAAGCCGCGACTCTTCGTCTTGAAAGGCCGCCGATTGTCTTATTACTATTCCGAAGATGACACCGAAGAGAAGGGATTGATCGACATTTCTTTCCACCGCGTTCTGCCTGCCGACAACGAACGACTCACTGGACTACATGCGACATTGACGGGTGCTAGCAACAGCCCGATGACACCTGCAGACAGTAGCCTTCAGACGCTGGCTGAGAGCGATGCCGCGGCGGGAGCGGCTATCGAGAAGGGAACCGATGCCATGTTCATCTTCAAACTCGTGCCCCCTCGAGCTGGACTATCCAAGGCTGTCAATTTCACCAAACCGACTGTACATTATTTCGCCGTGCCCAACCTCCAGCAAGGCCGAGCTTGGATGGCAGCATTGATGAAGGCGACTATTGACCGCGACGACAGCCAACCAATGACTTCCACATATCAGCAGAAGACTATATCTCTTGCCAAAGCCAGGCAGATGCGCCACCGCCCACCTGCTCTCATGAATCTCGACGAGAAGGTCGAAGATATTCCCAGCCCTATTGACGAGGAGAACAAAGGCGGCCTGGGCATCTCGTTCAACGAGGTTGACAGTGCAGTGTCGGGTCTCGAGAAACCAGGTGGTCAACGTGTCGAGAGTGCAAAGGTCTCGAAATCAACATTCCCGGGAGAGAAAGATGGTAATGGCTTTGGCAGCTTTGAGCCATCGCCACAGAGTGCCTGAGTTGGCTAATTGAGACCTGTTTATGCCAAGCTTGATCATTTTTGATCATATCCTGCGAGCTCCCGCAATTTGAGGAGTGTCGTGGAAAATGATACTTGGTGATTCGCACCGATTTTTCACGCTGGATTTCCTAAATGGCTTGTTACAAGATTTTGCTTCTTCGCATTCATCCGAATACCCAATGGCGTGTAGTATCACGAGCATAACCATGACATCTCCTATGTCTCGTTGGAATTATTTCTCCCGATGTACACGTCGGGAACCATTTGTCTCAAGCACGCGTTGCATCATGACGGGACTTCGGGGAGGAATAAGGAGAGAGGTAGTGGAAGTGGCGGAGAACGGCGGTGGTAATGGGGTCGCGGATAGTTGACGCAATGACTGAACGAGGATACTGATAATGTACGAGAATGGCTCTTCTGGCCTGACCCTGCAACTGCATGTGCCCGACAACACGTTTTCGAGATTCGACTTAGAGAGGGAACTTGATGTGGTTATAAGGACAGTAATTGCGGCGGGCAGCTGGGTAGCTAGCAAGCAGTCAGATGAGCTTTAGCTAATAAATGTGTATGAATAATAAACTGCGACGGTTTCCCAGCAAACCTGATCAATCCCTGTGAGGTCGTCGTGAATACGTGGGAGTCGGCTCTAAATCAGGGCCATTGTGGTAGGAGGTAATGTTGCCATGCACTTTGGCGACACAGTATCCTGACAATATCTCTTGGGATTTCCCTGTTTGCTCATAGAGGAAACCCAAAACACCCCATTCTGTTTAGGCCAACTGTGATCTGCCTTAGAATTATTCGAACCCCAATTCTCGTTCATAGGTATATCCATCTTCAAGTGAAATACTTGCCTGGCAAAGACTTGCATCTGCCTGAAGTCCCACATAGCTGTGCCCCCTAAGTTCCACAGAGCGTACCCTGCAAGCCCGGTATTTCTTCGGCTAAGGTCAGTTTAGCTTCTCCTTAGCTAGTCTTTGCCGCGAATATAGAGAAAGCTAGCGAAGCAGTTTCCAACAATCAGGTGTTGTCGTATAGTGGTTAGTACACTTCGTTGTGGTAAAGTCGAAAGACAACTCAACGGCCCGAAGAAACATGAGTTCGATTCTCATCAACGCCAACTTTTTGCATCTTTCGTATATTTGCACATTCTTTTCCATTCGTAGTGTAAGAAACAAGTAGTGATGGTCTAATTTTTACTTTTGTTTGTAGGACAATTGAGCGTCAGCCTTGGTTGCATTGAACTTGATCTCGAGGCTGTTTGTTGTTCTTTTTCGTTGATACTGGCGACCGGGCACCCCTCAGAGTCTGGCGCATGAGCCACCCGGATGGGTCCGCTGCATCTGCGATCACCGGGTTTGTCCCGTCTTACGAAACACGATCGCGTAGAAACGGAACACCGCCTCAAGCTCGGAGGACGCCAATTCATAACGACGACCCAAGGCGGCTTTCATTCTCTACAGTCTGATTCCATCGTCGTATCAGAGATAGTGGTAATGCCGTATGAATGAAACAAAGACTTGTGAGCAGAACATTTCGGTACCCAAATGGGGCGCATTGCGCGTCTCACAGCTTCTTGAGAGGTAATTAGATCTCACGTTTCCCCTACGCGCATCTCTCAGCAAAGCCATCTAACACAATGCGTAGGCTGGTTCATTGACGAACTAATCACGGACGTTTCAAATATGTCAGGCAAGCCTTCAAACCAATTTCGGCCAATTTATAAATAAAAATGAGTCTGTTTCTCGCCTCACGGCAGACCTCGAGGGTCTTATCAAGATTCTACAGCACTGGACCAACATATCAAGCTTTCAGACGCACACCGACCGTACCTCGCGACAAAACACTCCCCTGGCACAAACGTGACCACGTCGCACTTCCCGAACGCTACTGGCGACCAGAATTGACTCCGGACAAACAGTCAGATCCTCTCCGGATATTGTTCTGCGGCTCCGATGAATTCAGCTGTGCCTCTTTAAAGGCGGTATATGACGAACACGTCGAGAACAAGGATTTAATTGAGAGAATCGATGTTGTTGTGCGTCCCGGAAAGCCGACGGGGAGGGGGAGGAAGGAGATTCGCGAGCGTAAGTCTATACCTTCTCATATCGTGTGGAGAAGCCTTCTGCCTTTGATTTACACTCTTTTTTCGCCTTTCCCTGCTTTTTTTCCTCCTCGGTCCATGGATCAACGATAATTTCTGTTCGTAATGAATACCACTAATCAACTCTCGTGCTCTTCAGCACTGCTCAAGGGATTGGCAACAGAACTTGGTCTTAACATCTTCGAAAGGGACACCTTCACAGGGTGGAACGTGAGCGATCCTCTCATGTCCAATTTCATATCACGAACTGACACTGAAATAAGATGCCTGATGGTATAAACCTCATAATAGCCGTCTCATTCGGGCTCTTCGTACCTCCTAGGCTCTTACAAGCAGCCAAATATGGCGGTCTGAATTTACACCCATCGCTACTCCCAGATCTTCGTGGACCGGCACCACTCCATCACACATTGTTGCAAGGCCGCAAGGTAGCAGGCGTCACGCTACAAACACTAGATGACAAAGCCTACGACCACGGTGTGATTCTCGACCAAACGCATCCCGATCACCGCCTTGATGCTGGGGCGGTGCGTATTTTCGACGAGTGCAGAACTGTACCTCAACTCCAGAGTCTCATGACACCAGTGGCCGCATCGATGCTAGTCCGTGGTCTCCGTCAAGGTCTCCACGTCCCGCCGCACGAAGACAGACGCTGGCAGAAGACAAACCAGACTTCAGAGGACGACAAGCCACTTATCCACGCGCCTAAGATCAAAAAGGAAGATAGTCAATTAACGAGATCTCTACTCCAAAATCTCCATGAAGAGAATGCATCGCTACGAAACCGGGCAAAGAAGAACTCGTCCAATACATATCCCACGGTCTCGAACAAAGGTCTACTATCGCGTTACCAAGACGCCATAGGCCCTCTCTGGTTCTACGCCCGGACCAACGAATCAGGAAGGAAAAGGCAGAAACGTATTCTCATTACGTCTCTTACCGAAATCCCCTTCAAGCGCGAGTACCCCCGTCCTACAAGATGGGATGAACCGCAAGACGAGCGATGCAAAAGCCCCTTTGGAGTCAAAGACACAGACGTAGACAAGACGCATGCGAATTACACGCAGCTAAGAGGGTACGCAGTCCAGATACAGGAGCACCAGCTTGCGCATGAGCCGCGGAACAAACAACGCGAGATAAGACAGGTCAAAATGAGGGAACAAGGCGAAGAGGCATGGGCGGATGCTGGTCCTGATGATACCTCTGGGGTAAAGGTTTTGTCCGAAGAAGGACAAGTCCCGTCATCTGAGGAAGAAAAACACTCATCGTCGGAACCAACCCCTCCATCCGAATCCGAATCCCCATCTCCCACCCAACCACCCTCCACAGAAACCCCCTCAGCCCAACCCATCGAACCTCTTTCTCCTGTTGAATCCCCTGTCGAGTCTCCTCCTATGGAATCTTCTCCTTCCCCCTCACCCCCTCTCGAAACCTCAGAAACTCCCCTAGTCGGCGACGGCACAAACTCCAACGACACAACCCTAATCCTCTGGAACTCGCCCCGAACCAACACGCTCCACCTCTCCAACTACGTCATAAACAGCGTAAAAGTCGAAGGCCGCTCCGAGCAACCGGCATGGGAAGGCCTACGCGAGTTCATCAAGGAGTGGAAGCATATATACATTCATCCACCTGAATCGAGACGGGTATCTTTCAAGGAGAGTACGAAGGATGCACAGAAAGCACAGAGGAGAAAGGATGAATATGGGGTGGCGAAGTGGCCCGGTTATACATGATATTACATAGAGGAACAAGAAATCCACATTGAAGAACGCCAGGGGATGAGGAGGAGAGACAGAAAAGAGTGGGAAGGGGAAGAAGGGGTGAGTGATGGGCTTGAGGGATTGAGACTGGAGAGGGACTAAGGTCCTGTGAGCAGGACGAGATGTGTTTGTACGATAGTGTTCAACTCGGGTTGAAAGATGTTGTTGAGTGAGATGCACTCGTGGTTGGAGATTTGAATGGAGATGATATAATTTTTCAGTCAGAGCACATACACAAATAAAGACACCAGTAGCATGTAGCGAGAGGAACTTCAGTAACACAAGTCAATTCCGGATCTCACCGAGGAGTCCCATTGTAACCGACTAATCGTAACTTGGCAGTACATTCGCAGGCGCGTATAGCACCCTAATCATCATCATGAGATATCCGACATTTCTCGTTGCAGCTCGTAAAGGTTCCAGTCACCATCGGCTTTCCGTATCTCTCCTCCTCATACCTCTTATTCATCCTCGCAAGCGCCAGACACCTTAGCTAGAAAGCTGGGCGTAATCAATTAATTATGGTTGGGTTTGTGTTTCGTTTTACTCATTTGTTTCAGGGGTTTGTGTGTTGTTTGTTACAAGTGTTGTGTACATGACAAGCGAAAGCGACGTCTGGAGCTGAACTGTCGGGATATCTCTTGGGGGTTGTGGGTATTGTTGTTACATGCTCTTGTGGCGCTCGTCTCCAGAGCTGGTATCGGAAGACGATGTCTCAGTCTTGCTTAGGTCCTCGCCGTCGGCGGTGGGTCCATGGAGAGACTCCTCGAAGACGGGCTCGGGCTCGTTGAACTCGAACTTGGTCTTGAAGTGGCTGAGATCATTAGAGTAGCCGCTGCTGTTGGAGCGGCGGCGGGCGTTGGTGAAGTTGAAGTGGTTATCGACTACCTCCTCGCCGGGAGCACCCCTGGATAGTGTTAGATATAAGAGAAATGACTAATGGCGAAGCTGCCAGGAATCAGACTTACCAGTTGCCCTTGCCACAGCCGTTCTTCTTGGTCTTCTTGGGGTCAGCACCCTCGAAGCCGTTCTTGGCAAAGAACTTGGGGACGTTCTCATGGGGGAGGACAGTGCCCTCGGCCAAGCCAACATGATCCTTCTCTCCGACTTTGTGAGAACGAGTCACTATAAGAAGGGGGATAGGTGAGCTCTGGTACCGATGATAGCGGGGCTGCTCGCGTGATCCAAGACAATCCAAGACAATCCAAGAGATGTTGGACAACGCCTTGGCATCTGATACATACAATGGTTCATGGAGTGACAATGTTACAGGCGAGGCAAGGAAGATGGTTCACGACGCATTGATGACTGGGCTAGGACGGTATACTTAGGTAGTCACAAACAGAGGGATAAGCACCTACTAGTGAGGGAGGTTTGGCAGAAGTTATTAGAGTTCTGCTGATGGTGATGGTTGCCAGTGTCGATCTGGCAACGAAACAGTTGATGGCAATGGAAAGAAGTAACGGCTTCAACACAAGCCTGGTGGTTGGGTCGATGAGGGAAAGGAGATGGGATGTCGTAGGATGATGATTAAGGAGTTGAGGAGGGGGGCGATGGAAGTTAAGGGCAGTTGGAGTTCAAGTAGTCAGACGGACGATGCCGATGCCTATTGGATGCTTCGGTTGTGTGGGGAAGGCTTGTCGAGCTGTCTTGATGGAATGGCGGATTGCGTCAAATGATTTGATTGGGGAATTTGCCGGGCTCCGGAGAGGTGGTCGTGACGAGGTTTGAGGGGCAGATGTGTGTGCTGTGTGTAATTAAGGTGGCTACCCGCCTCGTAACGAAGCTTGAGAGATCAATTGGACGAGGGTTGTAGATGTGAGAGACAGGTGAGAGTCATGGAGATGAGTACGAAGCGTGGGTGTTTGATGCTTCAAATACTGGATCAAGGTTGATGGGTCCAGGTTTTTGCTATTAGGTGTCTTTAACATGCAGCTTCATGCCCGTCTCGCAAGGAAGGCAGGCGACAGGGACATCAATGGAATGTGGGATCGTAACATCTTCAACGACTCCTAGTACCAAAACGTGTAGATCACGCGGGCTACGAAAGGATACCTAGTATTACGTGCGTGACTCTCGACTGTATGTCTGCCCAGTGCCAGGCTACAAAAACGATTCCAATTGGCAACAACGAGCGATGCTAGCAAGACAAAGAGCTCCTACATTTGATACTGTGAGGCTGTAACAGTCTAGGCATGTACCGTGTCGATGCAGAGAGTCATTTCGGCGCAAAATAGCCAATTTGACTCTCGAATGATATGTGAGCGAGATGGCGAGACAGTCGCGTGATCACTAATAAGTGCAGTTCCCCATCGGACGTTTCCAGACGGTTCGACCTCAGCTCACAGACCCCGGCACCGGCGGTCGCTTGCTGTCAACCCAGCTCGCCAGCTACCGTAATGGCAATTGTCGATTGCGACCAATTGCTGAAGATTGATGCTCTGTGGACTCATCAAGTGCGTGTAGGGAACTGGGTCTCTCAAATACACACCGACATGTACACTATTGCTCTTGTCGACTTGCCCGAACGAGGTGCTGCATGTCTTGAATGCTGAACACCGAATTGATGATCGCAACCCACATTACATCATAGCTTCATGCCCGCCATAGTGGCTCCAAATTGTCCGACATCCAAAGAACGCAACCACAACGTGGCCTCGCAGAAGCCGGTTGCCTGTTCGGCTTGTTACAGCCGGGGATCTGCCAAACAGATGAGAAAACAGGATATGTATTCTGTTACTGTAGCTTAGGATACATAACTACATGTAGGTATAGGTACTTACATTACTCTGTCTGTGTCTGTCGTTGATGGTGAAGGCCATGGGGAAATGCAGGGTTTCGTCACACTGTTCTAGGTACTCCCACGCCAGAGCTGCGAGCACGCCGACACGCCTCTGTGCCCACGGTCCACCAAGCGGCAGTCCCACTTCCCCAGAGAAAGGACATCCAGCCTAACCTCACTGTGGTAAGCGCTATTGCGGGGGGAATGCAGCACCGCAAGCCCGCTCGAAAAAGGGGTCGTCTTTTGGTAGGCGCGAGACCGTCCTGGGCTGCCACTATTGAACCGATTCAACCGAACTTTGAAATGCTCTTGACTCTTCGACCATCACGCGGCATTCAAATGCATGTAGTTTCAGTGTCACTTAATGTACGTGTATGTCTCAACAATCTTGTTGGGGGAGCAAGGTACTCAATCCGTGCAGGCGTGGTTTAATTGAGGTGACCAATTGTGCCAGACCTCTGCCAGACATCAAATCGGAATCATTGCCAGCCCTGTGATCCAGCCTGTCTTGCCTGTCCCGCCTATACTTGTAGTTGCTGGGGACACTTGCAAACCCAGCCACATCTATCTCGGTCCGCTGCAGGTTTGTAAGACGTAAAGCATGGTTACAGCTGAGCACGAACGCTGAATGTGAAAGAGAAGAGTGTGTCTGTGTCCTTCGTTTGTATGTACCTAGCCATCACGGCTGTTTCGGCCATCTCCAGGCTGAGCCCCACAGCAAGGCCATGCAGGTGCTGACTGCTGTGTCGTACTGTAGATCTGCTTCTTGTGTCAGGATCGCCAATTCGTCAATTAACAATTGGAGCAACGATCATAATGGGAGAGATTGACATGTCACGAGAGTAGTTGCGCCGGGTAGTTGTCCAAGGAAGACGTTTCATATTCTTGATTGGCGGAAAATGCGGTTGCTGTTTAAACAGGCAACTTGACATGCTGCGACAAAGGAAAACGGATGGCTACTGCTAACATGATAGCCGACTTCATGTGTTCTGCGCAATGTGGAGTCAGGTGCAATTGGGTGCTGTTCCATTAATTGATTGACCACTACGCCAAAGGTGTTGGTATTGATGTATAGCCCGAAGGCCATGGTTTGTTTGTTCCGCTCATCCAGATACCACTCTACTAGTGTCATTAGATCGAGTATTATCTTACAGAACAAACAATGCAGAGTAAGAGAGGAGAAGTTGATACGAGAAGCTAAGTAGGTAGTAGATTGAGTGCTACTAATCCCTACATCGCATCGTCTCGTCGCTCGGTAAGTTACAGTCAATGTCCAAAATAACGAAAGCAGTAGGGACTGTGAGACAAAGGTATAAAGTGTGAAGCGTGGCTAGTGTCATGTTTTCGACTGGTTATAGTTTTGCAAAAAGGTATTCGTTCTTCGTAATTGGAGACTTAAGCAATACTCTGTAGAGCGTACCATACATGTAGGATGAGTGGTTCATCAAAATTCAACGACAGCCGGCCGCTCACGTGAGCGGTGCCGGGGACTTATGGACCGTAGTTCGGACCTCCTTGCCTCTGTCCGTAAGATAGGCAAGGTTCGTATCTAATGCCAAATCAAGACTGTGAAAGGGCCAAAGACTCTGTTATCGAAGTGTTTCGAAGTCTAGCCACAATATCGATAGCTTTGCCATACATCCTTCTATCCACGAGGTGACCACTTATATGGTCTCATATAGGACTTTGAAATTCAATTGAAAGAAATGGGTACTTCGATATGAATGAACTTGCCGTACGAAGCACGATGCTGGCGGGTCCTAAAAGATATATAGTTGAAGGATAAATAGATAGGTAGGTTCTGCCACCGAAGTCGAAAGGATGGGCAACAAGCATGGTGTGCATAAGCCATCATGATTGTCGACTCTGCGTGGCACAAAGTACTACATATAATCTTGCTACCTACGCCGAGATGATCACCCGTTATGTTGTCGAAGCATGAGTCGAGTCGAGTAGATCATTTGACATACAGTATTTTTTCTTCTTCTTGTATATATCCAGACCATCGATAATCGCCTTCGATGTTGTAGGGTCCCAGTTGGTCAATACTACCTAGCGATATCACGATGATGAGAAGATAATACTGCAGATATCAGTAATGTCGTCTTATGCTATTACATAAGACGACGGGATCGTGTAGGAATCACGACAAATCAGAAATGGAGGAGAAAGGGAAGCACAAAACTTCAAGTTAGGAAGATAAGAAGATAGAGAGGCCGCGCAAATATTCTCCCAGTCACGAACAGCCAAACGCTCAACTCCTCGCAGGAGGTCGTAGGAGGATCGATTGAGGTTGACGGATTGAACCAGCTGCAGGTGTTCGCGTGACACATCCGCGTTTGTTCTTCCAAAAGCCGATGCCATTTGCCTCTGTGCAACAAGAGGACCGTTGCCTCAGTAAGGAGGTGGAAACGGCCGAATGTCGAAGACAGCTGGCACAAAATAGCTCTTCGTATGTTGATTTGGCATTGGAGGGGCGGTCACCAGCATCCGTTCAGATATTCGACCATCGTCGCTATCATTGTCGCACTCCGGCGGTGAATCTAATTCGGTGCCGATGCCTGATGCGGCTCGGACTTATACACCGATGACAGGCCTACGTGTCACACGGTGGAGCTCAACTACAAACTTCTGCTTGAGCCCCTTTGAGCCGCTGTCAAAGAGAACTCAGCAATGCTAAAAATTTGGATTTCAATAAAGTTATCTTCTTGGGTCGAGACCCATCTCTGCAGCTGTTCTTATCAAAACATTAGTAAAGTCACAGCTGGAAGCCCGAGGTCGGCGTGGTATGCTGATGGCTGTCGTTTCGTATCCTTCTGGACATATCAATGGTTCGCGTGACGTTAGTTCTATAGTTTGAATATGTTTTGAAGTGCATCCGAGTCCAGATTCCTGCAAAAGCAGCAAGTGGCTTCATAAAGCGGCTTGCGTTGATTTCCTATCTCAAATCGCTTCGACAAATTCAGTTTGGGGCTTTCAATATCAGACACCCGTTCTGTTCATCGGAATCGGCTTGACTTGAATGACTTGTCAATGTAATCAATCGTGTGTGCGGGGCTTTTAGACTTTCAAAGTTGGATTGCGTGCTATGTGATTGGCCTCGTGAGTAGGGTAGTTCGTCAGCGGCACGGCCACCAAACAGCAACTAGATTTCTGATATAAACACCTGAATGGGATCGTGTATATGTCGGAATCGCAACCGTACCGATATCAGCAACAAAAATCACAGCAGCCGTGCCGAGAACTCTTTCGATACTTGTAAGTACCAGATCGTGCAGTCTAACGAAGCTCATATGGGAACAAAAGTCGGGCCATAAGTTTAGAGCATTCTGTAGTGTACCGAGCTATGATTTGAATTCGCGTGATCACACAAGACTCTGCTTTCAATCATGCTGGCATAGAAATGCGTCTCGTTGTACGACTATCGGATGGCTGCCGCTCGTTTCGAGCGCAACACTCTGTTGCAAATTTTCCGTAGAACCTTATAATCCTAATTTAATCGGCTGATTTGCCCCCGTTTCATGCTGCTGAAACCCAGTGCATTACGTGTCCGTGACGTTGGGTTTCTGTTTCGTCGGAACTCCTAGTAGGTGCGATCCAGTTTGCAAAGCGTATGGGTACTTAAGGTATCGACCTAAGGGCAGCGACTGAGCTAATGTAGGCACACAGCCTTCCGACGCAGGAACGGTCTGTCATTTTGCGCCGACTTCGTTCGAAAAGAAAGATCTGGTTCTCAAAATTACCATACTCTCTGATACTGTCACGGCGGTGACCGGTATTGAAGGACCTCTGGCTTCAGTTTTCTCGGCTTCTGGAATGTTTGATCCGGCTGGCATAGTATCTGGTTTGCATATATAAATGTGTCGAAGTCTTGTTTCCCATCATCCTTTTCAAGCGCGACGAGTCGTATCGAAAATCTCAAAAGCAGACGAGAACTCGATGACCCATCGGTCCGGGCACAATGTCACAAGTCGATAGCGAAAAGCGAAGTGCTGGAGATTCGATCCCTGAGACGCCGTGTACCCAGTCTACTGAATGGGACAGCGAGGGCTTTTTTGGGACAGCAGTGTGCGTGGAAGATGGAAACCAAGACTTCTCGCTACCGCCAGTAGATAGGGGAAAGGCTGCCTGGCTTTTTCTAGCCGCGGGTTTTGCGATCGAGTGTCTAGTATGGGGTAGGCTGTTCTTCTCGGATGATTCCATCCAACAAACCCTCCAGTCACTCACATTTAACTTCACAGGGCTCCCTTATTCATTTGGTGTCTTCCAAGACTACTACAGCTCGCATCCTCCGTTCCAAGGACAACCCAACATCGCTTTAATTGGGACTAGCGGAATGGGAATCATGTACCTGACGACACCAATCCTTATAGCCTTCATCAAGGCATTCGGACGATGGGCGCGATGGGCGCCCATGCTTGGCCTTGTCATAATGGTGCTCGCACTTGGATTAAGCTCGCTGTCGCAGACCACAACCCATCTGATCTTCACTCAGGGCATCCTATATGGAATTGGTGGCGGAATCACGTATAACCCATGCATGATGGTAAGGTCCCCTTCTCAAATTCAACCTGCGGAAATGAGAATCTCTCGATGTGGAAAGAGAGAGGAAGACCACATGGGAATCCAGAGGCAGCCATGCTTTGCATATAATGACTGGCGCTGACATTTTGGTCCTGCCAGTATATGGACGAGTGGTTCGACAAGCGGAAAGGTTTGGCGTACGGGATCATGTGGTCCGGTACGGGTCTCGCGGGCGTCGTGGTGCCGCTGCTCATGGAGTACCTTCTCGGCAGGCTCGGATTTCGAAACGCTCTCCGGGTCTGGGCTGGTGTCCTTTTTGTCGTGGCGGCGCCGTTTGTCTGGTTCATTCAGCCCCGTGTGCCACCGTCGGCCAATACTCGCGTCAGGCTGTCCGACCTACGGTTCTTGGGGGCGCTCAGCTTTTGGCTGTACCAATCAGCCAATATTGTGGAGGGATTGGGATTTTTTGTCCCGAACATTTATCTCCCGACATATGTGCACAATCTGTTCGGTGCAGGATCATTCACAGCCGCCAGCACGGTAATCTTGATCAACATCTCGTCGGTCTTTGGGTGTATCGCCATGGGCATGCTCATTGATCGTCTGCATGTCACCACTTGCATCTTGGTGTCCACGATAGGGGCAACGGTTGGGGTGCTGGTGATCTGGGGCCTCTCGCCATCCGTATCTGTGCTGTACATATTCTGTGTCATGTATGGTCTGTTCGCAGGATCCTTCACGTCGACGTGGCCAGGCATCATGATGAACATGGCGCGACAGCACAGCCCGGACGACAAGCAGGGACAGCGTACAGTCACAGTCATGGTGTTCGGGTTCCTGGCAGTCGGGCGTGGGATTGGCAATGTGGCGACAGGCCCGCTGAGCGAGAGTCTGGTTCGCGGCTGGCCCTGGAGAGGAGAGACGAGTGCGGTTGGCTACGGTAGTGGTTATGGTATCATGATTGTGTTTACGGGTATTACGGCGCTGCTTGGCGGATCTACTTTTGTTTGGAGACGTCTGGGTCTTCTCTAGAATAGATGGCGGCATCCATTGTTAGGGCGTCCAAAAGTTTGCAGCTTTTGTAAAGGACTTGAATATATTCGAGTTTCAACACGGAGTAGAGGCCCAAGCTCGCATCAGGCAATGCGCGCCAGGCTACCAGTTTCAGCCAGCCAGCTCTGGTTTGATTGGCGGTTGAAGAGGCAAGAAGCAGTGGCGAGAATGGACATATGTAGTAAGACGGAACAACTTTGGTAGTAATCTGAGGTGATCTTCATTAAGGCTTTGATACCTATCGGAAGTGCTCGACCTTTTTGACTAGAGAGAAACATCTAGGTGAAGCTGCCATGGTGTTGTTAGTTGATAAGGAGATCAGTTGAGTGTGCGCCTGTAGCACATCAGAGCCCGAGGTGGGAGGCAATGAACGGAGCGATAATACTCGGCTTATTCAGGTGTATTCTGACAGGCTTCGACAGGCGACAGGGAGGTGGGCTGAGCCGAGGCCGCAGTCGCAGTCGCAGTCGATTCTCGGCCCAGAATGCAGATTTCGCTGGAAAGGGTAGGAGGGGCAGAAGGACCATCGAAACTTCGATGGAGGTTCGACTTCTTCCGTGCCAACCAGCCAATGAAGGGGCCGAGGAAATAATCAGCAACTCGCCAACGGGATATAAAATTTTAAGGGTCGCTTCGTCCCTTGGAAAACACCCGAGCTCCGAGGCAATCTGCACTTCTGTTTCCCACGACTTCATTCCCTTGCATACGTGACCGCCAATTGAAAGTGTGAATTGACGCCCCGAGTTGTCTGTGTCGGGTTTTTACACAACAAGTGGCGAAGGAGCGACAGCAAGCTACTGTTCCATCTAGTGGGGTTGGTGCAACATCTGTGGCCAACTAGAGCGCTGCCGTTCGTCAGTCGGATTCACACCGATTCACTTCACTGCGTCTGTCTACACCGAGTTAGCAGACAACTAGATCCAACTAATTACCTACCCGACTCGTTTCCCTTCTCTTCCACTTGTCGCCGTTCACTTCTGGTCATCCAATCCTGCACTCTACATTGTCGCCGACTGTCGAGCTCAGTTCAACATGTCTTTCTCCAGTGTTTTCCAAGACATGTCCATCAAGGCCGACAGCAACAAGGCTGCCCGCCGCCCTGGCCCTGCTCCTTCTGTCTCGACCATCGATGGCGCCTCGCACGTCTCCCGCTCCTACGCCAGCACCACTGCGACCAGTGTGAGCATCTCTGGCGACATCAGCAGCCAGCTTCATGGTGGCTACCACCATCCCCTTGCCCGTAGCTGGCAAGCTGAGCGTCAATTGACCAAGGTTAGTTACTACTCTCTACTCCTGCTAATGCGCTATAAGTGTGATGCGGTATCGCGAACCTCTGCCTACCTTCGACTCAATTGACTGACATGGCTGGGCAAACAATAGTCGATGCTCATCTACCCTCTCTTCATTTCCGACATCGAGGACGACGAGACCCTGATCCCCTCTCTGCCCGGCCAGAAGCGCTGGGGTCTCAACAAGCTCATCCCCTTCCTCGAGCCCCTGGTCCGCAAGGGTCTGCGCTCAGTCATTCTCTTCGGTGTCCCCCTTCTCCCCAACACCAAAGATGCCCTCGGTACCTCTGCCGACGACCCGAAGGGACCTGTCATCCAGGCCATCCGACTCCTCCGCCAGCGATTCCCCCAGCTCTTCATCACCGTCGACGTCTGTCTCTGCGAGTACACTTCCCACGGCCACTGTGGCATTTTGCGTGACGATGGAACCCTCAACAACCAGCTCTCTGTCGAGCGTATCAGCGATGTTGCCATGGCCTATGCCAATGCCGGAGCCCACTGTGTTGCTCCCTCAGACATGAACGACGGCCGCATCCGAGCCATCAAGCTGAAGCTCATCGAGGAGGGTATTGCTCACAAGACTCTCCTGATGTCATACGCTGCCAAGTTTTCCGGTGTTCTTTACGGACCCTTCCGCGATGCTGCTGGTTCTGCTCCTTCGTTTGGTGACCGCAAGTGCTACCAGCTACCCCCTGGAGGCCGTGGTCTTGCCCGCCGCGCCATCCACCGCGATATTGCCGAAGGTGCCGATATCATCATGGTCAAGCCCGCCAGCCAGTACCTCGACATCATCAGCGACGCCAAGGAGATTGGCCGCGACCTTCCCGTTGCTGCCTACCATGTCTCTGGCGAGTTTGCCATGGTTCATGCTGCAGCCAAGGCTGGTGTCTTCGATCTCAAGGCCATGGCCTTTGAAGTCACCGAGGGTCTGCTCCGCGCTGGCGCCACCATCGTTGTCAGCTACTTCACGCCTGAGTTCTTGGACTGGTTGGAGAACTGATTTTGGCGAGTGTTTGAGAAGGGTGACAAGTCTATAGGTTATATCGGCGTTAGGTGTAAATTGCTATTGCTTCACGAGCAGGCGTTCAAGGAAAGCGAAATGATATGGAATGGCATAGAGGTGCATTAGTGCAATATGGCTGGAATGGCTGGCATGAGGTATGGACAATCATGGTCTGCGGGCTATGTGAGCATTGTGTTGCATGTTCCTCAGATGACGGACTGCATAAAATCATCAGACACAACTGAAAAATGGCGTGAAATGAACAATATGACATTTGAGCCCCTTGCTATGATGTAGACTGCTTGGGCCCCAATTCTAGTACACATAACCTTATTAACGACTACGGCATAGGTGGTATAGTGTGAACCACTGGGCATTGCCTAAGTCTAGTCGTTAGCGATGGGTGCTCAAGGTGGGCACAAACTTGAATGGTGGTTTGTTCAGCCAGTCTCCAGCCACGTAGTATGATCCCCCATGAAAAAGCTCTACCTCAATTATGTTCTGCCCTACATAGATAATAGACAGCCTTCAAAATTTGAAAAGGCACATTCGACATGCCCACTATTTCATAAACCAGGAGTTGTGTTTGGTCCTTCAAGTCATTAGAAGTAGAGGTTGATACGATTTGACAAGTGGAAGTCGTTGATGGATCGCTGGCGTAACAGTTCGTACTGAAGATCACAAAATGAAGGAGATCCCGAGTATAAGCTCATCTATGTTTTGGTTCTATTTCGAATGAGGTGAAGGACTAAGGGAATGGCTATGGTGTAGCCTCTATGATAACGAGTCCTGGATGGTGTAAGTGGACTTCTGGTTGGAAATACATGTGGTTCTGTCCGCTGATCTCGATCAGTTTGCCAGGCGGTTGTGTATTCGGTGTTATACATGTTTGACTATTCGATTGTTTATTCGAGAATTGCCTTGTCTCCTGTTCTGCCTGTTGTTCTCCCTTCAACATGATATGCTTAGCTAAATTTTTTTATATTTACGTAAACGAAAGTAAGTCCGAAGCTATTTGCGACAAACACGCTTGCAAAAATGTTTTAATATTGCTGTTTCCGCTGCTTTTAATACTATTTTACTTCGAATCTGCTTTTATTTTGTTTTTGCGTTCTTTTTTGCTTTTTGTCTACGCCGAAAACGCTGCAAACGAGGCCGCCATTATATAAGTTCAGCAAATTATATAAAATAACTACTAAAAGCTTTTTTTGGTTTATAGTTTATACCCGACGTTTTATTTTAGCTGTTTATACGTATACGCTTTTTTTTTAACTAATTAAAAACAAAGAGGCTGTAAATATATTTTAAAAACAAGCTAAAAGCCGATTAAAATTAAAAAAAAAACAAGTTAAACTTGTGTTTAATGTTAACCAAATTTTACAAAGCTGTTTAAGACTAATTTTTGCTTGCTTTTTTTAAAAGTAAAAAAAACTAACTTTTAAAGTTATTAAAATAAACATTAATATTATTTTGTTTAAAAAACTCGACCGTTTTATAGATAACTACCTTTATTTTTAGCTTTTTTACGATAAGCTTTTATTTTATAACTACGTAAACGTGAAAAAATTTTATATTCGGTTTAAAAAGTCGCCTAATAAATAGGTTCGCTTTAAAAAAAAACGCTAAATATCCGGTTTTTATATTAAAAATAGCATATAATAAGCGCGCACGAAAAATACTGCAAAAAGCTATAAAATACTTCGATATATATAATAAAGCTTACACAGTTTTAACAATTAATATTTTATATACAGAACCTATAACTCGAAAAACTTACTTGCATTAAGCGTTATTGTTGCTTTAGACGTTGATAAAAAATGGCGACAGCATAGTTGTCTAACGTTTCGTAAACCGAGAGATCTTCCATCAAAATGGCAAGGCCACGCCGGGCGATCTCATAATCCCCTTCCAGTCCTTACTGCCCTGGGATAAGCGCCAAAAATGAACAGGTGTTGTGATGAAGTAAATCACGCATGAGCACGCTCAACGTCTGGCTTCATTAGGGATATCCAGTGAGATACCCAAGCCATTTCAGACACTGACATTGATCAACGTACTAGTCGTTTGTTTATTCGGATCTTTCCACTTTTGATCATTCGGTTGCTTATGTCATCTTCCCTACCAACGTACATAATATCAATGATGCCTGCACACTGTATGTCCTTTGCCATTCCTTTGTGTGTGTAGAGCACGACGCGAGAACAGTGCCGTCTGCTCGACGTCACGCTGCCAGAAACATGATGGACTACGACCGAACGCGTGCCTCGGGAGAAATAAGAGGCCATCGTTGGCAGGGCTCGTGTTTGTTCTGCCAAAGGATTAAAAGCAAACCTCAACATCTAGGTGAATAAATCTGTGGCCTACCTCAAGTCAGATGTAAGTCCATCTCCCATACATGCCGCAGCCTATAACGGCCATACGGAGATAGCATCTCTACTAATTGGACATGGCGCCGACCTGGATACAGATGAGTCGCTTGGGACGCCACTTGATTGGCAAAGACTGGTCGTCAGCGCGTGTTTGAATGTGGGTTGTATGGGGTTTCTGCGTCTGGGGGGTGAGTGACATGGTGGTGGTGAGGTGCTTGCGGTGTAATTGGTTGATACAGGAGGACTGGTTTCCTACGGCATAGAGTGTTAAGAAAAACAAATGATCACACTTTCAACGGAGCCAAATCAGGAGCCTTTCGGTGGCGGACCACCAGAGAGACTGTCTCTCAAGGTAAGGGACCACGCTCTTGTTATTTCGTCTCTTTGTTTCTTTTCTTATTTCTACTGTACGCACCCCTGCTGGTACTGCAGGAATTAAGTGGATTTGTCATTAGAAGTGACATATATCCCAATGGCATCTCGGAAGGCGATAAGGGCCCAAGCGCAGGGTGGGCAGTTGGTTACGTCGCGGACTGGTTTGAGCTAGGAAACTAACGTTGAACAATACAGGCGTCATAGCTACCTAGCGTTATAGAGACCCGGCTCAAACAAAACCTTCTCTCTCTGGTCGAGCCTCGAAGATCAATACGCTCGTTAGTCTATAACACTTGCTGCTCTACTTAACTACCTAGTACGAGCTCGTCCATCGGCATAGCGCTCATCAAACTTATTATTAAAATAACAATCTAAAGCTATAGCAAAATATTGCACGCATTACTAAGCCGTATAGCTTGCAGAGTCTCTACGTTTTTAATTTGTATTTTCGGTCGGATATCTATGCCGTTTTATATACTAGTCTCGATCGGCCTACTAAACGCACATTTATCCGGACTTTTACACGTTAAAATATTCGGTTCTCCGTTATATAAAAGTAGTATAAGGTTACCGGAAATAGCCGTAATAAATTAAACAACTTTTAAAATACATAAAATAGGTTTCTAAAATATAAGCACTACTTTAGACAACGCTTTTTATACCGGTAGACAGCGTAAGAATCCAATATCAATCGTCCCATTAAAAATCAGATTCGTCCTATTAAAAGCATTCGTCAATATCGAATGCTTTTATAACCGGGCGTAAAATCGGCGCACCTTCGGGGGAAAATCAATGTGCCTTTACTACGTCTATTAAAAAAAACCAATTAGCCCAATTGCCAATAAATGTCAGCTTTACTAAAAAGGTCCTAAAGTTCTTTCTCCTTATGTAAATAAATTAGTAAAAAAATTAATCGCATCGATAATCTAACTAATTAAGACATATATTATTGCTACCTAAGCCTAAAAGTCGTAAATATTTATGCTCGATTATTAACGCTATATATTGGATTACGTTAAAACGTCGGTTAACGCTACATTTCGCGCCGTAGGTAAAGTAAACGTTATTTCGCTAAAGAGTGTCTGCTTACAGCTATTGGCAGTAGCAACGCCGAATAATTCAAGTCGCGCAGCTATTAACTTATTGCAAGTAGAAGGCTATTGTAGGAAACGGGAAGCTTTCTTTAAGTACTTATGGTCATTTTATGCCATATAAGCCAAAGGCCTAAAAGAGCGAGGTATAGCGTTTTTATAACATTTGTATTACAAATAAGTAACTCGTTTTCGCGTTGTGTTTAGGCAATATATACTAGAACATTATTTGCTAATAATATTAAGCATATAGCTTTTTAAAAACTCGATAAATCCGGGCAATCGTAGAGTTCTATATATACGTTTACGAAAAAAAAATAGCATACTATATACAATAACCACTTTTTTTCAACCGGCAGCCTTTCCGCAACTCCTTTAAAGCCTTTACCCACATTTCCCAGCTCTTAAAGCTCATCTAAAGCTTTAAACCAGAATCCCAAATTTAAAGCCTTAATACACCTTAAGCTAAACATCACTTAACAGGCGAAGATTAGCTTGCCTTTATTTAGTATATATAACGCACTACTAAATATATCGCTATATGTAATAAAACACGCTTATTGCTGCCTTAAAAACACTTAACTTAACGTTCTAACTAGCTTTAGCTATTTTAACATATAATAAAAAAAAATAGTCTACGTCTCGCATTATTAATATATAACTATATTGTAGTAAATATACATTTGGTATCACGGTTTTTAAACCGATACAATATGTCCCTTTAAAAAGGACCCAACTTGTCACCTCGGCAAAGTTAAAACGAGCAAAATATCGACAAACAACAACGAAAATAATGATCGTTTTAAGGCGCTACAATCACATCACTATCTATAGTCTATTTATTAAGCCGCAAACGATACACAGACTTATAAATACGCCGCATAGCTAGCCTTTATTCCGAAATTTCTAACCCAATAAATAAAAACCATATACACTACGAAAAAAATATTCTTCTTCCTTTAAATAAATAAACAAACGCTAAAATCGCCTATTTAGCAAAACGTAAATATAGCTATAAAGCCTGTAATTAAAAATAAAACTAAAAGTTAACAAACTAATATAGCCCTTACAACAAGACGATCTAGTTATTTTGCCTCTATCAACCGTTCAAACTTTCGCAATAAGCTTGTTAACGTTTAACGACGTCCTTTTTTTTACTTCGGAAAAGCTTCGCAGTCTTAATAACGCGCTGCTTTTCGTCAAAGAGTATCCTTTAGATCTTTCGCCGCTTTTCGGAAATTTATATAACAAATATTCGTTTAATAAAAATATTTATGCTTACGAAAAAAAGCTTTTCCTTTATTAATTGCCTTACGAAGCTAACGTACATATTTTCTATATTGCCCTAATCGACGACCGAGCCTATTAATGCTACTGCTACTATCCTAGTAGACAAAAGCTAGTACGACCTAAAAAGTATAAAGTTCTTTACAAAGCGAAACGATTAAACTTTTTTATATCAACTTATCTGTCTCCTGGTTTCTAGCGCCCCTTTGAATTAATTAATATAATACTGATAAAATAAGCATACGTATAGGCTTAAAAATATTTTAATATTTGTTCCTTCTAAATAATAAAAACGCGGCACGGAATAATAAGTCGATATTAAAGATCTAAGCTATTAAACAGTAGTACAAACGTTCTTAAAAGCGAGTTAGTTATAAAATAAAGTTTTAAAATGCTTTAATTGCAAATCCGGATAAATAAGTGCGTAATTAACTTATAGTAAAAAAAAGATGAAAAATTATAAATATTAGGCCCGAGATCTTAATCGAATATGAATTAAGTTTCCGCATAAAAAATGCTATATCTACCTAAATTAATGCCTTAAGATATTTTTAAACACTTTTACTTTAAAATGTAACGATAATTTAATGCCTTATTTTTTAACATATTCAAGTCTATATACCACATATTCTCGTATTTGTTATCGACATATTTTTAAGGCTAAATACACAATTTACATTTTTTTATAATAGCTTGTTAAGCTGTAAAAAGCTCCGAGCTAATAAACATATTAAAACTATTTAATGAGGATATAAAATCTCGATTATTCCGAACTAGGCAATCTCGAAAAGCAATCGGCAACAAGATACTACCAGAAAAAAAAAAAGTACTCCATCGGAGAGTCACTTTATTAAAGCCTATTATTTTGGCCTACCTCTTAAAATTACCACGCAGCGTATAAGAATGTAATCGGCCTAATGCTTATTTTACACTTTATTATATGATGCGGATTCTGTGAACCATTTGGATTCGTAATCCTTTGCCACTAATTCTACTGTCGCTGATAATTTTGTCGTCTCTGATATTACTCCGCGTCCTAAAATCAAGTTTTTACTAAGTTTGCAAATTTGTAAAGCCGAAAAGCTGGCTTAAAAGTCGTTCCAGTAAATAACTATTTAATTACGTATCCAGTCTTGCACCCTTTAGAAAGATTATAACTATCACTCTAATATAGCCTAGATTATTAGCCTGGCTATAAAAGTCTTAGGCGCTATACCTTATGCGTTAATGTCTTTTATTATACATAACCCGTTTGTCTAATCCAAGACTAAAGACTTATTTATACATAAATGCAAACATCATTTATAGCTTAACACAAAACTTTACTATTATACTTTTAAATGTTAAAGAGTATTTTCGCCTACAGTTAGATTTTTTTAACTAATCCAAAAAAAACGTTACGCCAACTACAGAGGTTTTTACTAAAAAACACATTCGCTAGCACAATATTTTATAAGCCTTTCAAATATAGTCGAATCTTTCTTCTTATTCTTTATAGTTTTGCGGCACCTCTAAAAAAAACGTAAAGTAATATATAACGCAGATCTGGGAAAGCGAAATAAATTATAAATAAACGATGTTATATTAGGGCAGTTATAGTCTAAACGGCCTTTATACCTCTTAATCTTTGAAAGTTAGTAATTAATATGGTTACAGAGTTGAATTCAATTTCCAACTCCATATTATAGTTACACAAAGACATCCTTTAAGCGGCGACAACCGCTTTATATATATACTATTGGGAGCTGCATCAAAGTTTCTTATATAGACTTATATCCGACTAACCTCTATTTAATAATAAGCGCGTAATCTTCTAACTATTTAATCGCCAAATTAGCAAACTTTATAGCCGTATTCCATAAAATCTTCCTTGCTAGACTTTTATACGCTAAAGTTATCTAAATAAATTTCCCGAATACGGCCTATATACTTATTTTCAAAACAGCAAACGTATTAAATAATATCTTTATAAATGATCTACTTAAGGCGCTCATGGCATTTAACGCAAAAATAACGTTAATACGGTCTTTGATAAAAAGATCTATACGCTTTTTGATCGTTTTAGTTTAAAAAGCACGCAAAAATTCGAAATCTAATTTCAATTCCAATACGTCTTTAAAAAAGCCTCGGCAGCGTTTAAGGTCTTTTTATGGATTTAGGAGTCCTTAACCTAAGTTTCGGCATCAAACGGCGTTAACAACGCAGTTAATTTGAACATTAATGGAGGCGTAGCAGTTAATATATACAACAAAAATCTCGACGAAAAGAGGGAAAATATCG
The DNA here is from genome assembly GCA_022432385.1 of Xylariaceae sp. FL1272. NCBI lineage: Eukaryota > Fungi > Ascomycota > Sordariomycetes > Xylariales > Xylariaceae > Xylariaceae sp. FL1272. Next base: position 167,702 of record JAJJXC010000040.1, read on the forward strand.
CCAAAATTATCGGTCATCTCATCAAGTTCCAGGACCCAACTCCGCGGGCTACTATATAAACTGGTAACTTCATCACATAAAAACTTAACCATTTCCTCCGCTTATGCATAAACACTGGTTTTAGAATGGCCGCACTCAGTTTTAGGAATACACTATTTATAATAATTACTTACTCTCTTTCACCGCCCTAACGTAAGCTCCAATATTCGATATAACGCCATTTACTTACACCGTTTCAACGGTTTTAATAAACCTATCCACAAGTTTCTAAATAAAAATATAAATCTCGGAAAATGATCAATCAAAATATATCCTTTCGTACTCCTCGTCAAAACCGTATTTAGAGTCGGTAACCTACTGTATTTGTATAGAAGTAACATTGCCGACTTTGGAATTGCCTTAACTAAAAAGCTAATAGTATTATAGACAGTTTTTAGCTAATCATAATAAGCGTATTTTGGCGTTCGGCCTAGCTGCTTTCCTTTAGAACTATCTAACGCCGGCAAAAAAAACGCCGCTTTTTTATCAGCCAACTCCTTAGCTAGTTCTCACACCAAGCTTAAAGCGTACTCTACATCACATAAAGTAGTATGCGTAATAAGGGCTACAAAGTTGCCGTTTATATAAATATACCTTCCTTTATGCTATGGGTGTCGTTAGATATAGTATTCTGGAGTTGGTTGTTAACAGCCTCGAAATAAAGACACTTACCTGGACACTTGTTCTGTCTCCATAAGCCCTGTTAAATTTAGATGGAAAAGCAATTGCTAAAGCAACATGAACTGATCCCACTCCATATGAGTAGAATGTGTGATACGTATTGGTCTTGTACAAAGTACTAAAGTACTCAATAAGATTCGGAGGAACGAAGTGTATAAGTGTCGTGACTGAAACAGACAGGTTGTTGCAGTAAGTTGCAAATTAAGGCATGAGACGCTGAGTGACGAATAATGGTATAAATTAAGAATAAAAACCACATTTATTTTATATCCCATTCGACTCTCCTAGACTCAAGATCTTACATTCCTTGTTCTACATATTGCGCTCTAGGTCCCAGTCATCTCGACTGTCTATATTCCAGACGAGGCTCGAGCGTGTGCCAAAAAGAACGGCGCCCAGATCAAGACTTCTCCTTCCAATTAAGCGACTATACGGACTATTCAAGATCCCAGAAGTAAGACGCCAGGCGTCGGATATATATGGCCTATTATGTAAGAGCTGACTCCCTGGGTCTAAAGCAGCACTTCGCCAACAGCAACGCCACAAGCATGCAGAAAAGCCGAGAATCTTGCTATCATAACAAAAATCCGATTGAGCTATCAGGAAGTTATTAATCAGTATACAGGGGAGCTGGGTTTAAGTTAGAGGTAAAAGTATTTTAATTCCCTGAGATTCAAAATGCTAGTATATGTTAGTATCTAGTAAGTAAACTTTCACTTTGCGCAAATCTTAAAGATAGAGTGACTTCAATGGAATGGGCTAGCAATATGATCCAGGCCGGTGGTCCAGGATTACGACATCTCGAACAGACCTTTGCTGGCCCTGCCCCCTTCATTGTCTGTTGAACATAGATGCAATGTGCCGCGACTTGTCTAGTAGTATAATAGTGCTTAGTTTACACCAGTTGATCACAATCTTTATTCAAATCACTGTCATTTTGATATTTTCTTATATTCTATGTTTAGCATAACATCACTAGACAGTTTACATGCCTAAAATAATGGTCTTTCACACCACTATCATGTATATAGAATCCTTGATTTTCTCTATAGTACTACTTTCTTCTTATTAGACCGTTAGCAAAAAAGCCCGTAATATATCTGCTTACTGTCATAATGCCATCGGGATCTTTACGTATGGAATGTAGCGTAACATATTAGATGTTTATATTGATGGCGCTTGACTTTGTTGCAAACTCATTATAATGAGGTGGCTCTTGGCTATAGGGGTTCACAATAAAAAGAAAAAAGGAGCAAGTAGAGCCACGCGCAGCAATGACATTCGGTACAGAGCGCAACCGATGTGGCGTACATACTGGTAGAGGTATTGCATGTTAATTGACGCATATACTAGGAGCCGACAGCATGGGGCATGCGTGACCCCGACAACAATATCAAAATACGAAGTTTGAGTAATAGCAAAGGACATTCGGGGTGTGCCCTTGAAACAAATCAGATTCTTCAGCCAAGGACTGATTTCAAAATGTAATGTACCAGAGATATCTAAATGGTTCACACCGCTACGCCGACCAGGTCAATTGGGTAAACAGGCAAGCTGGTTGAGCATACACCTCCCAATACTGTTTGAATCCACCCTGTTTGACGTAGTTGAAAACGCAGCGAAAGCAAACGCAGATCTTGTTAGGTATATATCCGGAGTGGCAACGCACAACCTGTCAGAGTTTTACCTTTAACCATTATCCACTACCTTATATCACTCATAGCACCAATACACAACATACCTTGCGTATGGCGGTGCATCAAAGCATTTTGTTGCGTCTCTTTGGCATACCTTCGCCGAGCCCTGGCCACTTTGTCTCTACTAGACGCCTTTCAATTGACATCCGAGCTAGTGATTGTACCAATAAGGTCTCGATTGAGAAGACGAAGAGCACTGTTGCTTTGAGCAACGCCAACGCAGCACTTGCCGGTACTACCCTCTTCGAGCAATCTACATCACGAGAATCCAATCAGAGAGGACGGATACGGCGGCCTACAAATCAACGACAGCGAGACAAAGCTGAAGAAGAAGCCCACCGGAAGCAAGATTCAGAGGACTACTACCGGTGGCTTCGTAGGCATGGCTGATTGGCACGACGACGATCTTCAAGGCGACGAGGAATTCGCACTCCAAGACTGGGAGGCACAAAAGAGGCACAAAAGGGAGGAAAGGAACAATGAAAGAGCAGCCCGGAGAGAAGAGGGAGAAGAAGACGTCAGTGATGATGAGGATTCGGAATTCAACAACGATAGCGACGACGATGGGCCGGACGACCTCGACCTTGACGAATACTGGGACGAGCCGGAGCCTTTTCACCACGACCCAAACTACACTCACGAAGACGCTACTCTTCCGGATCTTGGTCTGTTGAATGGACGGTATGCCGTCAGAATAACCATTCCTGAAACCAAGTCTACCGCGGTGCCTGCGTCGTCCCTGGTCCTCACGCTGGAGGGAAACGCACTCTGGGGCACTTTCAAGCTACAGCCTGACTTGGACCGGTCTTTAGAAGGTGTTGTGCATTTCACAGAGCGCCCAATGTACTCGTCCGGGGAGCGACGAAAATTCACTTGGCGCGCCACCTCCAGAGCGAAAGAGCAGAAGGTTTGCAGTGGAGATGGCTGGATGCGGTTCCAAGGTGGTGGTACCGTGGATGGATCTGTTCAAGGCGAGAGACTGGCCGGAGGCGACTCTTTCATCTGGTTTGAAGGAACACGCGCTCCTGGGCAGGACACACGCAGTGAGATCCATGCGGATGAAATGCGAAGGGACTGGGAACAACTTGGCGCTCAGTTGAGCAAGAACTTGGATGAGGCGGCGTAAACGCATCGGGATAAGACAACTCTTGTCTTAGCACATGCTTGTTAGTTCTCGTTTCGTGTTAGTTTGATGGATGTCAACTCGACCGACGCGAGGTTTAGTGGAGCTAGCTCGCGCGGCAGTAGTCATGTCCATATAAATTTAACCTCACTGAAAATCGAGCACATACAAGCGGCATCAACAGCTCGTCAGCGCCGTACCTTGCAGGCGGGCTCCAGTTCAGAATAGGAGACCGAATATCACCAGCTTTTGCGAACTAGGAACAACGCCAAGTTGGCCCTGCTTGAGGTTTGTTAGGTACTCACAATTCTGTTTCCTTTGGGCCTTGACGGCGAATGGTAAATTTGGATCTAAGGGCCGAGTACGTAACGGACCTCGAAGGCTCACATTCAAGGCCTGGCAACACTGTGGGATAGTACCCGCCCTCGGCCCGCCGCACCCTGGTTCCCCTGGATGCCGCATAGTTATCCAATCAACAGAACAAAGCAACCCCAGAAAGGAAGTCAGTTGGTAGAATAAGGTAACACGGTCTAGGTACTGTTAGCGAGGGAGCCTGTTGCTATTCTGGCCACTCATGTCTATCCCTTTAATTGCGATTTCAACTACAGGTACAAGTTCAACCCCTGACGTCTCCACCACCCCCGGACCATACCTTTAAATGTATTTAATAAATAATATAGCGATGGTTTAAAACGATTAAACTCGACGATAAGTTATAAATAATAAATAAAAATTAATAAGTATATAGCTTAATAGCTTTTATATTAAACAAATTTTTTTTAATTAATTTCGACGTACTATATAGGCGATATTTAGCATTAAAGCAATACATATAAAAAGCTTAAATTCTGATTGGTCGAACCCTTGCCAAGCTAAAGTCTTGGCCGTACTGTAGTTGAATACGCAATTAAAGGGATAGCCTTTAAGCTCTTTGCACTTCGCTCATGCATGGCAGGTCTGCTCTCAGCCTCTGTGGACCTAGTAATTATCTTGTCCTGTACACATACATCACGGCCTAGAATGTGTTTGCCTGCATGTGAGATTGATCAGGCCACTGTGACTTGCAACAGCCTAGGGAAATGTATACGTCAACGGACCCTCGATGATTCGCTCGTCGTTTAAAATCCTCTACTACGCCAAATGAGGGGCCGGACTCAGAAATCCAACTCTTCGTATGAAAATCATAGTACCAAAGTCCAATCAAGGTTCGATGTGCTACGCAAGGCGACTTTCGTTGCTGCCAGGCTTGGCCTTAGTGCTGCTATAACCCGAACCGGCAACATCCAGCCCGATACCCACCACAGGTAGCAAAAGACTTCCACCGGGTCTCAAATTCAAAACTTGTCATCACTATCGAGTAGGTAGTTCGCTGCATGGAAACCCATAGTCGGGCCTGAGTGCAACGTGTCTTGGCTGGATTGTTCAGTAGTACACCAAACCCTCGGCCTCGCCCCTGGTCGATGGGAGAGGTGGATGCACCCGCAGAGCATCGCGCTAATTCATAGTGTGAGTTCTGTCGACGGCGGCCGCATACCTTACTGGAGTGTCAGGCTAGATTTTCGGGGTATCGCCTGTATACAGGTCTGCAGGATTAGAAACTAATTTTGTGGAATTCGCCACTACTAGCGACTAATTTAAACAATGCTCTATTAATCCGTATTTTACTATTTAATTTTAACCTAGATATATATAACTATAAGTTCTCGCTAAATTTGCTTAATATTATATAGTATTATTACGTTTTTTAAGTCCGTATTATATATAAATACTATATAAAGCTTGCTAATAATATAATAAAACCTAATAATAATATAATAAAGCTTATTAAAAAATATATATAAAGTTTGCTAAAAGCTATATATTAAATTTAGAACAAAATATTATAAACGTTATAAAAACTTTTAAATATACGGCGTTAATTAATATATAAATAGCTTTATTTTATTATATAGTAATTATAAAAAACAAAAAATATTAGTTATAAATATAACTTTTAGGCCAGTTTATATAAAAAAGTAACTAATTTTCGAAATATAGCCTGTTCAAGTTAAGTAGGTGGTGGAGAATTTTACAAAATTAGTTTCTAATCCTGCAGACCTGTAAAAAGTAGGTGTGATGGTGCGGATAGCGAATAAACCGGAATTTGAAGTGCCTGCTTGTAGAAACGGCCGGGTCGCAATCAGTCCAACTGCGACAGGCGATGCACGACTAAGAGGCACAGCGGTTCGTCCAATTCTTGTCGGCGAACAGATGAAGGGAAATGATGGCAAAAAGTGGTTGCCTTTTGATGAAATTAAGCTGGCCGAACCTTGAAATTTTTGTCACTTATTCTTACCACAGTCTGCGCTGGGGGAGTGTGCTACCGGCACAGTGTGATTCTGACACAACATCAACCGTGGGCCGGGCGCGCTTCCCTTCTAGAAACTTCAAGATCTTCCACTTAGTTTAAGGGGAGCGATGGGTACGCGACTATCGCTAAAGCGTTCGCCAGACTGTTGACAATTTCACCAAGACAAATATTGTAGTCGATCTTGGCTTGCGTTAGCTTTTGACTCGATGACCATCTCGCATGCATGCAGACACCTTTCTGTCTCTGTACGTGCGTCTTAGATATCCCTTAGTGATTGCTGGGCGTGTTCCCTGCTTCAATGTCACCCACGGAATATTCGCTATACCGCCAACCAAGATCGTTCCCGTGTCGGAGAGGAGAAGCAGCAAGACTTGCTCCTGATGGAGGAAACGTGCGAAGATTTCACATCTTGATTGCCACGGCTAAAGCCTCCAGACCTGTGCACTATGACATTATACACAGCATCGGCCACTACTAGCACAATGTTCAACTGTTGAACTGTTGAATGAAGTGTGAAGTGGGCAGACGGAACGGTGCAATAAGGGTGAGTCTGTTTGTACAGGTCTGCAGGATGGTAGTTCAAACTTGCCACCACTAAGCCTGGTAGAGTTAGCATGTACTTCACCACCTTATTTTCCCTGTATTTACATGAGAGAAAGCCCCTTTTAAGATCTTCCGGGCCTCAGAATAGGCTCTTACCTAAGCTACAGGGGCTCCCGATTCTGTATCTCCAGGGAAAGTAAGGTGGTGAAGTACATGCTAACTCTACTAGGCTTAGTGGTGGCAAGTTTGAACTACCATCCTGCAGACCTGTATAGGTCTGCAGGATTAGAAACTAATTTTGTGGAATTCGCCACTACTAGCGACTAATTCGAATAATACTTTGCTAATCCGTATTTTATTACCTAATTTTAACCTAGATATATATAATTATAAGTTTTTATTAAATTTGCTTAATATTATATAGTATTATTACGTTTTTTAAATCTGTATTATATATAAACACTATATAAAACTTGTTAGTAATATAGTAAAGCTTAATAATAATATAATAAAGCTTATTAAAAAATATATATAAAACTTATTAAAAGCTATATTTTAAACTTAGAACAAAGTGTTATAAACGTTATAAAAGCTTTTAAATATATAGCGTTAATTAATATATAAATAGCTTTATTTTTATTATATAGCAATTATAAAAAACGAAAAATATTGGTTATAAATATAACTTTTAGGCTAGTTTATATAAAAAAGTAACTAATTTTTAAAATATGGCTTGTTTAAGTTAAGTAAGTGGTGGAGAATTTTATAAAATTAGTTTCTAATCCTGCAGACCTATATTGGTTATTCAGTGTCAGGTCCTTGATCCTTGTCTCTTCCTTTTCCGTGGCTCAGGGTCCAAAACTTGAGGTGTAAAATGAGCAATTATCAAGGGCGTTGCCTTATAGCTATGCGTCTCTGTGTTAGGTACACAGACCTCCAGATCAGTTTCTGGCGATTAGATCACGTTTTATTAACCTCGGATACCAAAACCTATCGAGTTCAATTCCATTTTTATCCATATCGGGATTCTCCTGTAGGTATCGGCTACATTCCAGGTGCCCGCGGCATCAGAGCTCTTTGCCTCAACACGCATCACACAAGTCTTGATGAAGCTGACTGATTCATTAGTGAGGCGCGGATAAGGTTCCTTAAGTCCACCAACTATGAAATAACAGTGTATGGACAATAAAGACATAGAATATCGTCGAGACCCTGATATATTTAACAGTAGGAGTGGGACATACCCATATAGAAAAAAAAACTAGTATATGATCCACTTACCAATGAAAAACTAGCAAAAGTTGTACATACAACAACAGGCATTCGCTGGTCGTCACCGACCCAACTACTAATCTGTCGTTCACTGGTTTATCTAGGGCAGAGCGGACGGGATGCCGAGTTCTCCAGAGACAATGGTCGTATGTGGAGGGCGGCCTCACAAAATGGGCCTATACTCATTGACTTTGCGTGCATGAAAAGACGCCATCATGACGTTCGCACAACACTATTCAGAATGACAGATTTAAGGAGAAAGTACAGTGTGTTCAATATGTTTTGTCTTGCGTAAAATAGCCGCATACTTCAAATTCTTCTTTGTACGAGAGGTCGGTCTCTTACTATCATGAACCTCATCTTCGTTTCCCATACTCCTCTCACCAGATGTTGCGCTCCCATGGTGGCATATACGTCGAGGTACAATTCGGACTGGGAAAACACACAAGTGCCGAGGGGTTGAATGCGTCGGAGAAATACCCCGGAGGGCAATCGGCATCTGCAGTACAACTTTGAACAATATCCGGACGCTGAGGCGCACAATATGCATTCACACCGTCGGCATCTCTATCACAATAACAGCCGCGATTGCATCCTCCGGCACCTGAGTCACCCGTATTGGCTTGTGCAGGATCACAGGTGGCAGTGGGCAAGGCACTTGTGGTCTGCAAAATGTTAGCCGTCCTTTGGTGTAAGTATAGAAACACTTAAAGTCGTCGTAGTCGGCGTGGTTGTGGTGGTTGTGGTGGCTGGACACGTTGGTGAAGTGGTGACTGTTGTCATTGTTGGGGTAGGGCAAGACGGGGTTGGAGGACAGTCTCTGTTGGCCGTCTGGTGTGTGTCAAGGACAGCACTAGGATTCGCTGGTGACCCGGTGACAGACAGAGCAGCAATGAGAGCCGCAACTAATATTCTGCCAACCATGGCGGATCCCACAGAATCTATACCAATAGCGTTCTAATCTCGTTATTTCGCAAGGTAGAACATGTATTTTCTGATGACCATGTGTCACAGGAAATAAACGACGCCGTCAAGCTTGCTGGATTAATGTGGAACATGTGTCGGATTTCTATGCGACGACTGGTTTTCAATCACATGGTCAATGATAAGTATGTTGAGTGCATTTTCGGATATGACAATGTCACAGTAGTACAGTCCCAAGAATAGAAGCCTGAACCGGCGAGCGGCTCAAGCCTGTGAGCAGATTTCATTCGAGATGCAATCATTGCCGAGTTTGAGTCCAAGCCTAAAACTTTGTATTCTGCACCCTTGATACGTCAATGCATATATCCTTCGCTGAGAAACACTTGCTATACACTTAGTTACTCCAAGATTTTCCATATTCTATGTCTTTGGGAGAGGCCGGCGGGCGTTTATCACCGAGTAGGTTTTCCCTGCGGTCAAGCTTGGGAGCGTTTTCCGGAAGGGCTCGAATCTGACAAGAGCGGCACCGAAAATTGCATTATTAAGTAAAAGATTGATCTGATATGTCGATATTTCGAATAAATGACTTAAAGTGTAGGAAAGCTTCATGACAAACCACAGAAGCAACAAACACTATTAACTCTAAGATGGTACAGGTTGAATAATTCCCACGACGACTAAACTCATATTTTCCCAATATTCATCTTCATCATGGCACAGCTCGGTACCGGCGTGTATTTTTACTCAACTGAGTCCTATCATCATCTTACAATCGCTGTAGTGTCCCCTCTGCTTTGGACCTTAATCGTGGTCAATAACTATTAATCCAAAAATACCGGGCTCGCTTAATTGGCCCTTTCTAGTAGTCATGGTCACTCACCAACAGTCCACTGGTACACGTCGCATTCAAGGTAGTGCCAACGGACGTTAGAAGGTCGCCCAATTTGATCGACGAAGCAAATGCATTCGTAACATTCTATTTCATAGGTTCTAGCTTAAATTCGCTGGCTGAACTGTCCGAAACAGATGCCTCAACTTGTTGAAAAAGTTCCGTTCGGGTCAGATGAGAAACGCAGTGATACTTAATTGATAACCAAGCGATTAAGCGTAAAAATAGTCAGTCGGTTAAGCTAAAATATAGGTTGTAGAGGAATTTCTTGAGGACATTATTTCGGCTTTGTTGTCAGGCATTACCTATTCATCTAATTTTCTTGTCTCAGACTCAGTGTATCATCTTGAAAGGTGCCTAAGCAGCTTTCTTATACCACAGTCCTCACCACTCCGGACAACACCACCACCACCTCAATACTCTCACCTACCTAAACCCTAAGCGCATCCAAATGGCTCTCAATAAACTCATAACTCTCGCCCCGGAAGTCATCTCTCAAAATCCCCGTCCCATTCTCCCCAAACTCCAGCATCTTAACACCACACTTATCCCACTGCGGCCACTCCGTCTGGTACCCCACAGGAGCCTTCAACCGCCCATCATTCGGATCCAAACTATCCACAAAAGCAATGTATCTCGTCTGCATACTCCTCGCTACATCATCCTCCCCATAAAAAATCGCAGGTAAATCCTGGGTATGGAAAGTCCCTAGTATCGGAACTTCGTGCCCGTACGTCCCTAGGTAGCTCCAAGCCTTGAGGTTGTATTGAGAGGCGAAGTTGAGGAATGCCCGACGGGTGAGCGTGAATGTTATGTCGCCTAGCAGCGCGGCCATGCGCTTGAACTGCGGGTATGCTACGTTGGAAGATCCTGTTCTGAAGGGAGATCCAGCTGTGCCGTTGGCATAGGGGTATGTGGCGACGAAATCTTTGATTTGCTGGAGAGTTGTGTTTTGATAGATTACATCGTGCAAGAACGTGTAGAGGTCTTCGGTTTTTGTGAGGTTGTTTTGGGTTAATGATAGGAATGTTCCCTGTCGCGATATATACCTCATTAGCACTCTATATTGTACTATGGAACAGAAGAATGGCGTAATAGGGGAGCAAACATACCTCGTCCTCCTGATCCCCAACAATAACAGGAACATTCGCAAACAGACCATCTCTGGCCGATATCTCCGGACTTACCGGTATAACGACTCCATCCGCGCGAACAGTGTAACTCGAAGCCGGAGAGTGATAGCTGAACGGTGACGGAACAGAATTCGTAGCGTTATAGAACATGTCGAAATCCAAACCCCTCAAACAGTCCAACTTCTCATCACTGGGAATATCACCACAGCCGGCTTCTTGAGCCACGGTATCGAAGATAGCTTGAGCGCGCGGTGAATCAATAGCCTCAGTCGGGAGGATGGAGCCACTATTCATTATCCCGGCTCTGAAGACGTCTTTGCCTTTATATGTGATATTCCCGCCGTAGAGAGCCATCTGGTTGAACACACTGTATGCACCAGCGCTCTGACCCCAGATTGTGACTTTGTCTGGATCACCGCCGAAAGCGCCGATATTATCTGCTACCCATTCGAGAGCCATTCTTTGGTCGAGTAGTCCGAGGTTCGATATACCTTCAGCGAGCACTTCTTTGCCTGGCAGGAATCCAAAGCCGTTTACTCGGTAGTTGACGGTAACGAGTATTATAGGAGTCCCCTGTGCTACAGACTGAGGAATGAGAACAGACCCGTTATAAGGCGCAGAAGTCCCAATTTCGTAACCACCGCCATATATCCAGAATAAAATCGGCAGCTTCGCGTCTTGGGGAGTATCTTTTGGCCGCATAACAGAGATTGTAAGACAATCCTCCTGAACATCGGGAGCTGCTTGTAGAATAGATAACGCGGAAGTAAACTCGGGGATCGTAGCGACTTCTTCCACGAGCGAAGTATAGTACACATTGGTCATCTGGGGACACGATGGACCAGTTCCCGTCGCCTCAAAGGTATCGAATTCCGAGGCTCGCACTGGAGCTCGTAGTCGTAGGGGCCCTACAGGTGCTTCGGCGTAGGGGATACCGCGATAATACTCGACACCCTTGATTGCTGTTCCGATTACCGTCCCAGCTGGGATGGCGATAGTAGTCAGTGTCGTAGAGTCATTCTCAGTTGACGCCGTTGCTACCGCACGTAGCAGTAACATGCACCAAGCAGCAAAAAATTGGGAGCGCGTTGGTATCATCTTGTCTTGTTCCGAACTGTATCGATGTCACTCGAGCGATGCAAAGGATGAGGCTCGGAGCAGAGTCTGTCTAACAACCTGAGCTGAGCCATGTTTTATACCATTCCTACAGCAACCCGACGAGCTTACATCAAACAACAGCATTAATTCCAATGTCTACATGCCCCGGACCGGCTCAATTCATGATGTAGGCATCGAGAGCTGAGGCCGGTCTGAGCTTACAAATCGTTGTGTTGAGCGTTGAAAGAATCTAGGATGTTGATTTCGGACATTTGAGTCGACCCAAAAGTCCGAATTTGGCACTTTGGAAGCCGCGACCATGCTCTGGGGTTATGGAGGACAAATGATATTCAACGGACTTCGGCATGATCAATGTCTAATAGGACTAGTTGCGACTCTTCAATTCGGAATCATTGTATTGGTAGACGCAGTTAATCTTATTTACGAGCCTCAAGATAACCCGTCCGAAGACCTGGTCCAAAGCGAGCTTATACGAACCGATATATCCGAACAGTATGTTTTCTATCCCTTCGGGCGTTGTGAATAAGCACTGTGGTGTCTCAATATACACAGCATCTTCATCAACAGTTCCAGCTACATATTTACATATTCAGACAGTCAAACCTTTCCTTGGCGCCTTAAAACCTACGTATTGTCATCTGCATCCCGGGAATTCCTAATCGTTCCAAAGAATGCACCAAGAGTCTTGCTAGGTCTCAAACGAGCCTCTTAACAGTTGATCAACGTTCATCCGTTTATCGTCCACAGACTCTTGTACCAGCTTAGAACCGTATGCTTACAGCTTCACCCGTGAATCGCTCCCAAGCCACATCGTTATTAGCACATCGCATTGGCCACGAAGTCAAAGATATTTATTAAAATTTTTCAAAGGGTAAAATTCATCGCGTAACTAAAACTCAACGCCGTCCTGTTCAAGTCCTTATCATGAACGCGCACTGCTTCGACGTCCAATCATACAAATAGCCATATACAAACAGGTGCTCGCGAGCTTTCGGAAAGTCAGAAAATGACAAATAGAGGGTATCAAGCGCGTGCCATTCGCGTTTCCACCCTTTCCGTCCTGAACGCCAACCAACCACCCTGATTCATGATGTCGGAGATGAAGAGACCGTATGCGTGTATTTCCCTCATCTCATCATATTGAATGTTCATCCGTATCGTATGTCGCATAACGTACGATAAGATGTTATCACCCTGACGACTCGAAAGAGATTAAGAATGAACTCAGAGTTCCATGCTTCCTGTAACCTCCTCACTGATACCCCTGACGGAGTAAATCGCGTCATCGTCTCTCTCGTAGTCTCCCTGGCTCTCATCTTCCTCTTCGATGTCACTACTGTCATCTTCATCAGACGATGGGTCGTTCAAGGGGTCAATGTCGATGTCATCATCTGGATTCCAAATCAGTTCAGGCTCATCGTCGTCAGCATCCTCACAGTCCTCGTCAATAATTCGCTCTGCCAGACTGTCACCCAGCCAGAACCTGGCGCGTTTACTTGCGTTGGCACCGGGCAGTGGCGCTGCATGTCTCTTGGCAGACGAACTGCTGCCTCGTCGGTGCGGTGCAAGCGCAGGTGAGTTAATAACCACGGGTAATCCACGGACGTAAAGATAGGCAACTCTGCGCATCTTCTTGTTGAAGAACAGATAGTGCTGTCTCCAGATTGCCGATTCATCACCATCGAAAGGATCATCAGAAGGCTGGTATGAGAAGACAGTGCAGTCCTTGAGGGTCATCTCCTTGTCGATCATATTCCACATCTGCGGGCTCCAAGCGGGGCTGTTCACTGGGACTGATGCTGAGCTAGGAGAGCTGCCGAAATCAGTGTAGATGCTCGCCATGTTCGGACTCAAGAGGCTTGCACCATGCGGCCGAACACTATTCATCAGACTGTCCACGGTCGCCATCACACGCCGCAGGTTCTTTTCCCGTCGGAAGTCTGTGGGTCGCAGGACATGCGAGAAGTCGTAGTCTGGATGGCTTGCATTCAGCGTTGCGATCAGATAGGCGAATGTGCGGCGACTCGATATCTCGCTCAGTGAGCCGAATGGACTTGAGCGCGACAGGTTCAGCGACTCAGCCATCTCTTTCCTCTGCGGAGGAGAAAGCGAGGCGCCGAACTTGAGGAGAGCTGCATGTTGTGATTCGAGCGAACATTCGATATTTCGGTATAGTTTCTTGTCGGAACCTGCGGCTTTGGTTGTGTATAGATCGCAGCCACCCATGACCCGGCATTCGGTGGTGCTGAAGTTCAGCGCAGACGTTATGACGTCGAAGTCGCGAAGCGGAAGAAACTATGGCGGTCAGCTGAGTGTTGATGGTCAGGTGCCGTGGGCTCTCCCAGGCCGCGCGCGATTGAGACCGATGCACGGATAATGCACGAACCTTCATGATGAATGTATTATCTCGTCAAGCATGCAGCAAGTAGAGAGAGTCGCGCGATGCGGTATGTCCGGAGTTGTCGAATAGGCGGATTGATACTGCGGTCGGGCGGCAACACGGATGGCGGTCTGCATGGAACAAGCGGTAAAGGGAATGGAACGGTGATGGTAGAATGCGCAACGATCTCGAGCAACGGTGGAAATAGATACTCGAATGCGAAAATGAGATCGAGGTGATAGCAGGTGTTGTTGGAAGTTGCGATTGATCTGATCCGGTTGCGATGCGGTCGGGGTAGTCGGGGACGGTGCGGTAGACGTGTCGGATGCTGCTGCCGTTGGATGTTGTGACGTAGCGGAAATCGGAAACGCGGAAGGTTCGCCTGTCTAGCAGGTCCTTGGCTTGGAAAGTACGATTGAATAGTGCTATGGCTGGAAGGCACTGGTTGCTGTTTCGATGGTTGCTTAGATTGACGTTGGGGAGAATGAAATGAGAGGAACAGGGGAGATCGGCAAGTTGGATGAAAGAGCGGGCGCACTTGGCCAAAGGACGGGCAGGATGCTGTTGTGGTGGTGTATGATTGACGGATAGGATCAGCTGCACTGCTTGTCTACTGGAGACTGGCGTTGTCTGACAAGCATATACACTCATCAAAGGGTCCCACGCCCAGATGCTCTCGATAAACCGGATATGCACCCGATGGAACACCCCACCGTAACTGGCGGAGTGCGACGTGGTGTGAGCGATGTGTTGGCTGGCGCTGGCTGACGGTCTTGTCGGGTTTAGTGTGGGAGATGCAGTGGCTGCTGGAACAGTCGGTCATGCCACGAGCGCCCGCTTGCGTATCCCCCCTTTCCAGGCCGTGAGATGTGAGTGGGACTGATAACCTTGGACCGGTCATCTCCTCGACCCCGAACCTACCACACCACTCGGATACTCACGCTGATTGGGCAATTGCCCGTCTCTAACGCAACCCAAACAAATGAGATAACGTCAATGAACCACGTGAAATAATTACATCTCTTGGTCCCTCATTCCTCGAAGGTGGATTGTTGGGATGTCGTCGAGTCCTCAGATGTCGTGTACCGGCATGTCCTAGTCACACCCACCGTGTCCTATATCGGCCTGCGAATAGTTGGTCTTTGTCGTGTATCCCACCTTCCAAGTAGATTGATTGTGTTGTGGTATCGATAGGCTCGTATGAAAGTCGGCTCATGTCGTATTGAACCAAGCGCCGTGGGGAACTGCGATCGAGTGGTGTTGCTGGATGATGGCTATGTCCTGTCCGTAGAGTCCTGAAATGATAGTCTTGCATTGGTTCCTGGGTCCGCCATCTATGCTAGATCATGCGCGAAACCATGGGCGAATCGTCAGCAAGGCTCACTTCGATTGCCCATCTGTTAGATGATACCGGCTGCTTTGAGATTTGATTCGATTTCTTCCGCGCTCTGTAAACACGACTAGATGAGTATACTTGCAAATGCAATGTCTGAATACCTTCCCGCCAACCGGTACGCCGTGCAAACAATTCAAGCCAATCACGAGGACTTGCATATCAGTCCATGATAAGTACATGCAGTGTTCGTTACATGATACGTGTCACCTCTTCATCGACCTGGGAAAGGGGAACGGCGCGTCAGCGGTGTTGGAGATAACTCTGGCTGCGCGCGAAGAGAGATGGTGTCGTGGACTGAGAGGCGAAGAGATGGCCTAAGATGGCAGCAGGGGAGAATCATCAGCTTACCTCCATATCTTCCAGCGAGTCTTGCTGCCCTATCGACCGTAGGATGGCCTTCTTACTGCTCTCCTGCAGCTCCCCAGCCAGTAATATCTCGTCGAGGATGTAGTATGCCTTGGTGAAGGAGAAGATGATGTCGAGCTCGCAGACGTTGCCGTAGTACTTGTCCATCTGTTCGACGTAGCGGTGGATGATCTCGAGGGTGATCAGCTCGTTGTCGTCGGACGAGCAGCCGGCGATGAAGAAGAGGGAGGCATAGCGGCGGTAGACGATCTTGGTATCTGGATGAGAGTGTCAGGATTACTCCATCATGTCATGAAATAACTCGGGGATGGCTGAGGAGGTCGACTGAATCGAAGGGGTCGAGGAGGCAGCGGACCTTTGTATTCGAGAAAGTTACACATTCGGGTTCGTCTGGCGAGGACCAGCTGGGAGACGTCCTTGACGATTTTGGCTTTGTCCTTGGGAGATAGGGTGGTGAACCATTTTGCTAGACGCTGATGGAAAGACAGAGAGTAAGCTACTGCGACATTCTTGGTGTTGCGTTGTGTGAGCTGTCACGAGGCATAACCTACCACTTTGCCCTGGCGGGAGAGCAATATCAAGTAGCTGTCACGGCTTTAGCTCACGGTCCAGGGGGATGGAGAGGTGAAGCAGTGTCGGAGGCATACTGGATAGCCATGATGATACTTGGGTATCACTCACGACGCAGTGATTTTAGAGAAACTTGCAGTAGACTGACTGGGCGAAGGCAGAGCGGGCAATGGAAGTGGGAGTGGTGGAGCTGGCTGCAGACACAATTTCTCTGGACAAGTAGTGGGGTGGGTGACGAGCGGAAGCACAGCAGCGCTCTGGGACCTTGCGACAGTGAGATGGAGCTGTGCTGGGCGCTGGCACTGGCGGCGGTTGTCCCAAAGTCCTGGGTTGATCCACGGAACCAAAGCACTCTCGGCACCTCACTCAGGCTCCAGCGTGGCAGGTGTCAGTTTCTGCCTTGCTGTCTGTGTCGGACTGCCAACCTCGCCAACCCAACGAATGCACATGGACCTCGATTCTCCAACAGCCCCCACGTTATATCCATAATCCATTGGCAACTGACTCTTGTGACATACTCTGACGCCTGCAGAGCATCCAGTGAAATCCTGTCGCAAACTCCTGCTGCATCACCCGAGCCTTGCATCTGCATTATCCCAATGTTGTACATTACAAACTCATTTCACATGGCCAATCAGGGACCATCCCATCCCACTATCAACAGATACTCAGTCAATCTGAGGGCGTCATGACTTGTCAACTGGTGATCCATCCTAACCTTTTGCGCATCCAGATCCAAGTGCGCATGACAGGCATTGTGCCGACTAGACTTCTGTCCAAGTCATTTCCTGTTCGTTTAGAGAGCTCTCAACCTTACAGAGCGAACCTTTCTCCGGTGACCCGTCTCGGACTTTTTATAAGGCAATCTCTCATTCACAACGCAAGCACCAGCCTTCCAATCCCGTCTCGGCCATCCGTTCTCCCGGCTTTATTATCTGCGTGATTATTAAGAGATACACGCTGACAAACTACTGCCCTCTGGTAACCGCAGCGGATCTTCCCTCCCTCGACAGGGCCTCGTTTCCATTCAAATCTCTAGATTCCAAAAGCCCCCCCACCCCATCTAGAAACCCTTCACCCCTCTACGCTAATATCCCACCCAGCTCCAAGACTTTTCCTGGTCTAGGTACCACCAAGAGAGACACTATCTTGTCATGCGTCTTGGTACTAACGACCCTAATATCTAATACTCAAAACTCTATTCACCTTCTTTCTTCGAATTTCAACAATCCAAATCGACTCACAGCAACCTGGCGCCGTGCGTTGTCGTCAACATGACGCGCATAGTTTTATCAACGGGCAATATTGTCTCAGCGGGACCCTCTATCATCCGGAAACCGGGGACCTCCAGATCCAATTTCGAGCTTACGAATTCTCTGCGCAACAACATCGTAGCCGCTCAGGCCGACTACGGCACCACCAATGGCAACGCTGCGCATGCGCAACACAATGAACAGCAGACAAACGGTGTGAATGGGTCTGCGAACGGGTCTGCGACGAGTTCCTGGACCGAGACTGAGGATTCGGTCCTATTTGTCCCGCGCATCGACTGGGCCGGCGCTGGACTAGAGGAGGACCGCGATCAGTACGAAGTCACTGTCAAGCTCTTCTTTCTGCCGGATCCGACCCCCGAGGCCCGCCCAGAGCACATTGACGAGGCGCTGCGATTAGTGTCGAGAGAACTGGGTATAGGGAATGTTGACCTTCTGATCGCATCCTTCCCTGGCCTGTCATTCGAGGGCGATTGTGAGTGGGAGGCTGATAAGATGAATGCGACAATGGGCAGCGACGAAGAGGAAGTATATACCTGGGCCACCTTAGAGTTGCTGAAAGAGAAGGGCGTCGTCGGTCGGCTGGGCATCGCCGAGTTTGGCACGGAGAAACTCCAACGCTTCATCGATAAGGTCAAGGTCAAGCCAGCGGTTGACCAGATCAACCTCAAAGACTGCTGCAGTGTCCCTAAGCCCTTGGTCGGGCTGGCCAAGTCTCAGGGCGTAGAGCTGCTGACCCACAGCGACAGCACGGATATACTACCCACTGCCACATTAGAAGAACTCCTCGGCGACGATATCGTTGGGAAGGCCGAAGTCGTGCCCACGTGGGTGGCCAAGTACACGGCTTTCGTCAAGAACAGGGGCGTCATCGAGAACAAGGGTTATTTTGCGGGTGCACAGCTAATACCTTGATCATTGTCCTCGACCACACACACAGCTTCCAGCTTCTTTGTATATCATTCCTCCCTTTCTCGAGTTCGATATCGTAGCTTTGGACCTATTTGCGTATCTCTTAGACACATCACGAGCATCATGAACTCAGGCACGAGACCCCATAGATCGTACCCCGAGCCATCGGCGGCTTGGATTCTGGCGTACACAGGATAGCATCATTCAATATGATATCACGTATACAATGTCGCTGACTCATAGAACTTTGCTTTGACCCTCTTTCGACGATGTTGTGCTATCAACCAATCATACTTCTCTTCCTCCCCCTCATCCTAACATCCTCTAGTTTCCTCAACACATTTGGAGCCTGTTTGAAAGCCTCCCTATAAGCACTCTCCAGCACCTTCGTAAACAATCCCTCCGCTCTAGGATGCGTGCTAGCAAAGGCTCGCTCGAGAACGTACAAATCGACCGCTCGATCTTCTTCGTGGGAGCTTTGGGACGCTAGACCAAAGTCGATAATTATTATTTCACCCTCCAGCTCGTTCCCCCCTTCTGTGCGAGTGGTATGGCCGTTGGTGGGTTCTTTTCCCCGTTCCCAGGGTCGAAGCATCATGTTGCTCGTCGTTAAGTCCCCGTGAACAATGCCGATCTTATGTAGTTTGCCCACTGCTTCGCCTATCCGTCGCATGAGCGCTACTAGGTCTTTATCCCCTTCTTCATCACCCGTCACTGGCGCATCTCCCGTTCTCCCTGCAGCGATCTCATTTTCTCTTCTTTGATCCAGAAAACCATTGATAAAAACGCGGACTGGTCCGCCTGTAATCCATTCTAGCATTAACCACCCCGAAACTTCGTCGACGGCGTATACTGCGGGAACCGGGACGCCGTCGCGTCGGCATTTGGAGAGGATGCGTGCTTCGGCTAGGATACGGTGTTTGGTGAGGCGAGCGTCGAGGATGGGGTGCCGCCAGGGTTTTGGAGGTCGGTATTTGAGTGCGCTGGGAATGGAGGGCAGGAGATAGGTTGTTTTGTAGAGGCGGCCTTCTGCGCCTTGGGTTATGAGGATGGGCGCTGTTGAGGAGGGGTATGTGAGGATTTTGGGGAGGGGGAAGGCTGGTTCTGCGTCGGTGGACGCCATTGCTGCGGTTGGGAGGGCGCTGCTTCGCCAAGATTTCTCTTGTGACTTCCACAAATGTTGCTTGCTGTCATTTGGATCATTCATCTACCGCTGGGCTTCATGGTGGGGTGGGATGAGTTGAAGGTTGAGATGGACAGGATTCCGTCTGCCCCGCCATTGATCGATAAGATTACCTACCTTGATTGCATGCTTGGAACTTTGAAGGTTGCTGCGCGGAGTTCGGACACAGCGGGAAACACCCGCTGTCAAGTCAGCCAAGCAGCAGCTACATACAGCATCCCAGGGGCTTGGTGATCTTTGATGCATGGCACTGGCCGGATCAGCTGAGGTCGAGATCAAATCAAACAAGGCATGAAGCATAATGAGCAATCAAATGAGAGTCAATAGCTTTGGTCTTAAGCTTTGGCAGGAATCCGACACATTCCAGACAAACGTGACTAGGACTTTCCATCATCCCATTCTTAAAGAGCTGGACGTTTTCCCCCCCATCGTTTTATCTCCATGCTGGGCCAACACTCACTTCCTGGCGTGTCTCATACTGAGCTCAACAATTGCGAAACACGCCGCTCTGGAGAGAATGCCCCGAGTTCATTACTGTACTACTACGATCCGTTCACGCAGTTGGCTCTCACATCAGTCCTTACTGCATTCGACAACATGTGACAAACACTCTGCCGTGAGGGCCGCAGGGCAGGCAATAACCCGAGAGGGCGACGCTATTGTAAGAAAGAGATGGCTCCATACGGATGCGTTGGGGCACGAGGTCAGCTGTACCGTACTCGCATTGCATCGCTGATCCCAACCTAGGGAACGATGCGAGCGAGCGCTTCTTTGTACATTCTGGAAAGAGACCGAAGCTGCCGCTCGGGCGAGTCCGGATCCACAACGTCGCCTTGAATACAGCATGCATTCAGGTTCACAGGAACTGACTGTCGAATGTGTGCAGGCGAGCAGGGAATAGAGTCGTACAGATGCATCGCATTCTTATGAATGCAGAGGCCCGGGTTCGACTTGGTCGAGTTTAGGGCTAGCATCATGGAGACGTATAAAATGAGGTGAGTGGCAGACTTGCATGCTGCATATTGTTCCGTGAATTGGAACCACACAGAGACCACGATCACAGTCTCGCCCCCTCTCGCCTACATGATTCCCTCGCGACCTAAACCCAACCAGCCCGCCCTCGCCCGCCAGCCCCCCGAACCCAGCCTAAGCCGTTTGCAACACAGCTCACGCGCACATCCAACGCACATCGGTACCTGAAAAGGAGGCGCTTGAACGTCATATTCGCAACGCTGCCTCTCTTCTCCGCAGCCAGACTCTCCAGAACACTCGCTGCTGCGTGCAATCCAGTCTTCATATCCGTGTCTGTCTTCCAAACGAAACTACCACTAGAAGAGCCAAACGATAGCATACGCACACGTACATACACTGCTATAGTTCACATCTACCGTAACCCACTATCCCAGCCTACCTACCTAAAAGACCCTCATGCCCGCAGCACCATGGCGGACGTCTCTACCTCACTGCTCTGGACCGTAGTCCTCATTGTAGCCGCTTTGTCGCTGGCCTTTGGCGTCATCGTACTCATTCTCACGATACTCACGCACGCGTATATCGACGCGCCCCGCGAAATCACGACCTTCGTCGATACCGTCGATTGCTCGATTACCGAGAACGAGAGTCATGATGCCGATGTGTCCAAGGTTCCACGCTTAGAAGACAAAGTGCGATTGGGACGCTTGTTGAGAGAGATACAGAAACAAGGTGATGATTTGAGAGAGGATCTGAATAGACTGGTAGTTGAAGAGGGCGGCACGACGTTGCGCACGAGTGCCAGGGTGCTCTGGGCGGTGCATAGGAAACAACTCGAGGACAGAGTGCGCAGACTGGATATGTTGCGGCTGCGCTTTCTGGTCATCTATATGGGTATCGTCGCGCACACTGCCGCGGAAAAGCCTAAGGATCATGCGAGGTCGGTACCTAAAGACTTATCAGAGAAGACTGCACCGGCGACACCAAGATCCGGCGTGAATAAAGCGCTATTGGACGGTATCAGGGGGAAACCACCTTTGAGACGACTTACGACGCAGGTTATCGGCCACAGCGAGAAAACGGAACATACCCATCGGAGTGGTTGGTTTGGCGTCGTCGCGGA
Organism: Xylariaceae sp. FL1272; assembly: GCA_022432385.1. Taxonomy (NCBI): domain Eukaryota; kingdom Fungi; phylum Ascomycota; class Sordariomycetes; order Xylariales; family Xylariaceae; species Xylariaceae sp. FL1272. The sequence continues at coordinate 189,645 of JAJJXC010000040.1, forward strand.
ACTGCAGCGATCCCCGATATTGAGACAACGACACGCGAGTATCGAGGAAGCTATGCGATCGCCGCCTCCCATGTCGCCTATTGGTAGTCCATTAGCTGCGCTTAGTCCTGTGAGGGAGAATTCTACGCCGACACCACTCAAACTGGGTTGAGTTGCGACATATAGATTCTACGCGATATACGGACAGAGTACTAGTACGGACACGGACAGGATGATAAAAGGACGTAATGACCTTCGCTCAGAAACCCAAAGCCTCACGAACTGAAAATACACACACGAATCACGCCTTTATGACGAAACGAATCATACACAAATTTCGACGATCTAACTCGACAAATAATGAATAACGTCAGAGGACCAAGACGGCTTCAAAAATACAATTTACGACCTGGCTTAACGGCTCACGGCACCGACAAAGCATTTACCGCTTTGCATCGCATCCGGATCTACACCCAGATCCGCGAATGCATCAGATTTAGATATTTCACACATTCCGCTACACTCCCACCTCACGATACACGATACACGCACCATATTCACGTTTCCCGGAGGAGTTGATGGGCTTCATGGATTTCTACTCAAGATACCCCCTATTTCTATTCTCGGCATAGCACTTCACATCCCGTTTCCAATTGACACCCATTTCACACACTTCATGCGTGTCTGACTTGATCATTACTGATTCGAGTAGTTGTATGATGCTATATACCCCTTTTAATCACGGTCCTCGCTTCCATTACACTTCATTAATATCGCTGTCCTTTCTATTATCGGTATTGTAGTATGGGCTTATAGGTCGGTTGAAAGATGTAGAGTATGTATTAAGAACGGGGCGCGTGTCGGATGGACATGGAAGCGGAATGGATGGGACTGGATGGGACTGAGAACAGGTAGGAACGGTATATGCGAAATGGTTTCCCTTAATGAGAGCGGTTGATCATGTCAGGGCACTAAGGTAGACAGATGTTTGAATATGTTGTGCTATGCATTGAGACATCGTTACTATGGTCCTTCTGAAGTGAATCTTGTGAAACTTTTGTGACATGATACGTTGTCCCGCTGTTTTTCAGCAATAGTCACCGGCGACTTGAGATTCCTCTAGTTTTCCATTCTTGGCTCATCTGATCCTGTGTACTCAGTGCGCAACCACATCATCTGGACCCGTCGCATTTCTCTCGCCAACTGCCTCTCGTCAGTACATCGCCCGAGTATGAGCATAGACTTAACTTACCATCCAGCGCAACGAGGAACCTGCTCACGCAGTTATACGCAGCGACCTGTATCTCACAATTAGCTTCGAGTTCAAGTCCACCCATCCCCATCCGCCATCACACCTGTCCCTTTGAACTTCGACCCAGACGAAGAAAAGATCAACTCACAGTAGCAGTAACCTCGACTACCCCCCTCTCACTACAAAGCCCCTTCAACTCCTCAAAAGTCTCGTCAGAAACCTTGACATTCCTCGTCATCTCATCACTAAACTTCAACACGGCCCACTCCAACTCTCCCATCGCCTCTTTCCTCTCCTCCTCACTGATCTCCTTCAAGTCCCTCTTCTTCACCAACTCCAACGCCTTCTGGCCCAGTCCAGCCGCAGCCCTAACACATTTCTCATCAGCACTCGTTCTTCGCTATTATCTATATTCCTTCCCCTCCCTCTGTGCGCCCTTCACTTCAAGGGGGGGGGGCAAACCAAAAGGCAGAACGAAAGAAGCGAAACAAACGAAAGGAAGAAAGAAACCTACGCAAGAGGAGCATGATGCCCCCACTCATACCAAGCCTCATTACAAACCGCCACGCGACAAATCGCCAGCTCCCTAATCCTCGCATCAAGACTGGTCTTCGTCCTAATCGCGCCCAGGAAGCTATTCCACCCATCCGCCACCGGCGGGCTATGCAACAGCGCCAAATCCAGCGGCTGCAGCGGCCTTGGAGCCCGCCGCGCTTCCACCCGCGCAATGATCGCGGCTTCTTCTTCCGTCGCTGCGGGCGGTGGGTTGGGGACGTAGGGGACACGCATGTTGGGGGTGTTTGCGGTGCTGAAGTGAGAAAGGAGAGAAAGGGTTGTGGTCGACGGGTGGCTTGAAATGCGAATGTGGCTTGATAATGTGATGGAGGGGTGATGAGTATGTCTAAGAAGGCGATATATGTTATGCTCGAAACATCTACCAATAGCTACACACTCCAAAATTGTTGTAGACCACAGATCTGTAGACGACGAACAAGTAACAAACTCCTTATATGCAACGTCGGGAAAGCAATGCTTGACATTTGAGTACTGCAAGCCTAGCACGCGGACATTTCCCGACCACGAGATCCGAACGGTGGATTTGTTCCCCGCGTAAATGCTCTGCCGGATGGGGCCCGCGGACCTTTGCCGAACCTTCATTCTATAGTCCGATCGTAGATTTTACCAATTTCATTATTTAATAAGTCTCCAAACCTGGAGTTGTAGAAGCAAATGGCGCAGGAAAGCTCATTGATATGTACTTGGGGAGCTACATCAGAATAGATACGCCTCCCTGCTAGAGCGCTCCTTCCGAACAAGGCCAGGATGCCCGGCTCTTATAATTATACCAATGGCTTCACATATGGACGAGCCCGTCTGCGCTCAGGCTTCTTCGAGAATATCGCAAGTCTGATCTGTTCTCAGAGCCGGGATAAAATGTACAATGACCTTCCACATAATGTGGTCATCTGGCCCGCCCTCTCTGGCCGACCACATCCAAACCCAAGATATCGTTTTTTGATCAACGGCGCTCCCGGATGCGATTACAAGCTTGTAAAATGTTAAAACAAGAGGGTATACTTCCCTTCTATAAGACATAGAAAAAAAGAAAGACCGGAACGCCATGCAAGTTTTAAACATTCGAGCCCATGCCCGGATTCCGATTTTTCTCCATGCCTGTCGTGTGCATCTCGTAATCCGCGCCATGCAAAAATGAACACCACATTATATCGGTGTCAAAGTCTGACATACAGGAGTGACGGAATAGTGAAACCCAAAGGCCAACGGGGGCAGTAGCAGGCCAAGTCATGGAGTGATGATTGCGACATTACCAATAGCTCGATATCAAGATGATGGTGTGAGAGCGGTCTCGTCGCTCTGCCAAGGTCTTTCTTCGCTTCAAAGGACCGATTCCGCCCGGTCCGTAGTCTTGGTTCAGGAGTGTCCGTTGAGAGGCGTCTCGTTCCCAGGTTTGGCCACCTCACCATCGGGGGTGGACTGCCTTGAGATGGTCGACGTCTCCGGCTCCTCCAGGATTGTAGCAAACTTCTTCAATATGTTCTTGAGGGCGGGCCTACGTATAGGTTTGCTGAGAAACTCGTCCATGCCAGATTCCATGCAACTCTTGACGTTGCTCTCGTCAGAAAAGGCAGTGAGCGCAACAATAGGGTTTGAAAAGCCCATTCCCCGGATCAGCTTTGTGCTCTGTATACCATCGACGTTGGGCATTTGTATATCCATGAAGATAAGATCAAATGGTTTATCATCTTCCATGTTCTCTTTGACCATATCGTATGCTTCCTGGCCGTCCTTGGCGATTGTGACATCATAGACGTCCTCCAACTTCAGCATTCGACTGACGACTTCGATGTTGGTAGGATTATCTTCTGCAACCAGAACTCGCAGTTTTCCTTCGGTTTTGTCCGCACGAGCTTTCTCGGCAACCTTCATCTGGTCGTCTGGCGATTTGCCCGTAGGTTTGGGCGCCGTGGTGAAGAAAGGTTGACTTAACCCAACAAGACGAGGCTGTTGGTCGAGGACACTTGCCTTAGCTTCTGCTGCGGTCTGTGGTAGAGAAGTCCTTCGCATATCGCCCTCCACAGAAGCAACACTGGGCGTGCGAGACTTCATGCTGCTCGAGGCCGTACTCGAAGGCCTGGTCTACAGGTTAGTGATTACTGCCACTCGGTCATGTATGTCTATGACTGCCATCTCACCTGTCCTTTGTGTATTTGAGGGGAATTCGCATCGTGAACGCAGTGCCGACTCCCACCGTGCTCCTCATCGTTATGGAGCCTCCCATCAAATTTGCCAACTGTTGGCAAATACTGAGTCCTAATCCAGTTCCGCCAAATTTCTTGCTCAAGCCCAGATCTCCTTGGACAAATGGTTCAAAAACACGCGTCTGCATGTTTTCTGGGATACCCGGTCCCGTATCTTCAACTTCGAACTCGAACGTATATGGTTTGGCGTTCGTCGGTGGTGGAGTTTGAGATCTGTCGGGTGAGAATAGGTGTGGTGCCATTTTTGGGTCCATGGGATTGATCGATAGGGCCGTCCCGGGTGTCGTAATGTCTCTCGACATCGTCGATGTATTAGACATGGATCCGCCTCGGAATTTTCCATGGAAACTAACGGTGTTTCTGGAGAACGAAGACGCCCTAGAAGCCCTACTGCTCTCGTCGCTCGCCTCTGCTTCACCCAAACATTTGATACTGACAGACACCTTGCCGTGTTTTGGAGTAAACTTCAAACTGTTGCTAACGAGATTGATCAACACCTGCAAAATTCTGTGCTGATCGCCCCATAAACACATGTCTTTTAAACGACCAGTACCCCGAGGGCCGAGCACTGGGAGTCTACCATCCAAGCTTGCGCACTCAGGATTATGATCCGGATCCATGTCGGTACTGACGAAGTCAACAGAGAAATCGATTTCTCCCTCTTTGACCTGTTTCTGGAAAATGTTTTGGACTTGTGACCGGATATCTCCAAGTCGGAATTCCTTTTCCTCGAGGCTGAGTTGTTGCTGCCCTATCTGATTTCTGGAAAAGTTCAGAAGATCCTCCAAGAGGTGGAAAAGTAAGTCGCCGGATTTGTAGAGCACTTTCAAAGACTGTTTGATTCGAACCAGATCGTCTTCTTCCATGCACACAGCAGCCATGCCCAGAATGCCATTTAGAGGGGTCTTCAGTTCATGTGAAATGTTGGCAATGAAAAGTGTTTTACTTTGATTTGCTGCTTCTGCGGCCTTTTTGCTTATTTCGAGTTCTCTGGTTCTCTGTGCCACTTTATCCTCCAGCGACGTGTATTGCCTTACAAGTTCATCGCTCATCTCATTGAAGGTAATGGTGAGTTCGGTCAATTCGTCTGTTATGTAATGTTTGCGGTCCAGCACTTTGCCAGGGATTTTGAAGATGCGTCGTGCATTCTCGCTGGTATGTTCTGACGAAGGCGGTTTTGGTTTCGACGAATGTCTCCTGGTCAACCTTCTGAGGTGTACCATAACGCCCTTTTCGCCTTTGCTACTGGCCCTACCAGATGCAGCGTGATCTTCGTTCTCGTAATCGAAATCGTCGACATAGGCTTCGGCATATCCAGGAGGGGCGATAGACTTCTCTGTTGCAGCTTTGAGACGACGAATCGGTTGAACACTAAAGTGAGCACAAGGGAATACCAAAATCAACACTAGCCCAGCGGTGCCAAAGACGGTACCAAGGAGAATGTATTGGAGAGTATTAATGGGGATGTACGCCTCAGACCTATCCTTTTCAATAATGAGAGTCCAGTTCACTAGCGGTGTTTGGGGACGTGCATAGCCGACAGCTACTGCAAAGCCTTCTTCGTTTCTTGTCGAGAGGATACTGCTTGCATTGCTGGGCTTGGGGTTGGGGCGTGTAAATGCCCGGTAAACCGCGTTGTAGGCAGCGGCTTTGAAAGTTTTGGTATAATCGCCTGTACCAACGTCCCGTTCAGAATGCCGGTTCTTGTGACCTTCTCGAACTGCAGGTGGCAGGGCGAACAAAACGTCAACATCAGAGAAGTTGCTTGCTGCTGCGTGTGTCGAGTTGACTGGCAAGTTGTATTTGCTGAACCGGTTCCAACCAGTAGCCGGCCCAACAAGCATCACGATGCCGGTATCGCCAAGCCCTTCTGGTGAGTGGGTAATGTCTATCAGAGGAGTGGCCTCTGCAACCACTGTCATATACCCAAGGATAATCGCGTTGTTGTTAATTCTCCGAACGGGTACCGTCAGTGACATGATGGCATATGAATCATTGACCACGAGGGGCCCCAGAAGGAGACCATCAACGGCCGAGTCGATTCGAATATCGGGGAAGGGTCTAGCCACCTGGAGAGTGTAATTCGGATCGAGGGGATCGACGTCCGTGGTGTTGTAATAAGTGATATTGGGATAAAGCGATGGGGGGAAGCCGTAAGCCGTGTCATTGTCGCCAAGATATACAGGCGAGCCGTCAGGCTTGGTATATGGCAACCTGATTTCGGAGATATTTGTCGCTACTATATCGACTAGACCATGGGATTCGCCGGTGGTGTTGCGAGAGTAGAGTTTCGCCTGGAGGAGGTTGCCAGCGCCGCCATAGTTAAGGCCCGTGGCAAGGTCTTCGGCCGCCACAACCCAATTTTCCGTTGTGTGATTACCGAGATAGAAGTTGAGGAACGCGCTCTGGACAAGCAATCTGGTCGAGATGGAGACGACAGACGCTTCCACAAGCTCGAGGGAGGAAGCGATCTGAGAGGCTTTCAGCGAAGCTGCCAGAGAAAGGCCATCGGTCTCGACGTTGATGACGAATCGATGTACATAGATCCAAGTTGGTACAGATATGATGGTGAGGGATACGAGCACGGCAAGTAGCACGAGGGCCGCCAACTGGTCTCGGATGGCGACTCTCATGTTTTCCTGCCTATAATGGAATGAGGAGGCCACACGTCGTCGTATACCTCATGATTCAGGCCTGGTGACTGCTGTGGAACAACGCGACGGCGTGAGCAGAGAACAAGAGAGGATTGGAGAGAAGCTGGATGTCTAATTGTCGTCGGCGATGGAGCCGCGTGTCTGCTGGACACAGAACTGGAACGTGGCAGATGTTGGGTTTGCGAAGGGCGCTCTAGCAAGCGTGGTGCTTAGCCAATACTGTCTCAACACTGCCTTGCTACTTGTACGGAGATTCTCATCTGAGACTTCAGGTGCGGTACAAAGTACTGAGGACGGGGTGTATGAAAATAGAGTAACACGGAGTACTGTAAAGCAAGGGGAATATCTTGTGATGGGTTGAGTCTGGTGAGGGACAGGATGTGAACCTGGAGCTAAAATCAGACGGGGGTCTGGGATGGCAGAAGGCAAGACCGCTCCGGAGCTGGCAGGGAAAGAGACGAGAGGAACTGTACCTCCTTGCAAAGAAGTGAGTAGCGCCCGGGGTAGCGGCTCTTGGCGTGAACAAGGTTGATTCCGCGAGATGAGAAAAGTCGTGAAATGCGATGTGTCCCACGCGACGGAGCCGCCGTACGTGACAGCGATGGGAGAACCAGCCGGCCAGCAACAGCGAGCAGACGCCCCCAATAGTCGACAGTCGACAGTCAAGAGTCAAGATCAAGGCAAACAGAACCGAGCCAGACAAGGCTTGAAGCATCAAGGGCGGGTGGAAGATCAGAAAAGCGGGCGGTGCATGGTGGTGGGTAGACCCCCTGTCGAGAATCCCGACCCATTAAACCCACCTCCTATCGCGCTGTCGGTACCTTATTTCTCATTATTGGGGAATGCATTCTACAGGCGAGACAGGCGAGATGGGTCCTTGTCTCGCTTGTCCTATCTTGAATACATCAACATACATACCTACGAACGTGGGCACCAACACGCGATGAAAACCTCGCCATGATTTGAACGATCCAAGTCATCTGCCTGGCTGTATTCAGTCAAGGGGTCGCCGTCGACGCGGAATACTTCTACAGAGACAGAAACATGATGGACCTAAGTCTTACCTGACTTATACGGGACCTGTAAACACAATAACAAGTCCGCTCAAGGCACCGATATCAATATATATCCAGGTCTGATTCGAATTTGTTCAAATATGGTAGCTGATTTCCTGGTGCCACTCTACCTAAACATGGGGAGGTGTTTTCGACGTCAATTGCCATGTCAATCATTTTATCCTTGGGGAAGTTGATGGGCTAATATCTTTTCAAAAAGCTTATATTCGATCGCTTACAATTGCAATTCGAGCGCAGTACGTGAAGCTTCGATATCCTATGCATGATTTTTCCCCAGTAGCGTTCAGTACTTTATCGCCCCTCTCCCTACATCCACATTGTCTGCCCACCTAGATGCTGTTCTTCCAAGTCACCGGATTTCCAACGAGGCTCGACAGACTCGGCTGCTCTCAATGATGCATTCCCGCCGGCCTGCCACGAGAGAGGTATCCCGCGACGATACGACATAGTACGAAATAGCCGACAGTTGCGGGGCTTTATTAGTCGTGTTTGAAACGACTATTCACCAGAGGCACCGAGGCCGTCGCAATAGTGGTGAATGCACACAGCTGCTTTGCCGCTATGGGTAATGAATCGACACAATTGTACATGAGTTAGTGCATGACGGACGGGGCCATAGCTGGAGAAAAACAGGGATATTGGAGATGTCGGTGCATCGGTCGGTGGTCAGCTAAGCTCGATCGGGTCAGAGGCTGTGGGTCGCCGTTCGATCTAGACCTCCGATTATTTTTGCAGCTTTGCTCACAACAGGAACCCTTCAGTTCTCGTGAAGAATAAATGGCGAGAGTCTCGCACGCGTGCGGCTTGACCGAAGGCCTAACGTTGTTGCTACATTTTTGAGGTAGTTCGAACCAGACTCATTGCGCCTTACGAGCGGCTTCAAAATGTGGCACGAAAAGTTGATACTCGTGAAGCGGCCTCCGGGCGTTTCGGAGGAACGTCCCTTTTGATTATGCAACCACGAGTACCAACCAGATCTCTTACCACGGGATCGACCGTTTGCCTCGAGATCGGGAACTCGCTAAATCTGTAATACATAGCGATCCAAGTCGCGCAACGGTCTGGATAGGATCGGCACTGTTCAGTCCCATCCATATCCCTCCTGCTTTTTCTACCTCGGATTTTCCTGCAGCGCGACGCTTCACAGTACGGATAATCCGTACATGCACCCCAGAAACCGCTCACGATACCCTCAATAATGAGTTATATTCGTCCAAGGCTTCTTCGCAATATCTTCTACGTGACAAAACTTGTTCTGGTCTTCATAATCGAGTGATCCATTCCTCAAGATAATCGTGGTTATTCGCAGCAGTTGTTCGGAGCTGGTGGCGCCTAGGTTTCAGTGCCTGTAGTGGTTGGTATTGCGCTCATTGTTATGCGCACCTGCATCTTCTCTCAGCAGGGCGCACAGCTGTTGCACTCTGCCATACCTCGCGCCGTCAAGCTACATTATATGCGAGCCGACGAGCCTCGGTTTGCCAGCCCTCGCCAGTTGCTTCCGGACACTCAGCTCCGCATTTATGATGTGCAGGGTCGGGCGCGTTCTAATAAGGACGGAATGTGTGTTCCGTACTGTGTGCTCCACAGAAATCTCCAAATTGCTACGTTTTCAAGCTGTCCGTTCCGTCGTTTCACTTCACCAATTTTCTGTCTTGACATTGACTCTACCTACATACCTCTCGCCTACATATCTACCTACCTAGCTTACCGATCCATTGAGCCATCCGGGAGAGAAGAACACACACTTGCTAAGTATAAGCCTCGACTCCACTGTATTAGTACGCAGCTCCGTCCTCGGCTTGTAATTCGCCCTAGTGACCAGGCCGTTGGAAACATTGACGTAAGCCACTTAAGTCTACTCCTGTCGAGTAGGCCTGCGACGAATGACTTCAAAGTCGTCCACGCCAATCTTGAGGGGAACTACCTAGGTAATGTACAATGCTATTACTAGTCAGTGTCATTGGAGATGTAGGATTAAGTCAATTCATTAGGAGCTATCGGTAGCTTTACGCAGAAACATCTGCCATGACCGTGTCAAGGATGATGAAGATTATAATTCAAATACCTTGCATCTACATTCGCACAGTAACCTGCGTAATGGACTTGTCACATCGTTGAAGCGATATTTCGTGGTTTGATCGACGTGTCCAGAGATAGATCACGAAACTCTTTCAACATCTGCGTCTGCTGCACTAGTATCGTACTAGTGGTGCCAACGCACTGGGCGAGGGGTCATTTTCTGAAACTTGCTATAATTTCTAAGCAAGCTGTACCTTTGGCAGCTTCGGGTCATATGGGCAAGACTCGGCACGATATCCTGCTTCAAAATCTTCTCGTTGAGCTGCATTTCCAATGTGTGTAGAACGCCTGCAAACGTCGTCATTCGCCGAACCAGTGAACCTCGTCGATGATATAGCCAAATACCTTTTGACTGACATAGACGTTGATCCAAATGGTTTAAACTCACCGTGGCAACAATCTCGTGCTGAACACCGAGCGCGTCAAGACAATCATGAATGACTTGGCGATCGGTAAATCCAGCAAGATTGAGGTTGTCGACTTTTATCAGCAGGTCGAGATTCTCGCAACAAGCTCCTACATTATTGATCTCTGAGATTTCCAACCACCTCTCAGATTTGTTCCTAACCTGCCAATCATCTCCGTATTTACAAAGCACCAAGTAAACCAAAGAGGTAAAATGTCAAACAAATCGCACCACGAGTGTACCGCCCTCGTTATCCTATAGTATTCGAATATGGGACATTTTCCCGACGAGTTGGGGGTTAGTAAATAGGGCATTCACAGATATCGTTCGGAACGCCTGATGAGCTATTGGCTGTCTCCCCAAATGAGAATGTTGTCACCAAGCCCGATATTAAGGCGTTTTTCCATGTCAATCAAAAGGTTGTTGAACTATAACCCTACTCTAGCGTCCTGCGAGACTCATTGGCATTTATTAATAACTTCTGTTAACAAGCTCCGCCCTATACGGCGTATTCGTCCTATCAAGGGCCTTCGCAGGGCTTGAATGATAAGGCCAACTTTGCTGCAGGTCGTCCATTAGCTGCTTCGATCTGGCGGTTGGACATTTTTGGAGAACATAGTATTTCGTCCCTACCCAGCTGCATACAATGTATAACATGGGTTTTCCTGACACTGCCCCTGTCTTATTCTCGTCGGGGACGACTGGAGGGATTACCTGCCAATAATCATCAGTTTTAATGTCTCGTTGCACATTCATTATACCCATCAACATTGGCAAGAATTAGGACAAATCTTGCTTTGGAACTAGAAAAGTTATGGTTACTATAACGTCGTTAACTGGGCTGTCGTTAATTACCAGCTTAGAACTTGACGGCTTTCAATTTGTTGTGTTTAAACACCTGAGCCTGTAGCTGGGTACCATGTAGTTGTTCATAGTGACCTAGTCACATTAGTTTAGTTATTACATCTGCTCGCCTTAGGAACTTACCTCTCTCCAAACAACATGCGCAGATAGAGTATATATAGGAGTCCTAGAAAGGTTAGGAAGCATCTTTATCACCTCTTGGTGGTCTGTACGAGTTGATGTCCAGGCTGTCTTAAGGAATCACGGCATATGTAAACTCTCTGTTGCCTATCGATGCCTTTCACACTTCACAGCCATACGTGGTGAGCTACCATCCGTATTATTCGTATTTTTAGAAAGCAAGCACCTGCCTTAGCATTTTCAACTTCAGTCATCGCCCTGCAACGAGGACTAGCTCCCTGACTTCAGCTAATCCTTGACGGTCAGTCCCCTTCCAGCAGCCAGTTTTGGCAGACGTAGTCATGACATAAGTCGCCTCGTATCGTTATCTGTACGGGCAGTTTCTGGGCGACGGCCTGCCTCGATATCGGAGTACTCGGCATGAGGATTGCGCTGTCGGGACATCCCCCGCAGGCCACCAGCTTCAGCGTCCCCTTTGCGCGGTTTCTCACGAGTCTCGCCTGAGCTGATGGTGTGTAGGCCGGAGTGATCGAAATCGTCAGGGCCTGGGGCATCCGCATCCGGGTTGACGGTCTCGTACTCGAGGGCTTTGACAGTTACGTAGAAACCAGATGCAAGAAGCGCTCCGGTAATCGGTCCCACCCAGTAGATCCAGTGGTAGTGATGGAATGAAGCCGTGACAACTGCTGGTCCGAACGAACGCGCAGGGTTGAGGCTACCACCTGTGTAGTACACGCCCCTGGTAAGCACAAAGATTGTCAGCTGAAAATTCGCTGTATTCTCTTCACGACCTGCCGCAAGCTGTGATCGGTGACTGTCAAAGCCCCATTACTTACATCAGTTCTGCTATGAACAATGAAAGACCGATGCCCACGGGCGCGATAAATGTAGCCCGGTGCTTTTCGGCCGCGAGCATGAATATCGTCAAGACCAGTTGTGACGTGAGGAACATCTCAATGAACAGCCCCTGGGTTCGTTCTCAGCTCAATCATTCTCAGATGCGCGTACGAGCAAAGGCAGTCTTACTTGGACAACAGTGGTGCCACCACTCAGACTTGTTGACACCGCGAGGGGGCCGGGAAGAATACCCATAATAACTGCTGCTGCAGCGATACCACCAGCTAATTGACTAATTATGATGAGGATGCCTCGGACGTACGGAATTGCACCGACTACCATCATCCCGATAGTCACGGCAGGGTTGAAAAGGCCACCGCTGATCCGGAAAAACACCCAGGCGTTCACCACGAGGCTCATGCCGAAGCAGAGGCTGATAAAGAGGAGTTTTGCGGGATCGGCTGCGAGGTCCGTCGGCTGGCCTTGTTTCGGGGCGGTGTTAACGACGTTGGTGCCTCCAAAGGCGAAAAGGAGGAACATAAAGGTGCCGGCGAATTCACTCATAGTGGCGACGAGATGATTTTTGACATTCAAAGGTAAACGGTGCAAGACAGCAACGCGGTGGGCTTCGACAGAAGGCGCAACGCTGGGCATGTGCTCGACCATTGCTGGCCGCCGCAGCGGCACGGGAGGTTGCGGCTTCTCCCATGGGAAACGAACCGTGGCGTTGAGTTGCGCTTGCTCCATGCTCTCCGGAAAGATTACACGACAGTGTGATGACCTTCCTTTGCGCAGAGCCTGAGGAGGAAAATTTCGCTTGGTGACAACTCGCGAAGGTGTGCGAAGCCTACCGATATAGCGAGGTGATGAAGTCGTGTCCAACAACCATGACCAGAGAGCAGTACCTCGAGTTCTATATTGCTTTCACAGGCTGGGTAGCTCGCAGTACTCGGCCTCTTAGCGATGGATTTCCTTCTTTTCCCCTCCTAGTAGCACATAGGTCGTCATCCAGTCTACACACGAGCGGCGATGTAATGACGGCATCGGTGATGCCTCGAGTCTGCATCGCGACGTTCGGTCAGCCGGTTCAAATCGAACGGTTCTAGGCCCGACTGGCCTGTATTCTCAGGTAGACGGACGTAGCCAGAATGACAGCTAAACCGCCGTATGGCACAGAGCGATTACGTTGTTTAGAGGCCATATACCCGTGGTCGGGTTGTGCACCAATCAAGATTTCCTTTGCCGTCTTCCCATCTTGGCCGAACGTCTCCGTTGTATTAACGATACCGTCATTATACTTCAACACCACCAATTACCATCTCGCTGGCGTCGTCACCTTTGCATAGTGCCTCGCCGGTGCTCTCAAGCGCTTCTAGGGTGCCGCTAGTGCCCGCGTTGGCAAGATCCGATCATCTAGATTTTCGGGTAAAGGATACGGCACACTAGTCTTAGCTCGCGCCGTATCTTTGGAATATGCTTAAGCATAAGAGTTTCTCATTATCTTTGCTGTACGTCGGGTCTGGCAAGGCTCCAAGACTGGAGGTGGGATACTTGTTCAGTGTCGTTGTATGCTAACTTTGTGCAAAACAGTTCAATTTCGTCCCGGCCAACTCCCGCTTGACATAAACCTAAATCATAGAGGTAACAACGGAAAGGGCCAAACAAGGCAAACACCTGGATCTGATTGAGTCGCTGCGTTGGCTATTTGTCAAAGTGCAGACTTCATCCACGGCCTTGAGTGCCACGTCCCAAAGCCATTATGCCAGGTAACCCACACACACGAATGGGCAGCAGAAGCCCCTGTGCATTTCTAAATTGGAATATTTTTGGTAACTATAGTCGGTCAAGCAGTCCTATATCCAATGATAGAAGTCAACATATCGTGAGATATTTTACGCAACCACACAAGCACATTTATTCACTGCCCTCCAGGAAAGTATGGCATAGCTCCATGAACCTGTCACGCTCTTCGAAGTGTGACATGTGAGCGGAATTCTCAAAGGTAACCCATCTCACCTTAGAGATGGAACGGAACCAGGGCTCAACACATGTATCTCTAACTTCATCATGCCTCCCGTTCAAGAGTAGGACAGAGACGTTGATCTTGTGTGCCTCCGTCCAACCCACCCAGTCCTTGAAGTTCCCGACAATGGTGAATTCCGACGGGCCTTGCCTGTGCATCCATCTTGTAAGCTATCAGAGTTAGAGACTTTCGGGGCTCATTTACCACTTACATAGTCATATATGCAGAAGGCTCCTCCTTCAAATGACTCAGCGAGGCCATCAAGGGCTCAGGAAAGGGGTCGAGCCGACATAAGTGCTTCGCATAGAACACCCCACACGCAGCCTCGTATTCTGGGCTTTCGAAATCGCCCTTGTCTTCGCATTCCTTGATTACTTTTTGAACATCTGCAGGAAGCTGGGATAACAAGTATCTGCATCCTTCGGCGTAGAGCGGGATACTTGAAGGAGAACTCGCAAGAATCAACTTTCGGAGCCCTTTTGGCTGGCTGCAAGCATATGCAGCTCCCAGCACTAGATACGAGTGTCAGTTGGAAATCAGTCAGTAACACTGCTAAGGAGTGCTCACTACCGCCCCAGCTCTGTCCAAGGAGATAAAAGCCTAGCTCATGCAGTTTCAAATGGTCCACCAGGTTTTCTAGCTCTTTGAGGAAGAGGTCGAAATTCCAGAAACTATCGTCTCCATTCTTCTCTGGGAAACGAGTAGAGCGGCCACAGCCCATCTGGTCGTAGAAAATGATGGGAATTTTGTATTTATCGTACAAATCCGTCAACGGCGTTAGATATTCATGCCCGGCTCCAGGCCCACCATGGACGGCGAGCAGAGGCGCGGTGTCGAGATCACCAATGATTTTGTACCAAGTTTCTGCAGGTTTTGTGCTGCCCGGGACCTGGAGAGACACTCGGCCCTCTACTGCATTCAAAGCGGGCATCTGGCGCTAATGAATATGTGTTTACAAATCAAGTAACACTGATAAATTTTGGAATGTGTTGGAACGAGAGTGAGTTAGTATGAGGAAGCTTCGAATGCGGTAACTGATCTTTTCATATATACCCATACAAGCTAACAAGTCTGCAAGGGACGCACATACCTCAGGTTGTACTCGATTGCCCATTCGGTGAGTTGGGGTCCGGAAGCAAGGGTGACTTCACCACGGATGTAACAGTTGGCTGCAGGCTGGATGTACGCGGGCGGCGGGGTCGGCGGTGCTTTACCAAGAGTCCTCATCGATTGGAGCTTATGTACTATACCCGCCCTCTCTGACAATGGAATTAATTCTATCTGACTGGATATATCTCCTCAAATGCGCCGTCATGAACAGTTGTGCAGGAACTATCGATTCGATTTGAAGCGGTGTCAGCTGTGTCTTAGCCATATCGGGAAGTACTACAAGATAATGTAATGGCCTATTCGACAAGAGACATCCTCTCTCTCGCACCATAGAGGGAATCGACTACAAATGTTGAGATAGCAGACACACGATTCCAATGTAAACATATGACATGGTGCTGAGGATTAGGTCTCCAATGCTTCATTCAACAGCCATTCATTGGAGACATGCTCCCGCCGAGTATCCCACTGAGCCCCATCCAGCACGGAAGAACAAGAGGACCAAGCCAGACGACTAAGCCGAGGTGTATCATATTAAGTTTCAGTGCTGGTCTCATGTTCCTTTTGGTATTGAAGAACCCTATATATTCTTCGTCGCCCTTCACTGATCGTCGAGCTCCCAAGCGAGATTATATGTGTGTTTAGGGTGGATATGGGCCTTGGAAGGTGCAGTGGTAACAATATCCACGTCAGTGGTGACCTTGATGTATCCGGACGGCTGCGTTCGGCTAGAACCTTGAATTGATGTATTACTTCGGGAGAAGGGCAATCTTGATTGGGAGTTGGCTGGAGTATGCGAGTCTAGACTTTTTAGGTTGTTTGCTAACATAAAACCGCTCTCTAACGACTTCAGTAGCGGCCAGAAGTACACAGCACACGCGGCGGCGATGCTGGTAAAATGAACCACTTGCATTGAGATATAATAAGGAAAAGAGTCCAAGGTCGAGTTATCGTGAAACAGGCCAGGAAGGTAGGTGAATTGAATGACTGAAGGTATTATGACACTGTTTGGAGTTAAAGACGCTGGCTTCGGGCTTCGTGAACGGCTACTTACAGTATCCGTGTCATGTAGAATCCAAGCGCGGTTAATCGCAAAGGCAAAGGCATTCTAAGTGGCAGGGTGATCAAAGCGGGAACAATCAGGAGACATATATCCGTCAAGATATTGGTAGTCCCAATATATTGTAAGAAGCGTTTCTGATCGAGGTTAGGCGCAATGAGAATCCACATGTCGCACAAAGCGGTTTCGAGAAGCCTGCGAATATGAATATAATATACCTCATTAATGCAGTGTACATGGTCATTGTCCCATGGGCCATGGGAGCCGCACTGGAAGGCTGTCGTGACGAAAGCAGTCGTCATCCAGCCCACCGTAAAAATCAGCAAACTGTATGTCAAGCGGCGATGTGTTGATTTTGGTGAGAGCGAGAGGAGGTTCATCGATACCGAAAGCCTCGAGAATCCGATGCAAAGGATAAATAAAAGGTCCCTCGCATAGTCTGCCTAGAGACTGGTCAGCTAATCGTATCTCAACCCTCTGATGCCGCTGGACACACCTTTTGAGCTCGCCTCAAAGCTGTGTTTGAAATGCTAGGCACATCCTTTCCGACTACAGTGTATGGAAGAACAACTGTTACCGCTTCTCCAATGCTTGTTAACTGTCTTCTTCTCAGTCCCGGATTCAAGAAGTACATAAAGAAACAGTTGCCCAAGCACCTCGAAAGACAGCTTACATATGATGCAGCCAGGAAGGTGTCCTCCGACCAGAATCGGTTGCCGACTTTAATGTAAAACTTGGTTAGCTGACGGAAGCCAAAAAAACAACAGAGTTGCGATGGCCAAGAGAAGCCATGTTGTCACCTGGAGCAGTGAATTCAAATCCTTTGTTGTTTCCATCCTATCGTGGAATAGTATTTGAGGTTGAGATAATGGAAATAGTGGGAGAGCAAACTAGGTACGGCGCGATGCTAAATCTTTGACACGACGTTTGGTATGACCGCTGATATAGAATCTGCTTGATGTAAGTCTCTAACAGTGGCATACGAGTCTCAAACTTGTCGCAGAGGCATGAGCTGATCTTTGAACTGTCGTAACAAGAGGTGAAGGGTAGCAATATGTATAATGATACATAGTACAGCCAAGTCTCAAATTCTAGCATCCACCTCAAGGCCTTCTATAGGAGCACGGACTCTAACATTCAATGCACAGTTGAATGTAGGGAAGCTGTGAAACAAAGTATGCATTTCAATTACGTATTAATATCAGCGAGCTCATGATTTTACTTCCGTTTATCCTTAGCGAATACCATCTCTTTAGAACATAGACACATTAGTGGGTGGTAATTAGTATGTCAACTACATGCCCTATTAGCTATGGCGAGCTACGATGCGGCATTGACTCTATCCGTTGGCTTGCCATTCCAAATCCAGGACATGATATGATTCCTGGTTGACGGGTTTTGTTGGGGAGGGAAATTTTAGGAGCAAGGGAATTTTGCACTAATCTGCCGTACTTGGCGGACGCCAACAGCACTACCTACCACAACTATTCAACCTCAACTATAGATTTTAAGTGAAGAATACGACTTTGTCCATCATCTGCCCTTCGTTTCTCCAACATGACCGCTTAAAAGGCGAAACTGCTCCTTCTCTTCCTCAGATCAGACACTAAAAGTGCCGCCGTCAAATTTCACTTCATACTGATCTTGTTCTACACTTCATGATGTCTAAAACAGACGTCGAGCTAAGCGCTATTCCTTCTTATCCTAGTGATCTGCCGAGACAATATGACAATGACGCGGGCCATCATTCGGCAGATGACGCTTTGCTCAGGCGACTAGGAAAACGGCCGCTTCTCAATCGCAGCTTTGGTTTTATGTCTACTCTGGTTCTATCTTGCTCTGCACTCCTCACTTGGGAAGGGATTATACTTTCTTCTGTGTCGAGCCTTCTGATAGCTGGCCCAGCGGCTGTTATCTGGGGATTCGTAATCAACTGGATAGGTGTAGCTTCAGTTGTTGCTGTGCTAGCAGAGCTAGCATCAGCGGCACCAACTGCCGGTGGACAGTGTATGTTGAAACCATGGGTTATTCCGAGTACCACTCGCGATATTAGCATTCACTAGCTCTATTCTATCTCTATCGCATTAGACTACATTCGCTCACACTGGTTCACCAGATCATTAGACATCACTCATGGCGCCAGCGTCATGCACCAACTTCCTTGCTTATCTCTCTGGCTGGTTGACGACTCTTTCCTGGGAAGCTTCGGCGATCACGATCAGTTACTTCAACGCCACCACACTCCAAGGCATTGCCGCCTTAGCATATCCAGCATATGTACCTCAACCCTGGCAGACACTGCTAATTATGTGGGCGTCGGCTTTGTTTGCCTGTGGCATGAACTTCACGGGTCAACACCTCGCTAAGTTCGAGGGATTAGTTCTGGTATTGCATCTAGTCGGATTGCTAGGCATTCTTGTCCCCTTGGTCTACTACGCTCAGCATAACGATGCCGAGTTCGTCTTCAAACTGCTCTATAATAACGGTGGCTGGCCGACCGAAGGTCTAGCGTTTCCCATCGGCCTCCCTTCCATTGCCAGCACTCTGATCGGCGCTGATTGTGCCGTGCATATGTCTGAGGAAATTCAGACAGCTGCGACGGTTGTCCCGCGCGCACTTGTTTACACAGTCCTCATTAATGGAACTTTGGCGTTCGGGATAGCGATTGCATTCTTGTTCTGCCTCACTGATTTGGATGCTGCAATTGCCTCTACTGAGAGGTTGTTCTACCCCGCGTTTTATGTCTTCAAAGCCAGTGTCATGTCCACCGGAGGTATGAATTTATCTATAACTCTATATCAGGTCTCATGTCAATCTTTAGTACTAGGTGCTATTGTCATGGCAAGTATAATAACGATCCTCGGTTTCGCTAGTGCTATAGGGATTTATGCGACAACGTCTCGCATGATTTGGGCATTTGCGCGGGATAGGGGACTTCCTGGGAGCTCCTGCTTAGTGAGAGTATATTCCCCCAATCTCTTCCTCCTTAGTGCCAGTCTAACGGATGACAGCTCACGCAGGGCACCTCTATGCCTATCTACTCCATTTTAACGTCAATGAGCATTGCATTGCTTATTTCCCTGATTGTCTTAGGCTCTTCTACTGCTCTAGCTGCTCTACTGTCCCTCATAGTATCTGCACTATATTCATCATATCTGGTTGTTTGTGGTCTCACACTCTGGCGTCGATGTACAGGTTTCTTCAAAGTACCTACAACCCTGTCTGACAATATGCCCGACGGCTTAGAATGGGGCCCATGGAGGGTCAGAGAACCGTTTGGGACCATCAACAACGCCTTTGCTGTTCTATATTCCATTTTCATACTGTTCTGGTCTCTTTGGCCATTGACTGCAAATCCCACGGCTTCTTCTTTCAACTTCAGTGTCTTGGTTTACGGAGCCGTTGTTCTTTTCAGTGTCATATGGTATGTAGTCCGTGCCCATAAATGGTTCAAAGGTCCAATTAAGGAGGTCTAAATGTTTGCTCCGCATGTCTTTGGGGTTACCTAGCTTTTCAGGTGTTGAGAATGAGTCTGGAATGGATCTTGCCTTCTAAATTAACTCTGTATACTCTATGTTCCCGCGCATGGACTCTAGTGTATTATGTTGATGTGCTATCTTATAGTGGCCACTTTATCAGGCCCATGGAGCCTCAGTGGGAGAAAATGTATGTTGTCATAGACAAGAATCGTTTGATAGTGAAAGCATGTATGTGCGACATACATAGAAGCTAGTCGCCCAGTACGCCTCGCCCCCCTCGGGACCACGTGCGACAGTCTACGACGTAGGCCTGCCCTTGGCGTTAATGCATAAACAGACAAATTATCTCCTGCATTTGAGGCTTTATCCGTAACATATGGCTGTCAAGGCACCGGTATTAGAGAGTGTTTGAATCGTTTCCAGATTCCTAGTCCCTTCTTCCTGAAATAAGTTGCAGTTAGATTTGCCGAGTACCCGGGTATGGACGGTTAGAGGACATAGCCCAGCTGAGCAGATGCATCAATTGGAAATACTGGTGCAATACTGTGTCTTTTATTCTACAGATGGCGGAGTGCTTCGAAGACACCCTATCACTGTCTTGAACATTTTTCGGAAATTTTGAATTGAATACTGTGATACGGCACTGCGATAAGAAGGGGCCTTGTTCAATTGATACTCCTCCTGCATGTGTGTGAGGCACTTGATCGTTCTAATGCAAGTATCCTAAACAGCTTATATCGAACTATTTTGTATAGTTAGGATATATAAAGTACTGCACGTTTCAACCGTCTAGCCTCGACAACTATGCGCTTAGAAATCTGCCGATAATGGTGATGAGAGAGGGGGTTGAAGTCACAGCATTGGGTTGCTGAAGCGACAGGTTAAGAAATGGCCGACATACCCTTATCTCGTCGCCGTTGGTACTTGCGCGGTATTCTCAACTTTCTTAAACGGTTTACTGGCGGGTTGAGCATCAATCTATTTGGGTAGCTCGATATTGAAGGAACGTTAGTTAGAAAGAGCGGTAAGCCAAGCTGCCTCGCATTTATCTACCTCTATTATACTTTCCCCGTTGTTGTGATATTGATTAAATTATTCAAAACGTTAGCACTCTAGAGCTGCTCCAAGTTCTCCCTGGCGCTGGAAGGATGTAAGGGTCATGTTCAAGACAAATGCGGGTGTCCCCGCGAAGAGCCATCAGATGTTTAGGTATTCGTCAGTGCGGCTGATTAGTCCCACGTCGATACGGAAAAATCTTCGAATGCTTATTCGGTTGCCTTTCGCAAGCCTTTGCTGAGTGTTATCAAGGCTTATAGACGGGCCGTACTTAAAAAACCACATCCGCAACCGAGGAAGCGACGACGCAACCCAGGGTTAACGCCTATATGATGTGCCAAGTTCGTGAACACCGTTTCACGCGCGTTGATCGTTACAATAAAGACAGCGTACACACGCCCCAGACTGCTCTCATGTTGAACAGATACGGCGTTGAACAATATCAAGGCAACGTGCCTGATACCGGCGCTGCGAAGGTTTCCTCCGTCGGTGAGGGTCAGGCCAGTGCCTTACTGAATATCGACCATATAGCTACGCTGGGTCGATCAACAAAAGGCGAAGTTAACGTCAAGTTTGGCGATAACAAGTCACGGAGTGTGACGCCCATAAATACATAAATATATCATCCCATTCCCTCGTCAACATTTTTTTCCTCCTTCTCTTTTTCCTTCACTATACATCACTTATGTGGTATCCTTATCAACATCACTATCAACATGATCATCGAGCCGCCCACGGGATCAGGGGCCACTCTAGCCGGCGAGAGAGGAGGAGGGGTCGGGGGCGGGCACCGACACGCTACGGTAGTCACGGCGGGGAGAAGGCATTGCCAGGAGGCCGTAAGGGCAGCGTGAGGCGGGGGACCAACTGGGCGTTCGCTATTGCCACCAGTAGCATCCACTTTTCACATTAATAGTTGCTAGTTCTGGGTTCAAGCTTGAGAGCTTCTGACGTATTTATAGCTGTATGTAGGCGCCTCGTGTCAATGTTTATTGCATGTAGCTTTTGTATTTTTAGCACGACGTTAATAAAATGTTCTGCCATTTTTACAGTCGGGCTACTACCCGAGCCTGTCTAATCTTCGTAACAAGATCATTCATTTCGTCTCCCTAGCCGAACTACTACCTCTCCCACCTCTCCCACCTCTGCTTAAAGACGCCATTATAATTTTCCGGCAACGTAGGATTTACCTGCTGCACTATGCTCCAAGGGCGGACGACTGAATAAAGCACGAAGTATATTTATTGCTTGAGATCCAGGTTCTGAGACATCGTGAAATATCCGAAAGCCGCAGGACGGAGGATCGAGGAAAGCAGAATGATGTATGACGGGAAGGAGGTCGAAGCTATATATCACTGAGTAGGCGAGCGGCTCCCGGAAGGTCACGGAGCCTTACAAAGACCCCATTTAGTTTTAACGACGCAGTCAACTCTGCCTATGCCGTTGCAACCCAGATCCCAAAGCTTCAAAAGGACTATCCAAATGGAAGATATCCGGATCGATGGTTTTCCAAGTGTCCAGGTTTTAGTTGCATAAGCAGTAGGCATTTCGTCGAGGACTCCGGGGAGAAGCAAGCAATAGTATGTAACCTTGAAGATTCATCTTCTTCGGGCGGTTCTCACATTGGGCCGGTGCCCTTGATCATTCTGCTGAGGAGAACGTCAGAAAGGAGCAATGCAGAGGGGCAAACAGGATGAGGGCATGTACTTACACCGTGTCCAATGACTGTTCCTTCACCCGGTCTTTGGACAGGCGGACCATCCAATATATGCATCCCCTCTTCATACCGTAAGATGATAGTAGGCGGGGGAGGCGCTGCGACAATTGATGAGGGCAAACGAGGACCAGCAGGTCACCACGCGAAGTGACGAGTACAACGAAAATGAGGGGCAACTGAGCTTTCATATCTGGCTTCGGATATACAACTGGCCAATGCAACAAGTCATCAGTTGAGCAAAGGCACGACCATTGGCATGTACGAAGACAAGAAATCTTTTCAGTCTACTGTTTCCTGCCATAAATGTAACCAACAGCGCGAGTGTCCAACTTGTGACTCCCGCTCGCGCTAAAGCAAAATCTGGCGCTCCTCGTCGCCAGTCCCATGCTGACTGACACCGGCAGTATCTCGTGCGCGAGACGGTACAGCATATTACGACGTTCTTGATGTGTCGTGCCACCTATTGTCGCGCATTCTATGCTTTCCACCCCAGTCGCGGTGAGCCCTTGGTTCTTAATGACCAAGGTTGACCGTGATTGTTGTGAAGAATAGGTAGATGTGATGCCTCTAAAGTATGATTTACTTAGAATGGAGATGTTTTTGTTCGGATAAAGTGAAACGATGTAGGCTACCTGATATCAAGAGGCCTGACTGACTCATCTGGAAACGCACTACGGTGCGCAAGGTGGCGATGTTACATGCAATCCTCGAATTGAGGACGAGAAGCCTGGTTACTTACTCGCTTCTGATCCAATTATGCAAGGTCAAAAGGCCTGATCGCAGTCCCTGCTCCGAAATCTTCCCATCATCGCGTCGGGGCGAAGACATTGAAGGGTTTTCTGAAGACCTCCCACACCGGTTTGCGATGTTTCAACTGCTTTCTCGGGATTTCGACTTCGCACCCGCTCGCGAGAAGGCAAAAAAGAAAGGGCGAAGGCGCAGACAAGATGGATGTCGATTCCGAGGGAGTCGCGGCCAAGCCAGTTACGGCATCCAAAGGCAAAGTCGCCGAGGCTATCGAGACTACACGCGGCATCCTCACTGTCCGGGTAGATCTCTCCAGGGTGAGAAAGGGTGCAAGTAGAGATATCTATGGGGAAAAGGGGTCTAGGTGATCAACTGAAATAACATCGAGAATTTAAAGTAATCTGAGAATTTGAGCCTATTGCAAATTTGCCTATCCCTCCTGTCACCTTGCATGGTCCAACAAAATGCTGACCCAGGCTCATTCCCAACGTCGCTGGAGGCCGTGTGTCACGTTGCGCGCGCTGTGCGTTGCTGTCGTTTTGCTATCTGTTCTTCCCACTTTCTTCTTGGTCTCGCTGTCTAGCCTTTGGTAGTGGCTATCACCTCTCCCCGACCGGCATGGCGAAGATGGAGGTCAACAAGAAGTGAGGAAGGAGGTAGGTCGATGGATGTCATGAGTTGGGTTCGAGGCTATACCTAATAGAGTGACGGTCATCGCCATCTCTGAGGAGAGAGTTGAAACCGAGGGCGCTGACAATGAACAGAATGGGCGGCTGCTGGCAATGTTACACATCTCCGCGAACTTCGGTTAGTGTAGGCGGTGCTCTATATTCGCAGACGTAGATAATTACGTTACCATATTTAGGAGCATGTAAGACCCCTTTCCCTCCAGCTCGCCAAGACACTCGATCTGAAACTGGTACTTGTGAGTTGCAGCGGGTAGGTGAACTGTTCTGGGCGGTCGAGGAAACGAAGGAAAATCGAAGGGTATTGTCTCGGAACCATTTGCACCACGATTGGAGGATCCACGAGGGTCTCCATTCAATCCATGAAATGCCATCATGGTGAAGTATTGAGTTCCGACATGATACTTGCCGTGGACACTGGAAGCGAAATTCTACCAACGAGCAATAGCCACCAGCCTCCGAAAAGAGGCTTGAGACAGCAGCAAGTGAATGCCGAGAGAGCAACGTGTGCTCCCTACAGGTTGGGCTACCGGAAGGCTGGCCTTTCCTTGAAGATAGAGAGAGGATCATATTGTCAAGGTAGACGAAGTGCTTTTGTATGAAATCCTTGTTCTAGAGTGCCGAAGAGATAAGTAGGTTCGTAAAAAACAATCAGTACAAATAGTCTGACCTCGATTCGTGGCGTGTTTGTAAGTGTGAAGCTCCGAGATTCCTTCGAATAGAATGAGCGGCTTGTTAGCCAGAAAAACGTCTCACTTGGTCTTGGACATTCTTTGAGTCTGTCATGATATATACCAAGGGCTTGGTTGTAACGCCAGAAAACTTATCAACTAGGAAATTGCTGTCAGTTAACATGATAGTCCGCTGCATTCAGGTACGCAGAACAGCAACAAGTAAATCGACGGGAAGACCATCCAACGCCTGTGGAAGGGTTTCAATTACACGGGAGAGATCATTATATTACATGGCTCGCAGGATGGATGTCAGTCTAATCCTACTTCGATGTGAATTGCCTTATTTACGAGGTGCTGGTGCTACTTGTTCAGCGCCAACCACAATCTACTAACATTCCTGCATATGGTGCAGCTTGTTGACAAACATGGAGCAATTCAACCCGAGTGACCCACGTTTTGGTGCGGTGCAATTTGAATGAGGACATGCAATCAGATGACCTTTTTTCTCACTGAAATGGTTGGGCCCGGTGGCTAGGTCCGTACAGACCTCGATGGTAAACGACAGTGCGCAAGAGGCAATAGTAATAAATTTCCCGAATAATCACTCGGCTAAACTCACGATAGACGTACAACGTATTACTCGATCGACAAAAGTCTATGCTATCGTATACTCTATCACTCCTGATCTAGATCATTAGCCTAGCAGCCATATTACCAATACTCTGTAAACCTTCGTATACGTCATTTCTCTACACCTGCCAAAAATTTATGTACCTTTACAACAACATCCAACCTCGCAGGCCCTAATATCTTCAGTTACATATCCAATTCTTCGATAAATTCAAGAAGCGAAGGGCAACTCCCTAGGCCGCCCCCAAACATCACAAGGCAAGAACCTCCACGCACCCGCATGCCTAGGACTCAACTTATCGGCAACAGCATGAATAGCCGGGACGCTCAGTCTGGGCCAATCACTTGTACTCCCTCCCATAAAACCACCCCCTCCACCACATATCGAGCCCCTGACACTCCCTGTTTTTCCGCCAAGGAGCGACCCGACGGCAGAAGCTGGCGGGGGAGACGGGGGGAGGAAGGTAAGTGGGGGTGAGAAGGTTATATCGCGCAGCCCCACGATCATGGGCGGCACTATGTACCGGTCCATAGCCGCTGAAGCTTGACCATCGGCTGACAGATAGAATTGTAGGAGTTTGTTTGCGCGATCTTCTGCTTCGAAGAGCTTTGCAGAGTCTGGGACAGGTATGGTGCTGACTTTTTGTTCCGGCAGGGCACTACTAGATTGTGTTCTTCGATTCACAGGACGTGGATTGAAGGGGGCCAGGGAGGTGGATGTTCGGATGAGTGCTGGGCGCATGGTCGGGTTCTCTGGAGAAGAAGCCGTGATGATGATCTTTGGCGTGGGCAGTGCAAGGGCGGGAGGAATCGCGAAGCACATCTCCCGCATGCCGAGCACCATGTCCACTTGAATCGTGAGATGGGGGACTAGGATATCTCCTAGAGATGCGAGTAGAGGTTCGAAGATGGTTGCGTTATAAGATTGGGGTTCTTTGTGTATGGCTGTTGAGTAGGCGTAGACACGGCGTAAGAAGAATGATAACTCCTCTTCTGTGTCCGTTCCTCTCCTGCTGTTTTCGCCTTCTTTCGTGCCTTCGATAATAGCATTCAAATGGATACCACTGTCTTTTCCTGAGGGCGGTAAAGATGGCGAGGCATCTGCCTCTACGCCCGAGTCTGAGCCGGAGTCTCCGCGCCTAAGTGTCAAGACATTAGGACGTAGCCCTAGGATACCCTCGAATCCGGGCAAGAGCGTCCCTTCTTTGAGATCATGGTGATCGAGAACCCAGGCGCTCCAAGTTTGTGTGAGGAATAGTAGGTCGACTACATCTTGGACTTTTTGAACGTTTGGGGCTTGTAGGTAGATCGCGTTGAGGCCCCGGATCATGGCATTGTGGATTTGTGATATTTCATTCGCGATATGAATGACCGGGTGTGTGATCTGAAGAATTATATTTAGTGATGGCAGAGCAATTTGATACACCCGAAATCAATACGTGTGAATGAACTGAGGAAATAATAAGGTCGAGGTCGAGGAGAAGATATGTATGAAGTAAGATCTGTTGAAAGGGACAATTCGCCTATCATGGTAGACAGATCCCAATACTTAGCAGTGACGGACCTATATGAGAGGAGTATTATACATACATGCTGTCTCCGCGAAGGCGGCTCTATCAGGGGCCAAGGTCGATCGGCCCAGGGGTTCGAATACTGAGTTGTCGCTTTGTCCTTGCCCTTGTTCGCTTTGCTGGTAAGGCTCCTGCCGAACAAGAATTCTCCGGAGGACGACGACGACGACGAGACTCCATCCTGATCTCCGTCCTCTCTCAAGGCAAATAAAGGTGCCATGGCGATCGGCAAGCTGTTTTCTGCAACGGGAGAGAAGGTATCATAAACCAAACCGTTGGAACGCGGCGGATCTAACTCCAACTGCTCCAAACATGGGCAGAATCCGTAGACAGAAGAGTGAAGGGAGGTTCATCATTACTTAAAACGAAAGGTAGCTGCATAGCAGGCACAGAATACCACCTGAAAGAACCATGCAGTATCCTGACCGGCCACGATGCAAGTCAGACCCGCGAGGCCAGGGCCAGATATCGATATTGCACTTCATCTAAAGGCTCACTTACAAAACACCAGGCTCGCCAGTATCAGATCGATCGAGCTGCTAAAGTGACATATCATCAGTTCATCCCCTTGAGCTTATCAAATAGGTATAGTGCCGAATCACAGTAGTAAGTCATGCACGAACGGCCGCTACGAAGCCTATAGAGCCAATATATAGGATCGCAGACCCAGATGTTTTTCGAATGATCACTCGAGTATCCCGCGGTCAGTCTGGACTCACCGTTGCTTGATAGGACCCATACCGGTGAACTCCGTGTGTTTTCGCCGGGATAGTATGGGCCGAGGGCTATTGTATGATAGCACTCTCTACACGTGAGGCTACTCTACACCAGTAAACCGCGAATCTCGCCATGCCAGGTACATGAAGCAAGGTCAGTAGAGCCGCGGGTGGTTTAACCACCATGCCCCTACATAGGCAGGCCGTTAACTATCCGAACGGAGATTGCAGTAGCTCCCGCCTCGGTGGCGCTGAGGCGTTCAGGACCCACGCGAGACGCAGGTCGGTGGGATATCGAGAATAAGCGAAGGCAAAAACGGGTGCTATGCCGTGAAGGTGGCCTCGTTTCTTTTCGATATACAGCGCCTCTACTGATCGCGAAGAGCTGAGGTCATCTCACCCCGGTCTCCGGATGCAACGGAGACGTTGTAGATTATGTCGTGCCACGCGACGAAGCAGCCGACGATAATAGTTGGTTCGGTAATCCAAGGATGAATATCTGCGCTTCGTGAGCTGAGAAGAGAGATGGTTCTAAAACTTGCAAGCAGCTATGTAGGGTTGCATGAGAGCTTCGCTTGGAAAGCAAATTATGCACGAGCGGTTTCTATCGTCCTGCTGGAATTGGGAGGATGATCTTGGCAGGCCACCATCGCGATAAGGCAGCACACATCGGGGTTAATTAGGCCATGATCACTACAAAAGCAAACGCCGCCGAAGAATGGTGGAAATGACGGGTTAAATCTTGGGGAGCAATATATACGCAGACAAAGAGAAATAGATGGCTCTAGCCCTGCGTAGTGTCGATAGTTCTCATGCGGCTACCGTATCATTTTGTGCGGTGGGAGGGTTGCAAGGCGATTGATAGATAAGCAGTCGTGGCATGAAAGCCACAGGGGTATTTTCCTTTGGGATATAACTGATGGAGACATATCTGACAAGGTAGTAATGTGTATGCATACCGAATATCTCACACAGGGCGCTCCGTTTCGCTCTCGTTGCACTGTGGAATTCCAAAATACACGTATCCGACCCCTGTATAACACATGGCGATAGTCGTCGGATGAATGACTCTCGAAGAAATCACTCTGGTCCTGGAAGGTCGTCTTCCTTGATGCCTTTGGCACCGCTTTTGTCGAGTCCCTGCCAACTCGAATCCCAGCCCTTCCCTTTATCTACCGCACCAGGCGCCTCGCCTTCTTCGGCCATGGCCTTGATGTCACTCCAATATTCTAACCTGCGGACTTCTTCGTCTGCATGCTTGATCGCTTCCGCTAGGTGTTGGGCCTTTCGCGTTGCGATAGAATCTCCTTTCCCTTTCCCTTTACCCGCCTTGCCTGCGATATCATCGTGTAGTTGCGTAAGTCGAGCCAACAGTAACCTCCTAGACGCCTGGAAGACAAATACAGACATAATCTCGTGCATGCTTTCCTGTAGCTGTAATAAATCGTCTGTGCAGTTTTCAATGTAGTTTTCGACCGCTTCGAGCTTTTCTCGGTCAATGAGTGATCTTCTAAGGGTTGTCATCAGAGCTTCGGCGGTCTTGAGTTCAATAGCCACAGGGACATCGTCTTCCGGGCCCCGCGACCTGTCGCGCGATTTTCGCGAGCCATTTCCAGACATCCGTGACCGCCTGTCCACACTTATACCGTCTGCCTCATCTACATCCTTTAGAGCATTGGGCTTCAGTGTCTTGGCGACAACCGTGAAGTATGCTTTGTTCATCATGTGCTCATCGATCGCCTGATACCCAAGGCCTTTCTTTATGCGTCTCCTGATCCATGCTCTTCTTCGTACGTATGAATTGTACCACCTTGGGCCATGCCACGAAAATTTCTTGGAGAACATGAATGAATACTCCCATCCCTCGCTGTCGGTCTGAATCTGCTCGTCGTGGTTTATGCGCCATTCAGGCCAAGCCCATTCCCAACTAGGATCGGGCACCTGAGCATTGTGTATGTCGGTGGGACTAGTGTGGTGGGCAAAGTTGGTCCAAGGTGACGGATCTAGGTTCCCCAAAGCAGCACTAGAGAAGAGCGGGATGCCACAAAGGAACCCACCCCGCTGATTCTCATACAGAATATCGATAGCGGTCTCTACTTCTTTCGGGCTCGGCGGATGACGCTGGGTAGAGGCGCTGATACGTCGCGTGTCCCTCAGAGCATCCTCTGGGGTCGCAGCAGACGTGTCTAACGGGTCTAAGGGAGCATCGATTTCATCGGGAGGCTGGCCATTTGGGGCGTGTCTTGCAGATGAACCATCTGTCGGCTCGTCCTCGTTCGATATCTTCCCATTTTCTGCCGCATTCTCGGTAAGGGGCGCTCGAGAATCGGACTGGACGAGGGGCTGTTCGCCGGACGATGGGTCGCGGGATTGGACCGTGTAGACGCTTAGGGGCCGCGCTTTCTGCGAGGCATTCACAGCATCGTCATCGATAAGACGAATCTCGTGATCGATTTCATAATCTTTTAGGGGTGGTATGCGACGAGAGCTGCGCATGTGAGCCTTCGGGTTGGGCATGTTTCGAGGTCGTCACGCTCAGCATTCCGGACTGAGCGATGCTGGTGTACAGCGGGCGGGCCGTCTTGACTCTCCGCGTGCCCTCCACTCCTTATGGCACTTAGGTAACAGAGAAGCAGAATGACAGGGTCGAGATTTTACAAAACACTAAGCATGATGTTATGGCGCTATGAATCGCGACGATCACAGTTGCCCATCGAGCGCGAGAGGGAGCTCGGGAGGGTTAGAGAAGGAGAACGCGAACCGGTAGACGTCGAGCTGATCTACGCCGCCACGAGAAGTCTCTAATGCGCAGGAGCTGGGGCGAATGTGTAGCTGTGGGCTAGGGTGAGTTATGGATGGCTCAAGGGATTTGGGACGAAGGCCAACAGGCAAGAGTTGCAGAAAGGGAGGTGTTCGTCAATTAGAAGCTAACCAAGGAGCTAGACACGACGAGGCGGGAGCTAGCTGCTGCCCACTAATAAATGATGACGATGGTCGTATGATGAGTACATATGTATATAGCTGAATCCAGCAAGCTGCCTCTGACTAAAGGTGCGTGGTCGAAGCTGTATTAGACAATGCAATGGAATCCGTCAAATCAACGCTCAATCAATCATCCTGTGGAAGCCGATGCAGCTCACGATGAGTCTCAGCAACACTGACGCAGGCGAGCAGGCTCAACAGGCACCGAATCTGCTCTACCGAATTGGTGACAGCTATGACGTAAAGCTCCGCAAGAGCACAGCAACAGTTTTGTCCAGGATCGTAGCAGGGTTCCGACAATTAACGCGCGCCGAGGCTGGCCTATTCGGTGGGTATGAAATGGAATTGACATTGACATTGGCAATTGCGTGCAATCGGCGACGCGGCATGAATAGGAAACCTGGAAGCGACTTGCGATTTGCAGTGATGCGACATGATCAGGCAGGTTCTCTTCAAGTTGCCATTCAGCCCTGTTTTCCTGGTCTTTTAGGTAATGCGTTCGCTGTGGTCACTGCCCAGATGGTCCTCAACGCTCATAAGCACTCGAGTTACTGGCAAAGCTCCCCGCATTTTTCCTCCGCGTTACGTCATGACGTAAGGTACCTTACCTTGCAAGGCCAGCGCCCAACCTGCTGCTGGCAACGCCTGTGACAGTAGCAGTAGAGCTGCAAGCGAATCGTGATCCAGGAGAAAGAGCTCCTAAACGACCGTTTCTCAGGTGGCAGGGCAATGACATGGGCCGTTTCGGACGACTGTTGTTTTCCCTTTAATAAGAGCTACATGACCCCCCTCTCTCAATTCAGTCTCCTCGTCACACACAATCCAATCGCCATTCAACTCAATCTAGATCTCCCTCCTACGATTTAGCTGCAGTTGACTTGTCTCTCTACATCCTCCCGACACTCTACGCAACACCCAATCCACACAGTCACCATGTCGCGATCTAGAATGCCCCTCGCTCTCGGCGCTGCCGCCGCCGGTGGTATCGGATACTACCTCTACACTGCTGGAGGCGACGCCAAGGTTGCCCAGAAGCAAGCCGAAGGTAATGCGCCAGCCCAATCGGGCCTCGACAGACCTTGAGTATGCGACCCATCACTAACACGAGTCACAACGCAGCCGACGCACACAGAGCCTCCGCCAAAATCAAGAGCGAGTTGCCTGGCCGCGGCAAGGAGATCGAGAAGCACGCCGAGAAGTACGGTGCTGAAGCTGGAGCCAATGTTGACAGTGCTGTAAGTCTCTTTGCCCCCAATAGCAATGCCCATGCATGCCAACATACACGTGGCGATGCACTTCTTTGACTGACATGTATCTTGCCTGTAAATAGATCCAGAAGACTCAAGCCGAGTTAGCCAGGGCCCGGGCTGAGGCTGAGAGCTATGGCAAAGAAGCTAAAGACGCTGCGTTGAAGAAAATCGACGAGTTCGACAAGAAGGTCGAGACCGAGGCGGCTAAGGCCAAGAGCGGCCTCTCCAGCTGGTTCGGTGGCAAGTAAATCGGTCATGACTACGGTGTCGATTTCTCACGGCGCGGCCTTTGTTTTATAATGGATGTCTGGCATGGGCGAAACGGTTTACGCTGTACGATTATGTTCCTATAATGAAGTCAATCAACATCAATGATCTGTACCTTACCTTAGTACTCGTCTGCGGCAGCGATGAGATGGCGGAGGTGACAGTGGACTTTGAACCGCTATTATGTGTAACTCGGTGTGGATGGGAGCGTCAAGTCAACGCGGCTGTCCTATTTCAAACAGGGTGCAATCACGCAGAAATCTTCGGCACCAAAGAATGCTTCGCGGTAGAGTCCTAACAGCTTGCGAATATGATTTATTCTGCGACATGACATGAAGCGTATGATCTTAACAAAACTACGAATAGAGTTTACCTACGTCTTAGTTCCAGGAGAGATCCTTCGGGAACGCACACCGTCAGTGAGTCAAACCGGAAACCACTTGAGAAGGCACGGCGGCTCTTACACGGCGTTCGAACGATGGAAAGCCGGGCATTACCTACGTTAACTCGAATATACCCATATATCTACCGTTTTAATATAGGTAGCCTAGGCCGAAGCTTCAAATTCGTACAACGACCGACACTTGAGAGACGAGCCCGGTCCAGGACATCGCGCGAGATAAATAGTCTAGGCTCTGAAAGGGCGGAGTAAGTCGTACTCCCACACTTTCACATGTCTGGTAGAGATGTATGTGAATAGATGAAATAGACAGGTGGACAGGTTCCGACAGGGTGTTCCAGTTGGTGGAGAGGCCAGCTCGCGTACGGATGAGGAGCATCCCGAGATTAGTGACAGTGACGGGAGCGTGCGCCGTCCAGCTGCAGCCGTAATGCAATCCCTTCCCCTTGAGTCTAACTTCCATCACGCGGCATGACTTGCGGTCTAAAGGGTCACACGATGCAGCGACTGAGATTGTGGCTTTTGAAGGGGAGAGGGAGACCTGAGGGATGCCAGGAGGTTGTTTCTAAACCAGATGTGGCTGCCGCCAGCTTAACCTGGAGATCATGCCGCATGCTTCCATCCGCATCCGTTGTCTCTCTACCTTGAGTTTCTTTCACCCGCGAACAAACACTCAGCTTGGTCGGTGCCACGGCGCGCATTCCATCAACCCTGACCAGACTGGATCTACTTGCCGACTCGGTACAAAATAATGGCTTCGCTGAAGTCTTGTTTCGTTTCAAGTCCCAAATCGGGATGGCGATCCAAGTCAAGACCCAGCGACTGTTTCGACACCCCCTCCGAAAGGGCCCTAGCTTATTAGGCGGGCCTCCGCTTCTGTCCGGCAACATCACCACCCGAGAAGGGGTGTAGCCGTAAGCGGCTACGACTTACACGAATCTGCAACTCTGGCACACCGCAGACCTAATATTGGTTTGGCTTTGGCGGCACTTGTGAAAATGCTAAAGCGAAGCCTATTTGACGTCTTTTGACTAGGCTTTGCAGGTCTCTCTCTCCCCTGTTTAATGGTCATCTGTTGTCTTTCAAACGTCTTGTGCTCTTTTCTCGTCTTCTCGTTGTCGGGGAAGGATGAGAACCAAGTCGGCCCGTGGTGTTTGATGAATTTAAAGGAAAACCCTGACGAAGGCACCGATTTATATCTTGGACTCAGGGCGGCCTAAAGACGTCACTAGAGATACCCTTAATTCGCGGCGAACGGCGAACTTGAGACCAAATGGAGGTCATCACAACAGAAGCACTGCGCACCGTCACTTCGGCACTTGGGGCTGGTGTCGCAGTATATCTATCTCATCAGTTGATAAATGCGGCATGGCTATATTCGCGACCGTCTGGTTTGCATCGATATAGATACATCGACGAAGCGGGGCGACAAGCTTGGGCAATGGTCACAGGCTCCAGCGACGGAATCGGAAAATGTCTTGCATCTGAGTTGGCAGGCAACGGCTTCAATGTTGTCTTACACGGGCGAAACGCTGCCAAGCTGGAAAATGTGCGACACGAGCTGCAGATCGCAAACCCGAATGTCGACTTCAGGATATTAGTCGCCGATGGCTCGCAATGTCATCGCCCAGAAGCGGTGGATTTCGAAGAGATCAAGAGGCAGCTTTCGGACTTGCATCTCACCGTATTAATAAACTGCGCTGGAGCCGGACCAAGCCCCTCGTTTGGCGCGCTCGAGACATACGACAGCAGGTCAATCATTGATGGCTTTCATCTAAATGCTGCATTCCCTGCCGCACTCACCGCTGCCCTGTTGCCGTTCATGAGAGGAGATTACGACGAAAGCGAGAAGGAGTATGAGATTGTCGACAGAAGGACGAGCACAAGAGGGTGCGGAGTGGCGTCGAGACATAAACCGATACTCATCATCAACATTGCATCCGTTACCACCTCGGGTTTCCCATTAGTGTCCTTTTACTCAGCAGGAAAGGCAGCTTCACATGTCCTCCATCAAGCGATTGCGCGCGAATCCGCGCTAGACGGATGGAATAACGTTGAAATTATATCGCACGTCGTCGGTGCAACTACGTCCGTCTCCCGTCAACAAGCGCCGCCGTCATTATTTCGGCCGAGCGCAACGACTATGGCGAAAGCTGTGTTGGCGAGAACGGGATGCAGAAGGAAGAGTGTCACGCCGTATTGGCCACATGCACTGCAACAGGCTTTCTTGGCAGTTACGCCTGAGTGGTTGATGGAGCGCGTGCTGTGTGATGCCATGAGAGAGGAGAGGAGGATACAGGAGGAGGGGTCCAAGAGCGGATGAGTAAAGAAGAGAGAGGAGGTTAATGTGAATGAGTTGGCGAGACTTCACTGTATATAATTATGTCTAAATTGTTGGTGATATATCCGGGATGAAACCCAATGAAATGGTTGAATGAGCGACAGGTCTATTGAAATTTGCATCTGCGTCGTCTCCGTGATGGGTTGTCGGAAAAATGGCAAAAAGTGGCTGCCTTTTGATGAAATTTGGCGGGCCAAATCTTAAACTTTTTGCCACTCTTTTTGAAGACCTCTGCCGGACTCGGCCAAAAAAGGAGGTGCGAGTCTATGTTCATTCCCGACAACGAGTCTAGTTCACATCTAGCTTTAAAGTGATTGTCACATTGTCCTAGCACACTACATGGCTGACCACACAGACTGATTTTCCTGAGCGAACTTCTCGAAGCTTTTAGGCGGGTGTCCCGTCAGCCTTTTGACAACATCCGATGTACCCATCTCACCGCCTTGCGAAACAAATAGCTCAATACGAGTCAAGAATCGGGCAAAGTAGTCGGGCACGCCGGCATGCAGTAAGCCATCGATTCGCTCAGTCTCGCTTAGCTTCACATGCTCGATCTTGCGTCCAAGGGCCTTTGAGAATGTATCTGCAACCTATGTTTTGCATCTCCTGTTACCATGCTGGGATCGACCTATTCGCAAATCAGGAAGGGACCCATACCTGATCATAAGTCAGGTTCTCAGGCCCGAGAACCCTCAAGTCGCAGTTGTACGACTTCTCGTCGGTGAGAGCATGGTAGGCCACCTCGGCAACGTCGTCGGCGCTGACAAAGGCAATCTTTCCGTCCTGAGTAGCAGTTTCAAACTTGTTTAGCTTGCTAATGGTATATGCAACGCCAAAAGCTGGATCCGACAGGTTCTCTATGTGCAGATGCTTATGTTAGCAGCGGGAATTTCATACACTAGTGACGAAAGTTCAAAGAAGACCTACCCATGAACCAAGATGGTCGAAGTACAGCATAGTCAATACCGGACTTGATGAGGTGCTCCCAGACTCTTCCCATTCCATCCTTTCCAATCGCAGCCGTAGTTCCAGCACACAGGACAACACGGCTGACGCCATGCTCCTTTGCAACGTCGATGAACTTATTCATACATATCCAAGGCTCGCTGATCCGTGGCTCCATGATGTAGACAGCTTTTACAGGGGTCTGTTCGAGAGCCTGCATCCAGGTAGACTCATCGCTCATGTCGAACTTGACGACAGGGTGATCACCAGTCTTATTATTAGGTCCTGTGCGCGCGCTTAAGAGGTAAGGTAACTTGTTTGCGGCGAGCAATGCCGCGATGCGAGAGGCTGTCTTGCCGCTCCCACCGGTGAGGAGAATCGACATCTTGTTGAATGACGAGGTGTTCGATGAGCGAAGGGCAGTGTCATGGAATTGGCTTGTCAGTGCGTACAAGATAGATGATGGTGTGACGAGAAAGGAAATTCCAGAATCCAGCACATATTTATGCTATTGTCATATAATGTTCCAACACAACGTGAGTGTTGAAAATAAATGATTATTCCGAGATGCGAGCCGACATTTTCGAAGCTAGATGGAGATCGAATGGATCGTTCGAAAACCACTTCCAACGTGAAGATTACCCTGATGCCTCATCCGACTCAATTCCACAATAATCAATTGAATTGGATTATTGTCTATCCAAGGTTATGGCCCTTCCGAGGCTGTCGTCGTCGTATTCCGATGCGCCGGAGCAAACGAAAACCACGGACGTATAACCTCGGATTTGACTCGGTGCACCGAGGACCTCCACCATGTCGCCACCTAAGCTATTACAAGAATACATAGCAAGTTTTACAACTACCGACGACCATAACAAAGATCTGTGTATTACATAGACATGATTTAATCTTGTTCAGGTGCAGATGCAGTTTGAGCCGCATAGGTGTGGAGTGATAGAGCATTTGGCCGATAGTTCAGCAAGAAGCCATCAACGCGATTCAATAGAACAGGGCTGTAGCTATACTCAATGATGGGGATGGGCAGTATGTACACTAGTCCTTAGGAATGTTGCGTACCTTGTTTTATAATGATTGGATGTTTCGAATTTAGTGGACGCCTCTGCAGTGAGTGATATGAGGCCCAAGATGCGAGTGTGCAGATCATCCTATTACTATCCATGCATCCAAAAAGCCAAGTCATAGCCTCAAATCTTTCATAGGTACAGAACTCCGGGTCTTTCTAGAGTGTCGGATTTGACAGAAGAATTCTACCAGCAATAATGGGTTTCTTAAACTCTGAAAGGCTCCACCGTCCTTGTTGATTGATGTAAACTAGATCAAGTCACAGGAACAGGTTCCCTACTTTGAAGTTTGAACTCGTAACCGCTTCCTTCGACAAACTTTATATTAGAGACCTAATACGACTGTTCATGGCGTCCCCGAGAAACGGTTCTATTGGAGACGAGGGTCGCGCCTACTACCCAATTCTTGACAACTTGACTATCTCGTTAAGAATGTTTTGCGAAATATAGTGCGACCATGACTAAGGGCATTGTCTCATCCGATCTCTGTGTTTTAAGAATCCAGTGCCTCTCGGATTATACAAGACCCTTAATGTAACCAGCGGGTACAAATGCTCTTTGGACCGTAAGCATTCAGCCCAGCTTCATGTCAGTGATTTACCATTGTTGAGCCATGGCCCACAGAAAACAGACACAAAGCACATTGCAATTTTAAACACATGGCCAGGTTTGTTTGCATTTCCCCAAATTCTTATTTCTTAGAAGACTCTCTAACCCTGTGATCGCCTTCTCTCTCGAACGTTTACTCTGCCTATCTTTGTGACTCACGGCTCCATTGCCTCAGTATCATTGGAAGATGTTGGAGCTTTCTTGGAACACTTTGTCATAATATTCAATAACCGTAATCTCGTAGACTGTCTTTCTGTTCAGTTGGGAACTGCTTGGGCGCCAAGCAGAGTACAACAATGTCTAAAAATACGCGCTCAAGCGGCCACAAGCTCAGCGCCTCTGGCAATTTGCGGTCGACAAGACCACGAACCTTGAAAGCCGGACCAATATTCCTAGTCCCATGGAAACCTAAGTAGCATTCATACGTCATCGCAATTAGATATAGCTATTTAAGAGTCCGAACCACCGGATCCGTTCCTGTTCCAGTTTGAGTAATGATCGATCACAAAGACATGCGAAGTCCAAATAAAGTGCACGTATAGCTCGCGTCAAGTTGCGGAGGGGAGCCCTGTGATTCATAGATGGATTCGCTGAAGATTGACCTAGCCTCTACAGGCTTCTTGGAGCGACAAAATTATTCAAAGTGAAATAGTTTCAGGGTCTGTATGAACGGATATGCACATACGCTGAATTCTAGGACCGCTGCAGTTCGGCAAAAAGCGATTTAAATGGGTACTGATGCCTACTTTACGGCAAGCCTGTTTATGCACATCCAATCCCTCAATTTTTGGACATCGAGGGGTTTTGCATATGTTCAAGAAGAAATAAAAGCCTCTTGAACACGATTTGCGGTGCTCTCTGCGAATTCCCCCCTAATATTGCCCTTAAAGCCCAACTCACGACCTCGTGACAGCTTACCACAAGTATGTCCACGACTTTACTGTTTTGCAGCGCAGTTGCGCAGCATTTTTACGACTTCCAGTCAGTGGACTGATTACAGCCCAGCCATGTATGACTGTCACAAAGAATAGGGACTTCAGACCCAGCAGTAAGCACGTTAGCAATAAACACGCAGAGACATTCAATATCGTGTATTCGTGCTCACGGATACTGGAGTGTAAACTGAATATAATGTATAGTGCTGGATAATGCAGTGAATGTTTACCAGATATTTGGTCAGTTTTGGTAGTCTTACTGCAACGCAAGGTTACTACCCCGAAATATCGACACACCTACTTCATGAGATGTCTTTGCATGTGAAGAAACATTGACCTTTGTATATGGTTTCCTTACTCGTTAGAGTTAACCACTCAGCTTGTACTTTGGGCAATGTCTAGCTTGACCTCTCGAGAGTGATCGTGAGTGATCGCAATACTTGCAATGATTATCAATGTGTAGGGTGTATGTAAGTTATAATCTTATGGGGGCCAGTAGTTTTGACTGTTTGTTTGGATGGCCCTGTATCTGCGTATCAGATGCACATTGTCGACAATAAGGGGTTTTTTTCAGCAATAAGATTTCAACAATAATGGCTTCGTCGATATATCTAAACTTTGTCCGCGAATAAAGTTCAGACGCTCCAAGCGGCGTAAAGTTACGGCGAGAAATTTCTGATTCTTTCACATATACAATAGTCGCATCTCAGGCTGCCACAATCCTGGCATGCCTCGGTAGTAGCTATAACCCACGGTCCATGGCCACATTGGCACTAGTAGTATTATTAGCACTGATCGGGCTTTCGAACCAGGCTGCTTACACAATAAAATACCTCCACATATTCCTTTTTACTGCTTCTCAGGCCCGGCTTAATATGGTCTTGTGCTTTTGGTGGCATGTGAGAAGAGCCGGCACCTAGTGGAGGAGCTCCTGTCGACGCTGCTGAAGGATCCATTTCATAATTCTTCCTGACATGGGCGTTGAGTTGTGCAGTTTCGCCCTGTGAGCTTCTTAGACAACCCATGTTATTCAATTCAAAGCAGGTCGATACAAACGCTGGTCTGTAATCTAGAAAGTTTTGCATCCAGCTGTTCGTTGGAAGACTTTTGAAAAAATACATTATCAGTATGAGACTAAAATATTCAGTTCATAAAGTGAAGCGTACCGACTCGATAGTAAGGTCCCTGATGTTCAATGTCTCCCTTGGGTCAGTTTCTCGTGAGGTTTCGCTACCATCTTTGATCGGAAACATTTTATCTCGATACTTTGTTTTTGGCGGGCTTGGCTCTCTATCCGGTGAAACAATTTGGTTGACTGGCAATACCACGTCTGAGCCCGAATGGCCTGTGTGATTGACTGTAGATAGACTTGCTGTTGAGAGATCGGCGCCGGAGTTCGGATGGGTCATTTTCTCGACATCTTCTTCCTCCCAGTCCTCCTCTGAGAGTCTCGGTAGGACAAAAAGAGAGAGCTGCTCGAAATGATGAGCTACGTGACGACGAAACCGGTTTGGATCAACCGTAACGACAGATTTCGGTTCAGCCGATGAAGGGGAAATTAAACTGATGTTTTCAAGATGATGCTTCCACTCATCGCAGAATGGACACTCGGATGCGGCAATATATTCAACAGCACACTGGCTTGCACTCCGAAACCTGTTCAAGTTAGTTTCTCCGACTAAGATGTTGCTATGAGCATCTCGGGCATGTTCATTCAGGCGATCGACAGAGCTAAATGGACCACTTCGGCATAGAACGCAAACCCAGCGCTTTCTATGGTATTCCATCTCGTGATTGAACCATGATCTGCTATCGGCGAAGAGCATACCTTCGCAAGCACTAGCTTCGAAAGTGCATACATAGGCCTTGAGATCCGCATAAACATGACGCTTCCATTCGCGTTCTTCTGTGAAACTTTGCACTCTGCAACAAAAAGGACACTGAAAAGCTTCAGCTCCAGAGCTTACGACATCGAGGCTTGGGAAAGGTAGTTGGAGTTCATTCTTTGTGAACTGTGAGGTTTCTGATGCCGATGTGAGAGATTTAGTCTCATTGTTGTCGTCTGCGAACTGACCGAGCATGGTTTGAAGTTTTACTGCATCCAATGTAGAAGCTGTTGTCTTAGTCTGACTAAGTCCGTCCTCAGAAGGTCCCGCTAGGCGATCGGAATGCTCGCGAGAATATTGCAGAAATTGTCGTCGTTTGGCGTTCGCTTGCCCTAACCGCGTACCGAGCCATTTTGATCCCTCTTCGTTGAGTTTGGGATACCTCTCGGTAACATAGTTAATGTCTGGTACATCAAGAAGTGGAGCCGAGACTGTCAACGCTTTGGTGAATCGGTCTCTCGTTGTTGCATGGCGGATCAGTATGGAAGTCTTCAGCAAATTGCGGATACAGCTGGATGCGATGTCAAGAAGGTCATTAGCCTCGCTTTGCTCAACAAGCCCCTCGGATTCCGACTGAGATGGATGAGACGGTGTCTCTGAGGTGACCTGGCCCTGAGGAATATGGCGATTTTCTCTTTTGCCAGTTATTATATCAAGCACTGTCGACTTGTCAGCAACAGCGGTACCAGACTGACTAAAGTACGTTACCATCTTTGAGGACCTCGAAAAGTTCGTCGAGGAGCTCTCGAATCTGCGTCAGGACTGCTGGTGCTTCCGAGATTCTTGCCTCAACGGAGAGAGCGGACGTCTGCGAGTGGCGTGCACCAATATCATCAACCCAGAGTTTGTAGCGACTGAAGAGATCTGAAATTTGGGACCGTAGTGAGCGGAGACTACCTGATTGCAGGTGCAACAAAGTCTCTCGAAAGAGATTCTCTGTCAGAGTCACAGTCGCTGCCACGTTACTCTTCTCCATTGCATGAGATGCCAGTATCCTGACCAGAAGCTACTGCCTAGTGCGCTCCTTAGTTTCGAGGCGAAAAAAGAAGTGTAATTGTAATGGGACTGGCAAGATTGTGAGTTCCATCGTATAGCCCTGATGAAAAGGTTCTTCACAAGGGACGTAAGCAGGTTGGACCCCCCAAGACTGGTGGTCAATACATACAAGTCAATTGCATATTCTGCTGCATTTCCTATTGGCAGGCTACTATCAATTTAGCCCCCATCAGCCTCACCACCAAATACCCCTCATTTCAGATCTTATGAGCACTTCAATTTCAATTGCAAACATAAAGCCGTATCTGGACGAGGGTCGAGTTGTCGAGATGGCGGAGATTGCTGGCCTTGTTTTCGGGGCTTTCACAATTGCTCTTGAGGCTTTGGATCGTTACCGTGACGTTGCCAAGGTTGTCGAAGAGTTTTGGTGCATACGATCCGTGTACCGAATAAGCCATCAACGCCTGAGTATGCAGAGACTTTACCTCTCGCAAAACTTACGATTGCTCCTCCTGCCTTTGTTTGGCGATGATGCCACAGTCAAGAGACTTATTTCAAATCCTACCGGTGAGGACTGGAAAGACCCTTTCATTGAGGAAGTTCTTCAGAAGAGGCTCCAGGACTCCTTCTCAGCATATATCCACGTATTACATCAAATGAGTGATACAATGCAACGATTAAATAAGGTCCTAGTGTTAGACGAGATTGATCTACAGGCGAAACTTCATGATAAGGTTCTGTCCCTCTTGTTTCCCCTCTCGCTATTTCCCTCATAAGCTCCCCCTTGCTCTTCCTATGCATGGCATAGCAATTTGATACCAAATGTTCCATTTGATGCCTAACTGACGTGAAGTGGGACACGGTCCAATATTTTGAAGGCGTCTTTCCAAAGTCATAATGCGATTGCTTTCAGCCTCGCTGCATTTTTCCTAATTGCCACAGATGAGAAGATGCTTTTACCTATTTGGCACATTATGCGGAACTGACTTCGAAATTGCAGGAGTCCGAGGAATCCAAACGATTCGGAAAAGCGTACTGGGAGTTCCAGGCTTACCGACTCAAATATAGCACAAGCAGATCGATTCGATCTGAACTCTTCGACGAGCTCGAATCTCAAAACGATGATCTTGAGAAGCTTGCCACGCGCAGTGGCGCAATTCAGATTCTAGAAAAAAATCGATGGATTGGCTTCACAGCTGCAGAAATAACCGCCTGTTGCAACTTTTGGCAACATGCTGAACATTTGTACCGAGCCTTGCTACACACCTTCAGCTGCCCGTGCCAGGAATTACACTGCGCACAGCTCGGTTTACAGTACCAGCTTGCATCGAATCAGAAATTTAGTTTGATCCTCAGCCAAACCGACAATGAGGCTGAATTCAAGTCAGCAACCACTTGGACAACCTGCTCGTTACACCTTCAGGTGGTGGGCAAGAATCAAGAAACTCCTTCCCCTCCCGCCCAGACAAATCGCACGTCAAAACCCCCGGTGCCAAAGAAGAGAGTAGCACTAAAATCTCAAGTGGCGAGCCTCGTCAAATTTCAATCACATTCTAGAAAGCCGGAATCATCC
Source organism: Xylariaceae sp. FL1272 (assembly GCA_022432385.1). NCBI lineage: Eukaryota > Fungi > Ascomycota > Sordariomycetes > Xylariales > Xylariaceae > Xylariaceae sp. FL1272. The sequence continues at coordinate 232,427 of JAJJXC010000040.1, forward strand.
TTTGCGGCCAATGAGATCCACAACATGTACGTGAGAACCAATTTATGATCCCATACGGGTATTACAGTATTCTTGTTTGGCCATAGCAGTATATGAATCTCCTTGAAAGCTAGTAGCTTGTCACTAGGGGATCTTCGCGGAGAGCCTCTCAACAATGTCTCTCGAACAGTCCGGTGAAATTAAAGTACGGTGGCGCTAATTGCTGGCAAGACAACTCAACCCTATACCAAAAGGGGTACGGTTTCAAGACCAATCCGGGGGTCCAAATACAAACTCGTCCACACCAAAATCAGACCTTCTCATAAATGACCTGTGCAAATCATTATCTCTAGTACGGACTGGAAGTGGACTCATCGGGCAAGACGACCGCAAGTACAAAATGAAATTTGCACACATCTCACCGAGTAAAAGGATGTCATTATCACAGATAATACTCATGGGCGAAGAAGAAACAGGTTTTGCCCGCCAACAACGACTAAGCGTTGCTGTGACATTGGCATCATCTTTCGTACAACTCAAGGATTCTCCATGGCTCTTGGAAACCTGGAGCAAGGGGAATATCATCTTCTCTGTTGTCGACGCATGCATCGATTTCGGACCACTGATACGACGGCAGTTCCGCCCTCCACACGCAGCCCAGACGAAGACCAAATATGATCTAGTCAACAACATAGCATCTCTGGGAATCGTACTATTAGAACTGTGCTTTGGACAAGTTATCGAACAACAGTCTGCACGCAGAATGCTGCCGCCAGGTGACGGTATGGAGAAGGCAGCCTTCGACAGGATGGCAGCCTCTGAATGGATCAAGCGTGTTCGAGGTGAAGCGGGGAGCAACTATCATAGAGCTGTTGAGTGGTGCCTTTCAAAGTGCTCCAGCAGCCCTCTTAGCCAGACCACTTGGCGACAAGAAATGCTCCGGGAAGTTGTTGCTCCACTGCATCGATGTGTGAAAGCTTTCGAGGAATGAGTCAGGAAGCCATACCATTCTCGGCTTTTTGGATCAAGATCGTTTACACCGCAGTCTCAAAAATATACATCTCCACGGCCAATCTGTAGCAGTCCTAGGAAAAGGCGAACTTTGAAGGTAGCCATTCATTCGAGACCTCAGAGCCTGAAAGCGCTTATATTGTCTGAGATTGCAAATACATAAATGCTGTGACCGACGTCGACGAGGAAAATCGTGCCTCCGTATCCGACGCCAACAAGTGAATCCACGCTGTGGAGTGCGCTTACCTGAGAATGATGTCTTGTTGTCCAAATTCTATCATGAATTACGGGTTTTCAGGCATTGTTGTTAGTCTCTGTCAATAGGACATCACGCCTACCGACCTACAGTAGCTTTCAAAAGCAGACAGCTCTCAGTCGAGTACGGTCAAACACTCTTGGCGGCTGATAATGAATCTCATGAGCCCTGTAATTGAGGAAGCATGCAGGCAAACATACCACATATTGTATCGCGACGCAATAAGCCATGCTGTCAGTAGGTAGTATCCCCAACGTTCTACATCGCTTGCGCTTCATGTCGAAAGACGTTGCTAGTTTACAGCCCTCATTACCGGCAGTCGCCTTTTTTACGTTCGGATCAACTCGCTAGCGGATTGGGGTGTTGTATCAGACATTGCAACTTCCGCTCGGACGATACTCGTTGCTTCCAAAAGCTTAAACATCGATGGGAGAGAGAAGGAGCCATGGGAAGAAGAGGGGGACAAGCCCACGTATCTCCTCTGTTCGTTTTCCATCACTTTCGCGTAACGCACCGTTTCGACGTGAACTAACCAGAATTTCGCTTGCACATATTCCCCTTGACATCTCCCCTTGCTTTGGATCTCCCATCTTGCATCAGCGTTACTCGTTACTACAGAAGACATAGAGCATCAGCAGAAACATTGCTCAGAATGCCTTTGTATTTCTTCAATTACCAGATCACCGTCCCCATCAAACCAGAAGATCGACATAAACAACCATGGGCTGCGGTGTCGAGCAACACCGCAACGGAGAGGACGGCAGAAAAAGACGCAATGATTAGTCGCCGATGGACTGAGGTGATCATGGGCGAGATCAAACCTAAATTTACGCATGCAGGCCACATAGTCGACGACCAGAAAGGCCTGGGGTCTTCGGTAAGAAGGTCTCTGCGTAATGAATGCTTTGATGAACGTGTGGCCTGTTACAACCGAGATTCCTGGGGGGCAAATAGGGGTAAGTCTGATAAGATGCTCGCCCACTTCCTGTCAACTACGCGTCCGCTGCTAACATTTTGGTGTGCAGGCGAATATATTGCGTTGGAGTTAACTTCCAAATCCTACACATGGAAAGATGCCGTCTACCCCTATCCAACGCGGCGCGCGCGTAACTCACACGACTGGGAGAAAGACCTTCCTCGTATCTGGAGTCTCCTCAACAATCATATATCCCTCGACCGGGATCACTGGGTACCGTGCGATACTCGCTTTCACTTCTCCTTCACACCAAGCCACAGACCTTGGACTCGTACTCCGGTCATCGAAGCTCGTCTCGTGGCGATTGCCGCCATCCTATTCCAACCTGCACTTGACGACTTCATGCCCATGCTATCAGAGAGTTATCCGGGGCGACCTGGGGGCTAGAAGGCCTCAGAGTCACCCAGATTCGCAAGAGCGCTCAACGTACGAAACACTAAACGCTACGGAAATGAAGTAGCATCGGCAACACACATCGTTGATGTGAGACAGATTTGGAAAGAGCTCCAGTTAAAGGGGAGCGTTCGAGCAATACAGGATCTGGTTTGTCACAACCACGGCGCTCCTGAGCAGTATGAAAGTAATTACACCTTCAACTTCTGCGGGTTCGATTCCACAACAATCGAGTTCCGTCAGTTCTACCCCATTCTTAACGCCAGTGTCCTGTCGGATTTCACACTGTTTATCTGCAACTTTATCGAAAAAGTTACGTCAATTGACATTCACAAACTCGATGAAGTCGCCGAGACACCCGGGGTGCTCAGTGAGGACGAGGGGAGGACTATGATGGCGCATCTTTACGGACTTACCAAACGTCCCGAGTCGGTTGAGGACTTGTCAAGTCTCCTTGGTGGCATGAACCCGAAACTCCCTGATGGTTTCTTTGACAAAATGATATCTCACCGTGATCAGTTCGTGGCGTTCATGGCCGATAGATTAAAGCTTGAAGATGGGATGCTTATACCTGATTTAGTAAGCGAGCTTGATGAGTGGTAGGACTGGTATGATAGAGATGCTCATAGAGATGCGGAACAGACCTTGGACACTCAGGACTAGCCATTCTACCATGAGACGAGAGCAATAGGAGACAGTTTGGAGGGCTGCAAGCATTGAGATCCTCCAGAAGCAAGAACAACAATACGGTAACAGGAGTATGTTTCACATCACGAAAAGAGATACGGCTTCAATCGAAAGTGGTATTGAGTACCTACTGATGCTTACAAGCTGTGGTTTCGTAAACATGCGCTATTTGTGAGATACATACCTGTGCCATTCCTGGTCGATTGCACGTTCTCGCTGCACAGTTTTCCCAGCATAGGGGTAGATTGCTCGTAGACACTTCGATGGATATCACACATCCATCCTCCTGCTCCGACGTATGCCGTTGACCCGCCCGCCTATCCTCGCATAACTTTGACTCCGTACCTGGTACGTGATCTATCTGGCAGCATTCCTTACCAGATCAAGTCTCCATGCAGGTTTAGTGGGTAGATCTACCCTCTCCAGATGCCATCGTATATGAACTATGTTGGCGTGGGGATTCTGTTCTTGGTTCCGAGGACGCTGATGCCGCTGCGATATCAGGTCCCCGCTAGGCACGAGCTGTAGTCGGCCAGATCAATAACCACAATGTACGTAGCTGTCTGTGGCTGTGCAATGCTTCCGCCTTGCACATGGCATACCGGGTATTCTCGGTATTACTTCGTAGGCTCTCGCGTGCCGTTCATGATGGTACTGGTTGCGGGTTGTTTCCAACTGTTTTGTAGAGCTCCCTAAGCTCAAAAGCCTCGTGGCCTCCCTCCGGGACCTCACCGACGACGCGAGCAGGCTGCCCAGCAACGACGCTGAAGCTCGGAATCACCATGTTCGGCGCCACGATCGAGCCGTCGAGGATGCGGACGTAGTCTTTGATGATAGCAAATTCTCCAATCACCACGTCTTGGCCGACGTGCACGTGGCTTCCGATGGTGGCGGCTTGGATTACCGTTCGTTCGCCGATGTAGACGTGGTCGCCGAGTCGGAGGGGAAGATAGGTGAATGATCTAGTATGTAGACTGTCAGCGATGTGCTAGGGCGATACAGTGAAAATCGGGGGTACGAACGAACCCTTTGTACATGCGACCCGGCGGTCGCAAACAGCAGCCTTTGCTTAGGAAGCAATATCGGCCGATGGCGACAGACGTGTTGCTCCCAGGGGCAGCACCTGCACCCGACGATGCCTGAGTCCGAGCCAGATCGCCTCGGATCATGGCTTCGGCCTGGATGACCGTCTTGCCGCCAAGCATGATGTGCTGCGTGCCGACCAAGATGGCCTTGCGGGCCACCTTGTTACCGGTGTCCTGGAGAAAGGAAATTAGAAGAGGTCAATTCTCCATAAGTAAAGATTCTCTTACGGTCTCGATATACTCTCCCTTCACCTGCTTCCTAGACATTTCGGCTCGGGATAGCGGAATCCGCTCTAACAAACGCGGTGGATGGACGCGATGTCATAACTAGGAACTCGGGGTCCTAGGCTTGGTGTTACCCCATATGTACAGGGTAAGTAGTGCGGGGGTCTACGGCATGATTCACGCTGCGTCAGTGTCTTGGAATACCCCGGCCACCAATTCAAACATTTGAGAACAACGATGTCGTCACTCTATAAGAAATGGGTTTTATCATTGTGATCACTCAGTCCGTATGAGTCAGTGACTGTTTCACCCAGAAACTGAAACTTTGGAGTGTGTTAACATGGATGTTTTGCCTTTTGTCCTAGATGGTTTGTCTATCTGTTTTGCCCTCCGTTGCTGTTTCCATGGAATCACACCCGCATTTGCTTTCACTTGGCACGATCGTAGGCAATTGACTGCATGTCCTAAGGTACCTCTGTAGGTAATTGCCTACATGTAGGTAGTTGAAGTGTTGGGCAGATTGTTGGGGTTATTTGACGAGAACCATGGACATCAAGAAAATCAGCAGGGACTCCCCGACACCGGTGAGGAGATGTGATCGAAACAACGGCAAGGCAGAAGTGATAGCTCAAATATGATCAATGGCAAAGGTGAGATGGTTGTGCATCCCTATCCAACACATATTACTCAATTGGGCAATGAGCTAACCCTATGGGACGCTCAACGGTGTCATAAGGCGCCTGTGCTGCAAACGCGTTCCTGACGCTACTGAGAGAGCTTGTCACTCAGCTTATATACCCCTGGCGCAATCAATGACATCAGACTGATGCGCTCATAAGTTGTAGCAGCTCACCAAGTGAGAAGGCACCATTTCTTGCATATGTCTTGCACGTTCCTGTCGTCAGCAGTTCTTGCCATTTCTGATCTACGAAGCTACGATAGTAGTACACGTACTTGCCTTCAGTCGCAATCCGCCAAATTGCAATTCTGGAGTCTGGTGGCTACAACCCACACTGCCATCTCGATTCTTCCACGCCATCAACTCAAGTCACACGAGTATCACATCAATTGAGCTTCGGTTGACAATGTCCACTACAACGAGATCGGCCGATAAACAGGGTGCTGGCGAGGGCGAGGACGTCGCGGGTTCCAAGCATGACATGCCGGACAAGTCTTCCCCTGAACCCAAGCGAGCGAAAAAAGACGACGATAAGAAGCAGAAGACACTCGAGGAAACCATGCCAAGGTAGGTCAACCGGGTCGAGCCTGCTTTTGTGACTGAGCCCGATGCTGATTTACTTACTCGTACAGCCCAACTGAGGCATATGGCAACGGTCATGCGCCTAGAAAAGAGAAAACGGAGCCCGAGACCGAGGCCGAGACAGAGATAAAGACAAAGACAGAAGAGACCGACGACAATGCTCAGAATGAACCAGAGACCAATGGTAGCGCTGAGGAGCCTAGTGCGCGCCAAGGCGTAGTGCCTTCATCGATTTTAGAGAAAGGGCTTATCTACTTCTTCTTCCGTGGTCGCGTAGGGATCGATGAGCCGAGCGAGGTCAACGAAATCCAGCGCAGCTTCATGCTCCTCCGACCTCTGGACAAAGAAGCCAAAATTGGCGAGGGTACCATTGGCGACGCTGGCAATACTCGCCTCATTGCTGTGCCGAAGAAGGTTTTCCCGCGCAGTGGCAATGATCGTTGGATTGCTTTCGTGGAGAAGTCTGGTACCTCCTTCAAAGAGCTCAAAGACGAGTTTCTCTCGTCTACTGATTATGAGACCAAGACTGCCGGTACTCGTCACAACCCCGCTGCTACCCCTGCTGCGGAAGGCGTGTACGCTATTACTACCACGGGACGTGAAAGCCATCTTGCGTACATGATCACTCTTCCATCGAGCTTGGGCGAGGTCCAAACAGAGCTTGGTCTAAAAGAGAAGGGCAGCTTCATCCTCAGCACCCGAAACCCGAAATATGATGCTCCCAGAGGCACTGCCCTTCCCAAAGGTGCTGAATATCCGCAGGAGTAAGATTGTGCCCACCATCATACTGTCAATGTCATCAGTCTACTAACACCAAGTGATGCAGAGTTCAAGATGATTTCCGCGCTCTGCGATGGATGCCGACGCAACCCAAGCATCTAGACTTCGTTAATACGCAATTCTTATTAATAGGAGAGTCTAGTGGACTTGAGAAGGCAACCGAACCCCAGAAAGACGACGTTCAAGAGGGCAAAGAGAAGCCGAAAGAGGAACTTGAGAAGTTGGAGGACGAGGATACTCACCGAATGGAAGATCTCAAGGGCGATGATTCTGCCGCGATCTTTGCAGATTTGGATGCTAGGGCTAAGGACTATCCCAAACTACAAACGACGTTTTGAGCAGTTGAGTGGACTGAAAGAGAGGTTTGAGTGCCGGCTACACGGGCAGTAATAAAGAAGATGGCGTTATAAAACTAAGGAAAGGATTGGACTGCTTTTGCTTTCAGCCTATACAATAGACGTCAGTGTAGATGGCCTCAGCTTGTACTTAGCACACTGATTATCGACATGAATGTGCATGGATTTTAATACGATATATCGAGAGTGACATTATGTCATGCTAAACCCTTATGATTTATATTGTAGACATGAATAGAGAGCTCTCGGGAGTTGAAAGGGACTACTAACGTGTGACGATATCGGCGATCACAGCCAAGAGGAGCCGCCCTTCGGCCCAAGTCCGCGCCCATGGTTTCGGACAAGATCCCGAATAATGATTCCCGCCACAGTCTACCCCGCGATGTCTCCAACACCTCCGAATATCATTGGCTACCCCAGATTCAGTTTCAGGATCGGCCCATGATTTATCCTAACGACGCCCCCGGATTACGAGGAATAGTTCATATTCACTGCCTGGGTGATGGAGTGTGAATCGCTACGAAGAATAACTTACACCATTGGATCTCGCTTCGCAGGCAATACATATCTCTACACCTACATACTTCTTGGGCCTGGATAAAGCTGAAGGAGACGAGTGTCATTCGTAAGGATCAGAGAAAAGTCATTATAATCATGTCGCCGGCCACTGTCAAAGAGCCGCAGACACAGAGCCCCGAGGCTATCCAAGTCATGGGAGCGACAAAAAGCGGAAAGAAGCTGCAAATCAGATCATATCCCAAGTTCGACAATCTCGAAGATGAGAGACTATATAGAAAGCAGCATCTAGCAGCTACATTCCGGGTTTTCGCCGATCGTGGCTTTGATGAGGGTGTTGCCGGACACATCTCTGTACGGGATCCAATCTTGACAGACCACTTTTGTGCGTCGAGTTCCGCCGAACCGATACGCGGTGCTGTTAGAAACAGCTGACAGAGTAGAACAGGGCTTAATCCCCTATCGATGCACTTCTCATTGATCAAAGTCTCGGATCTGATCCTCGTCGACGAGCACGGCACCGTCGTGGAGGGAGACCAACCCATCAACGGCGCCGCTTTCGCAATCCATTCACAAATCCACCGCGCACGACCCGACGTTCACGCCGCGTGCCACGCACACAGCATGCACGGGAAAGCTTTCTCGGCATTTGGTCGGGAGCTCGAGATGCTGAACCAGGACGCGTGCCGCTTCTACAAATGTCACGGCGTGTACACGGATTTCCGCGGTGTCGTCGTGGAAGAGGAGGAAGGGCGGCGCATCGCTGCTGCGCTGGGCAATGGGAAAGCGGTGATACTGCAGAATCATGGGATACTTACGGTTGGTGGGAGTGTGGATGAGGCCGCGTTCTGGTTCCTTAGTCTGGAGAAGAGCTGCCAGGCTCAATTGCTCTGCGATGCGGCGGCTGCGAATGGGTACCAAAAGAAGATTCTTATTGATGATGAGACTGCGGAGCTTACGCTGGCGCAGAATGGCGCGCCGGAGAAGGGGTGGTTGGCGTATCAGCCCTGTGAGTCGTTTTTTGCCTTTTCATCACCCGCACGGTTCAGGGAGACTGCTTCAATGTCTTCTCGGCCGAGACCTCATGTTGCAATTACCGCTAGTCTGCTGTTTCATCTCTCGAACAGCGCACTAATCGAGTCCAGACTACGACGAGCAAGTGGCCAAGACGAGGGGCGTGTTCTTGAACTAGAAGCTGGGCCTTATGTTTACTGGGACAGCCAGCCACAGTGGGCCGCGTGTGTGAATGGCGGTATTCGACCCTGGGGTGAAGCTGGGATTGGGATGTCAAGTACTGCCGAACGGCCTTCGGACCGGCAGTGGTTCAGGCAGTTAATGTGAACGACGAACAGGCATATCCCAAGCAAAAGAAGTAATCAAAATGATATATGGTCTGATTGTTTTTACTCAGCCAGCCGTTGACGAGCTAGTAAGGATACTACGTTGTAACGAAATACATGAAGCTGGGGTTTGCCCCGTTCCCTCTCGGGGTCCAAGATTCGAGAGTTTAAGGGTCGTCGAGATGCAAATGCCGGATATCAACAGATACGCAGATCAACACGCTTTTCTACCTCCAAAGTAGAGGTGCAGTGCGTTGCTACGGAGTCATCCCTATGTACGTATTTAATCGTGCGTTTCGTTCATTAGTACCCCCTTCGCGAAAATACGTTGTCAAATAAACGCGTCTTACGAATCCACGCGCAGCAACAAGTATCCCATAACCAATGCTCTCCTCCACGTATGTCACTGCCAAGCGCCTGTTCAATATCATGCCGGATTTGATCTCGATAGAGATTCAGATGCTGCTGCTTGTGTTTCCATGTCAACTTCATCCTGGGCTGCGGTCCTGGCTGTGCTTGTATCAGTGGGCTGGTCAAAGGAATGTCTACAAAGGTTTCATCGATGGGGTCTAGGGGTCTCGGCAATTCTGGCCTTGTTCTGATCGGTCGCTCCGATCCCCTGATGTTATCCCAGTATGCTCTGATCTGGTCGTCTGATAGGCCGCCGCGTTTAGACATCATGCAAAGATCATGCGCTGAAGCTTCCCTGGGTTTCCAAAATAGTCTTGTTCGAGTTCGAGGTTTGTATGGTTGAGTTCACCTAAGTCGAGGCAAAAGGAGTGGAAGACCAGAATCTCGGAAAAGAGTATGGAAGTTCAAATTTGACATTTTTACTACGAATATTACGCACGAGGGTGAGGTGGACGTTGAGTATCGCATGTCGTTAATCAAGAGAAGCAGCAATTCCGGTTGTGTACTCACGATGAGTTGATTTGAGTCAGGTTAGACAAAAGACGGGTCGATGAGTCTGTAACTGCTTATCGTGTGATACGTTACTCAGCTATGTTGAATCTTGATAGTAGTCTTCATAGTTGATCTGGATTAATAAAATGAAAAGCTATGATAGCTTCATTTCTTTATGGTTGCATGGCCTGAAAAGGGTCAAGATGATCTTCGAGCATAGGATCTAGTGATGACAACCGCATGCTTCAATTGGAGACTGCGCCCGAAACGGGTTGAGATGCGGGTCTATTGCTTGTCCGGAAGGCTGACTCCTGCTGTTCCCGACAGCGGCTGGACGAAGTTGGTGTTGAAACAGCAGCCGAAAGTGTTTGACAACCCGTCCGGTCGCATATAGTGATCCTTCGAGAATCATGATTGTTCAAAGAGGGGCAGAATGCGACGCTGAGGTTGTATCTGCTGTGACAATAATCGCATAGTCCATGCGAAGGATTCGTCGTCTTCCCTGAAAACGCAATAGCGCTTGCTTTCGAAATACTGAGCGTGGAATAGGTAGGTGATTGAGTGAGCCATGGTGGAAATGCACCAACAGAGATCCTGGAAACTGGTGCATGGCTCTTTGCTACAAACTTCAACGATCTGCCTCAGGTTGGCGACCTCGGGGCGACTTTAGACTTTACGAACATCATCTATTTTTGGTAGGCACAGAGAGTTGGTAATGGGACGGGGAGTGTTGCATTGCATGAAACGAGCCAAGTCAATGCCTTCACGTCCAGTATTTCACGTGTTCTTCCCCTCTCAGCCGCAGCCACCGGCCAACTTATCCATTCGCAACAACACCTTGTCGACTGGGGTTTTCGAAAAGCAGTAGCTTGCTTCTTCAAGTACTGTCGTCGATTGAGTGAGAAGCTACATCGCGCCATCATCGTCATATAATCCGTACTGTATCAGAGATGGCCGTGTGCCGGCCGCATCAATAGCGGCAATCCAGCAGTCTGGGGCAAGCGTTTGTAGACTCAAAGCCAGTCACAACGTAGTCACCACTAGTACACCAGGTAATGGCATAGGCCGTTACGAGCGTGACTGGAGCGTAATGACAATGCGACGTTCCAGCTGACATTGTAGGCATCACCCAGACCGCTAGCCAATGGTTATTCCGCCTCTTGTGGCTCTATGTACAGCCATTGACGCAATCATCTTACTATTCTCGACTTGGAAATTGTGGGAGATTATCCCAATAAGAACAAGCCCAACACGGTCACTTGCAGCTTTCGCGAACTAGGCACATTGAACAACGTGTTCTCGTATCCAGAGTTAGTGATAGTAACTCGTGGTGTTGACCTTCCACTCTGTACAGTCGAGAGCACTTTGGAAGGCAGTCGGCAGAGTCCTAGGTCGATTGAAACGTCCCGGCGCTCGAGAGAGGCGTGAAAGATGAAACCATATTCACACCGACGCATATACAATAATTTGAGGTCCCAGAATAGAATTGCCCTATCAGGTTGTTGACCAGCAGTTGACTACAATTCTGAGGCAACCCCATCCATGATGGACAAGCTATGTACAACACTCTCAGGGATACGCCGTATACTACTGTACGGTTCCTGCTTCTTAGGGCTTTCGGCCATTAATTCTACTAGGGCTGGACTGGGGATCCCCTACCTCTAGTTGCATCGTCCACGAGCTTGATGAGCGCAACTGCCCAATGACTGTCAGTCTTGAAACGAAACAAGACATTGTCCGGTCCGATGAGCATGAACATTGTGAAGCGAGAGGTCCGGGCCTCTAAATTTAAACTGAGCACCCGAGCGCACCTTTCGTCCCAAGTCTCAGAAGCGTCGTCTTTTGCGCTGATCACGCTGTCGCTCTCCTCTCAGCAATGACACCGCTCCGTATTGCTGCACGTGGAATAGAGATGGGAATGAATTCGACAGTGTTCCTACATACAACGTACAGTCGAACGGTTTATTAGCTGCATAATATCCTGGTATTCTACTTTTTCGTGATCGAGCCAATGGCGCCTTTTGAAGTATCCGTGTGGCAAGGAACAGAAAAAGGTGAGGCAATCCTTGCTGTTCCGAGACTAGCAGCGTCCTCATCAACATGGACCTGCGGATACCTTCCTCAACCAAGGCCAACCCCCTGGAGAAAACCCCAGCATCGCTCGGCCGAGGGCCTGCCGCCTCAGAAAACCCCCCCATGTGTCGCAGTATCAAAAAGGTTATCCCCTGACTCGTCCCAACTGCCTGTTGATTGATAAAGTATTCACGTCCGGCAGATGATGTTGCGTTTTGTACACGCACGCGTTGAGGCTGGCTCCTACTAATCACACGCATTCACCACATAGCCATTAATCACCAGCGATGTCGTCGCGACCACGACACTGAACAACCACTGCGTCATTTTGTTTCGAATCAGCCAGCGACCGCGACCTCGCTCCCACTCTCCTTCAGCATGGGGGAAGATGCTTATGATGTACCGACCGTTCTCCCGGCCGAGAATGGGGTCGTGGTCTACAGGACTGCTATCATCACCCCATTCTTCACAGCGTTTTTTGTCTTCGCCAGATTCTATGCCAGATTTCACTTAATGAAGAGAAAACCAACGATTGACGACTGTACGTTAACCTATGTCTCCGGAGCAGTGGAGTCTTTAAACTAACAGCTGTAGATGTTGTTGCCATGACCTTTATGATCTGCATAACATACTCGGTACTCATGGGCATCGCTGCACATATGGGCATGGGCTTACACGTATGGCAATACACGAAAGAACTGAACTCGTCTTACTACCTCTGGATCGGTATCACGTCCGAATTCTACTGCTTGGGCCTGGCTGGTTTCAAGAGCGCTTTAGTCATACTGTATCTCCAGACTTTCGGCCTCGTCAGCAGGAAATTCAGGATCGCCTGTTACTTGACGCTGTTCTACACGCTAGGATATCTTACCGCAAATTTGATCTCTCAGTTCCTCGGTTGTACGCCGGTGGCCAAGTACTGGGACCCTGATCTAGAGGGTCATTGCATCGACAAGAGAGGCGCCAATACTTTCTTCGGAGTAGGACACGTCACGAGCGATCTGATCATTGCGATTCTTCCTTTGCGGCCGATATGGAAGTTGTCGTTCCCATCGACTAAACAAAAGATCGGATTGAGTTTGACTCTCACGACAGGTTTTCTGTAAGCTGTCCATTGGGCGAGAATCGTTTCTTGAAGCATGCCGTCTAACACTCAATCTAGCGCATGGGCAGTTGCAACAATTCGATATGGAATCTCAACATATGATCAATTCACATACGACAAGACTTGGTGGGCTGGGATTGGCTTCGCCTTTTCAATCCTCGAAATGAACACTGGGCTCATTTGTTGCTGTGTTCCAACATTCAGCCCCCTCTTAACCGCCTTCTCCTCTTTTCGTTCGAACAACGTCGTTTCGAGTTTTACTGCCCGCGCCTCGGGTGTTTTCCACAATAGTTCCGAGCGAAAGGCATGGGAAGAGTCTCTAGAGGATGCTCATCGAAAGAATTGGGAAGATATGGAAATGCATTACCACGGCCACCTCTCTACGCAAGGGTCGCAAAACACGATGAACTCAATGAGCAGTCGGAAATTCAGCGAGGCGCCAACAATCGTGGCAACGATATCTCACGAAGATGAGATGAGCCTAGTCAGCCCCTATGGCAGGAAGCAACTAGCCACGCACGAGGAGGTATAGCGACCGCCCTGCACTCTGTTCTGCCATATAGAAACGAATTTATGAGTAATGACACTATTCCCACTAATTTTCGCAAGCCTGACCTCACCTGATTGATGTTCGTGAATTGATCTGAATGTGGTTAGAGCAACATGGTGAACGCGACGGAACTTGCCATGAACCCGATATGACGGCTACATGGCCGGCTTGGCTATCGACCGAAGCACTGCAAGTCAGGAAACCAAGCACCATGTTTCAGAGAACCGTCGATTACCAGAGTGTGACCAATGCACGAGCTTTGCGTGGAAGCGGTAATGGCAAGCGATTAGTCATTCAATAGCGCGCTCCATGGCGTGCCACACAGATAAACGAAGTAACGTAACGTTGCGGAGTATTTTTAGAAAACTAATTGGCCAATGAAGATAGTCCATTTACACCGTTGCAATCTGCAAAGAGACAACCCTGTGTCGTCATCGCCTGTCCCTGAAACCCCTTCACCTGTTCTCTGACAAGCTTGTTCTTTGCAAGCAAACATCAACATATAATATCTCGCAAGATGTGTAGCACGAGGCTACTATAGTTGCTCCTATTGAGTATTGGTTCAACTGTCCTCAACAAGTATGATCTCACATCGGTTATTCACGTTGATTTGTTCCCTTTGATTCACAGGTAGGATGGCTGGGGAAGGAAGATCCCAGTGCGGCTGCTGGTCAAGCCTTTAGTAGCGTCACACTACTAATGAAGCCTGCCACGGGACATGTTCTTGCACAGTCTCAACTCCATCAATTTACAGCCGGCCGGCATCATCAACTCTGACACGTGGAGACCAAGTCTGTGGTCTTCAAAAGGACATGCCAGTGCATGAGATAGCGGGATGTTCGTACACCTCGTTTACTCACTCTACGACTAGAGCGCTATCGCTTTCGTTCAATGGTCGTTTTGCAGGTAACAATAACGAGTCATGCGCACAAGTGCAGTTCTATATGTTTGAATACCGTCCAATGGCATTTCCTATATCCTATTCGCTATCATACGTGCATAGAGTCTGTGATGGCGACTACCGATTCTACTCGACAAGCGGTACTACTTACCATCAATATCTTTTCTTGGCTGCTTGTTGGCCATAAGGAAAACGCGGGGCAAAGCTTAGCGCTGGACGGGAAGAGTAGTCATCATGGTCTTTTGTCGCTATTTATGTGGTATCTTCAAGCTAAATGACTGGTAGACATGTGTGCCGCTGCCGAAAAAGCTTCCTCGAGACGAGGTCGTGGAGTCCATCGGCATGTGGACCTTATGCGTTGCAAAATAGGTAAGTGTTTCGTCCCCGTGGGCGGCGGGTGTTATCGCCTCGAGACAATGAAGTGCATGACATTTTGTGCTTGTGTGAAAATCGGGAAGCCAAACGATAAAATAGGATCTGACATCTCGCGCAACACCAAGTAACGCCAGTCTACTCATCATCAATCACCTGTGTGCAAGCATGCACCAATCTGCACTCTCGACGTACTTAGTAGTCGTATAGAAGTTCAATCCAAAGAGTGCATGATTCGAGCTTAGGATAATTTTAAGAATGGATGCCTTGTAAGTTCCTCAATCGATAGTATATCAAGCTCCGAGTCAAAGAAATTCTCTTTCGGGGATTCTCACACATGGGACAGACTGTGCAGACTCAGGGACTATCGTCCTCGCTTCTATCGGATATTCGAAATTAACGTCAATACTAGGAAGCATCGCCTTGTAGAATCGAAGTATCGCATGCTGAGACGCTTTTGAAGTAAGTGAGGGAGGATCGCTTACCTTACTTAGTCGTGCCTAACAGGTTGGGAAATACTGGAACGTAACATCAACCTACCCACGACAAGCACGACAAATATAACAGTGACACTATCTCTGCAAGATATGTACTTCTTTGTACCGTCATCTTAACCGCTAGCTCTGTTGGTAACGCATGAGTGAAGGTTAGGTTTATGCATGAGCCTGTTATTACACCAAGGGCTTCAACAACGTGTCAAACAATAAGAGCATGAAGTTGTTTTGAGTTTGAGACCTCTGTTACCACGTTTCATGGTGCTTGGATGCCCGACCAGGGAGCTAAACAAGACCTGTGAGATGATACATAAACACATCAACCTCGATCGTAAACCCATTTCAAGTAAACCCATTTCAACCAAGTTAAAAGGAAATATAGTCAGTTTAACCCTCCCTGAATGGAAGCAAGTACCCCGAAGCCTCTATTTCCTCTCCTTTCTGCCTCGCACTTATCGGAGAGCTCCCATCTGGGCGCCACATCATATAGACACCATAGAGTTCCTCTTCATTTTTCTCACGAGGACTATACAGGCGCTTGAATCCTTGCTTCTCGTAGAATCCCACAGCCGTCAACTCGGAGCAAACGTAGATGGGTTTTTGCTCTTCTGGCGCTTGATCTTTGATGGCGTGAACTAGAACCTTGCCGATGCCCATCCTTTGGTGTCCTCGCAGTACACCTAGAATATCGATCTCTGTCACTCATCTTTAGTAGGAAGACAGATGAAAGCGCATTCATGACCTACCCCACCACACGAGGTCCTTGTAGTATTTGCGTTTGATTCGTTTTTCATATTCACTGTCGTTGTGATTGAATTCTTGGTTCCGGGCATAAAGTTGCAATAGACGAAATCGCTCTTTGGAGACTTCGGAATGCGAGATGTCTTCTGCTGTCACTGTTCCTTCTTCTTCTCCGATTTCATAAGCTTTGGCAGGCTCGTAATCTTTCTCGTCTTGCCTAGTGCACTTCTTCGCAGCGATGAAGCCGGCTACCTCACCGGCGGCCGTGGTCCAGTATTGTATTGCCTCTGCGCTTTTCAGATATCCGAGAAATATGTTCCTGACATCAGACCTTTCAATCATCTCCCATTCAGCTCTGAGTGGATCATTGTCGTTGAGAATGTGTAAACTTCTTTCAGTCATGAATGTTTGACGCCTCTTGACAGTAGTCGCCAAGTATATCTCTTGAAGTGCCTCTAAGACGGCCGGGGCACTTGATGCGGGATCACCGAAACGGGATTGAGTTGGGTCGCTCATGGTGGACATTGATGTTGACTGGTATCTTTCTGGATCAAGACGGTGATGAATGAAAGATGCAGAAATGGCATGTATTAGGGCATTTCTCATGTTTTTCCAAACAAAGAGGCTATGAAATGGAGTACGGTAACACCTGTGTCACCATCACGGGCGCGAGAAGGTATGTGAGAACAAAGAAAGAATGGAATGAAAGTACAACGATGCACCCTCCATGACGTTTGATCGACTTTGGACGGAATCCATCCTGTGGCTTCGAATGTTGGGTGCAATATCAGCAGAAAAAAATCTAAGCCATCAACATAGGCGACCGAAATCTCAAGTGCGTCCCCTACGGAGGACAGAATCAAGTTAAATTCAAAGTCGATGTGTGCAATGTAACTACCGAGACCGCCTTGTAGCGTTTGATACGACGTCTTCCTGATCTATACAAGGAACACAAGTACATACTAGACAATATTTAACTGCCTGTATAAACCGGCAAGTTATATGGGTTGAGCCTACATACTATACCCAAGAAGGCGGGTTTAGCCCTATTGATGCTATTTCTGCCTTACTGCAGGCTATGTGTCTCCAAGTGAATGTCATTGTGCTCATGATGGTGCTTAGCTAGCATATGACCCTCAGCTCTACACCCGACGCAGGGCTAACCAACAATGCAATGATTGTTACCCGTGATGCGCGAGACAGCTTGCTGAACGAAAGTGAACATTTTAGGCTGCACATCGAAAGATGCTTTAGATCCTCGGTGCTTTTGTCTCGAAAACAATTGTGGAAAAGTGCAAGTAAACAATTCATTTCTACGACTGTATCCAATGGCTTGAGTGGCCGCTCGCTATTCATCCTTGCAATCGTTCTCTTCATCGTCTGACCAATCGGAGAGTGGTTCATCATAGGTTTTTGGGTGCCACTGCAGGTAGACACCCCAATCATCGTCGTTGGGGCCGCGAATAGTTGTGAAGCCTTGAAGTTTGTAAAGTGTAACATATCTGAAGTCCGACTCAACATAAATTGGGATGCCGTCCTTTTCTGCTTGAACTTGAACGACCTTCATTAGGTCTTTCATAGCGAGTTTGGCGATTTTCTTGGGGGTTTCGGGCGAAACACCAAAGAAATCAACTTCTGCAGTTGGTCAGCGGATAATTCAACTGTATTAGCACTCGGCAAACTTACCCCAGTACCATTTGGGCTTGTAAAACAGCCGCCTCAAGTTTATACTATAGACCTTGATGGCGTACACGATCCGATCGTCAAGCAGGTACTTTGACAATGCTTCGTGTCTCATCGGGGTATTCTCTGGGTATACGAGTATCTTGTTTTCCTCTTCTTCTAACTCCAACTCTGTTGTATGTTTCGGGTTCGAGTGAGTTTCCGTTCGCTCCCTAGGCTCCAACCTCGGTAACCCAATAGTCTCATTCTCTCGTCTGCACGCTCCAAGGACCCCACCAATCGCGTTGTTGTTGTACCAAAAATTGCGCATCGGACGTTCATACGTTTCAGGGTTGTCTTCGGGGAAATGACTCTCGATTTTTTCTTTCTCCCTGTTTCGTATTGATGACTCCCAGGCATCCTTCAGCATCCCTTGTGCGTTCAGTACTTCGCGGCCTCTATTCGACAACTCCCTTTCACGCCGTCTGATTTCAACAGGAACCATTATGTCGGTGGCAATTTCCACTAAAACTTCCTTGTTGGCATCGCTGGCGTTCGACAGACGTACGTTGCTCGTCGTGGTTGGCATGGTACCGAGATGCGTGGAAGCGTCGGTGCAAGTTGAAGATGGATTAATCAAGAAACTACCAGAGATTTTGTGGTCTATTTATAAACTTCCTCGCACAAAGAAATTGATACCGTGATAGGTAACACTTAGTCCGTCCCCCCTGCTGATGCATGTTTACACACAAACAAAAAAGCATTGGAATGGCGGTAGAATGGTGCATGACATGACGCCTTTGAGGCACTCGACACTAGCTAGCAAGGATAGCAGTTTGCGACAGTGAGGTGCCCTCGGTGCCCTAGCGGAGAAACGAAGCATTAGACCCGAGCGAGTGTGACGTTCACATTCCCTTGGATACCGGGGTCATTAGGTATGTCCAACAACTCGTATTCGGATGGAAGTCGTGTAAGTTTTGATCTCTGTACAGAGTGAAACGGAGCTGGTCTCTCGCCTGTTCAGGAATGCAATAAAAAACTTGTGATACCACATCGTGGCAAATTGGAAAGCCTGTAACTCCGTTCCACTGGATACACACGGTGATGACAGTGGAATTCTCTTCCATGCCGACGAAGTATGTTAGACGACGCAGCGCGCCCTCGCCGACTTCCGTCTTGACGGCTTAGAATCGAACCGAACATGACGCGCATCAATACAATATACACTCATTTGTGAATGTGTACCGGATCCCTGCATATCTGCCGTCGGACAAATGACGTAGGGAAAGAGGCGTAAAGCATGGTGCTTGTATGACTGTTGGACTGGGCCACAATGCTATGGAATTCGCACTACGAGCCATGAAGTTGGGGGCCGAAGTACGTAAGCGGACTTTCTGAGGTAGACCTGTAGACGATGGAAGAGGGACCAATTGCCACTTATGTGACAATCAATACAATCAATCCCAAACGTAAGATGTGCGCCTACCACTACAGTTCGCGTCCTTCGTTGAGGCTATTCACATGCAAATACAGCGATTCGAACTACTAAATATACCTCACCGACGAGGAAAATTGTAATTGGCTTCTAGTAAGCTGCCTCGCGACGAGATTCCTTGATAATTATAGATAACGACGCATTGGCTGCATCAAACTCATGACATGGAAGACCCCTTTGCTTATCCGTAAGTGCTCACCTAGATAGCCTTGCCGCGAATGTTTGATCTTTTTGACAACATCAAGTTGAAGCACTGATCAGGACAGGGCCTGGCAATCATATGAGCGAGAGCATTGGGATGATATCTGTAACAAGCGATCAACTGATCCTGTATGATGAGTATCCAATCTTGGTACCAGGATGAATAACTTGCGTTCCAGCTACCGCTATCCGCCACATCTAAAACTGCTTGCTGAAAGCATTCAAATATCCACCGAAAACATGCGCCATGAGATAGGAAGTTCAACATTCTGTTACCCAAGCCCCGTCTCACTCCCGATCCCTCTTCTAAAGTGATGATAGTTGATTGCATCGTATTCGACGGCGTTCTGCAAAGAGCTGCTCGGACTGTGCATAGGCTTCTGGAAGTACCTTATACAATCTCCCCTTCACTTATTGGAATGGGTTGAAAGGTAGCTCTTGGTTGCCAAACCAAGTAAACTCCGTATTTCCTATCCTCATCCTCATTCGGTGCTCGGAGAAGCTCGAAATCTAGAGCCTTATAGAAGTCCACGGCAGCATATTCAGAGCGAACATAGACTGGTATTCGTCCGTCTCGCCATGCCCGTTCTTGAATCTGGTTGACTAGGTAGCTGCCAGCCCTTTTTCTTCGACTGTTGAGCAAAACGCCTAGGTGCGCAATCTCTGCAATAAAATTAGAAGTGGAATAGACGGGTGTATCATGGATGGACTTACGCCACCAGTGGTCACCTTTATAGTTCTCGCACATCATGTGCGTGTCAAAGATGACATCACGACAGATAGCCCCATCGTCCTGCGCGTATCTTTTCAGAGCCGTGGCTAGGTCTTCGCTACGATCGATATAGCTCAGGACATCCTCTGTGGTTGATGATAATGCTTGATTCTTCTCCCATTCAGCTTGATACTTCTCATAGTTAGAAATTTCATCATTCTTTTCCAGCCACGCTTTATCACGCTTCCACGCGCCGATGAAACCGACGATCTTATTGTCGCGATCCTTGTAGACCTTGGTCATTGGTTCCGATTTTGGAGTTGTGGCGAAGTATTCACTAACTCGGCTTCGCATCTCTTGCCATCCAATATCATCCCATTCCTTTCTCCATGCTGGTCGGGCGCGGAATACTTCTCGTCCTGTTTTCGTCAAAAACGTGTCGTCCCTTCGAAGAGTCTGAAAGCAGATTTCACTGGCTATTTTCACTCTAGACGAGCTGTCTTCAGCAGATTTATCAGCGCTTGCCTGGCCAGGGTCGCTCATTGTATTTTCAAAATATCGTTCGATGGGCACAAAATTTCAGGATGTGTGAATGCATCATCACTATTAGATATCTGCTCATATGAAATAGAAACCTCACGGACAAAGAAGCAATCTGCTGGAATGCTACTGGTGCTGGTGATACTACGGTGAATGGGATTTCGTGGTTCAGTCATACCTACTGATGGCATGTTCGGACAAAGGAACGCTGGAATGACGATGGAGGAAGATTTCTCGTCCTCCCCAGACTCTCGATATTGTGAAGTCATCCAGATTCGCACGCATGGTGCAGTCCTCGGGGCACCGCGCACACTGGCTACCGATATGCTCGAGTTTCGCTAGGTACTGTATCAGTAATACAGGTGGTTAGCTTGCTATCTTGTAAGGTTTTGCTTCCAGTCTTCCCACCAGGACTAGTGTAATGCAATCCTAGGAAGCGCGTCAGGAACCCTAGCGACATACGGACTTAAGTCTTGTATCAGTTAGGTATTCCCAAAGGCTCAAGATCATGAACGCGTTTGAGTGCAGTAGTAGGATCTCAGCCGACCTGCGTACTCCCGATAGCAGTGCAAGGAGCTCACTCGAGATAACCCAACCCATCGAACCTTTCTAGCATTTCCAGTATCACATATCAGACTTGCCAGCCTAGGATAATGGTATGTAGAGTTAAGATCGCTCCGAGATCGTTTCTCAGCTCTACGGCGCAATGTCAATCGCCGTCTCATAGCGTACGACTAGAGCGAAGGCCGACCACTTGCAATTACATAGCTCGGTACTTTCGATATGTCCTTGATGCTTTCACCAGAAGCAGTAGTGCAAGGCCACATCTTGAGACGCAACACGTCTATATGTTTTGTCTTGCCTTTCGAGAGTGGCTATATTGTGCGGTGTTGATATCTGCCGAGGAATGCGATGTGTGCCCTTGTGATACACCGTTGCAGGTAGGAAGATTGTGAACGCCCATTCCTCCGGAAACGGATTAACCAAGCATTGGAATTCTCTTTCCATGCCGGGACCTTCTACTAGGTAACGATGCAGCATGCCTCTCGCTGGCTGTAGACTCCCGCCCATGTTCAATCATCGCCATTGTAAGTAAAGATATAAAATCACCAGGCACGAGAACAGATTAATTAGACACAAGCGCAGTATCTCGCGATATACTGTATTGATAATTAGCGATACAATGGCCCTGCGACCGATTCTCTTGCTTTTAACTTCGCTGCAAACCCAAGCCTTAGTAATATACATGAACGATGGTGTAAAGTCTCAGTGGCTGCCTCCTCAATTTCCCCCATCCGTCCGGCGCCTATAATAACAAAACATACTGGAAGTTCCTAGTACGATAACGATGAGGTGGAAATGAAAAGGTATATATCGTAGTGGTATCAATAGGCCGTGATGATATGGTATATAGATGGAACTGAGCTCTGTGGGTATACTGAACGATTTTGGTTGCTAGTGATACCTTGTTGTAGTGTAGTGCGAAATCAGAGCGAGGGTGGTTATACAGATGTTGTAGTGTGAGCACTTTTGTTGCGCTCATGGAAATCAGGCAAGATTAGGGGGGAGATCAACGAAACGGATCGGTTCGCAGCTATCGATTATGAACTGGAACACACAGTGTGTGCATTCTTCGAGGTGCTAGTGAAACGATCCACTTTAGAAGCCTCGAAAAGGGTCTTCACGGAAAGAATCCGTATACCCTCCTCGGCTCCCGTTGTAGAACGAGTCTGTTCCTCGCGTGCCACGTGATGTATAACTATCTCGGTGGCGACTGCGGCTTCGGCGACGACGGCGTTCTTTACTCTGTCGACGGGCTCGGTAATGCCATTCTTCGTTCTCGTCAGGGTGGTCATCGAACTTGGGAAATGTCAACGGGCTGATAAACGCCTCCATCCGTACCGTCCCGATGGCCTCAAAAAAGTTACCGGGTGAACGTGAGGACGCCTCCGATGTTCGTACTGAACCGGCCGTGCTCATGCCCCAGGTGACATTACTCGATGCTTGCGACGGCCCGTAGATGTCGGACGAGCCTGCTGTGACGATCGATGCTCCGGCAGTACTATTGCTCGAAGCATGCGTCGAGCCGGGGCCCGAGAAACCGCGGAAAGATAATGGTGGGGCACCATGGCCGCCAGTGTTGCTCCGTTTGCGACCATGCAAAACAACTTGGTTGGCTCGATCCTGAACACGATCGTTGCCACGATCATGGAATCGTGCGATAGCTGGTGGCTGGGCGGTATCTTGGGAGATGTCGCGCTGGTGACTTGGGATTGTAGCCAGTGCCTCAGGGCTGAATTGGAGAGGGAAAGAAGGAACAGGTTCTTCGGGCAGAGGAGGCTCTAAGGGTTGGTCAGGACGCTTCATGAAAGCTGGATTTTTTCCTTTCGTCAGGCGAATTGGATTGCGAATTCCACCCCTCTTCATTTTTCCTGAAGCCAGCTCCGGGTCTGGTGCGGGAGCAGCTTTCGGTGTTGCAAGAGAGGGTGCAAGGACTTCGGGCACAGCCTGCTGCGAGTGCGCGAGGAACGACAGTGACATCAGCCACAGATAGTGACGCTCGGCCGAGATAGCTGTGAATTTCAAAGCCCTCTGAGGCGTGAGGATGAGAATGGAACGGTTGAAAACCTCAGTAGCTCCTTTCGGCAGTGGATTGTCGTCTTTGACGTCAAGGACTGACTGGATTGTAACTACAATGTGGCGTTAGTGGGCTTTCATCGATTCTATGATACTGCAACTCACGTTTCCGGCCTGATTTGCCCATCAGGGCACTACCTGACGCTGGTTGTTTGCTGCTCCATAGAATTGCTCGTTCATACGGAGCCAGCCATACCCAACGTTTGTGGCGATCGTTACTATTCTCCTCGCCCCCTTTGCCGCCATCGGCTACCCCGAACGACTTGCGTCTTCGGACGTATTTGAACATCCACTCGCCTACCATCGTTTGAGCGATGGCATCAACTACACCAGAAGCCTGCTGCGAGCTGCCCACCGAGACCGCAGCTGTGATCTCCGTGTTAGCAGTGTTAGTCGAAGGTTGGGACTTATGCCCCCTGTAGCGAACCGAGCCAAAGTCTCGGCTGCGGGGTGTAGTTATATCGTTATATGGCAGAGGCGGTAATTGAGGGCTTCCAGGGCCCTCTTCCGAAGGCGACACTGGGGGTGGCGACCGACTACCTCGTCTTCGTCTCCGACCGTTACCAGGTAACGCAGCCGCTGACCGAACTTTTCGTAGGCTGTTATTTCTGTACACATTATTCTTCATTCCACGTCGATGCCAACCACCTCCAGGTCGCATCGTTGGACTACGCGAGCCGTCACTAGGCGCACTGGCCGTGAAAGCTGGCTGCCGTGAACTGGCTCTGGTAGGTATTGGGAATGGCGGTTCGCGAATATCTGGCAGACTGGGACTTCGTGGACGGTTCTGATGGGTAGATATACCACTTTGAATCATTGCCGCCTTTCGCATCACGCCCCGTGAATTCCGGTTCCGACTTACGGAGGGTGGCCTTGAGGTGGACATTCGTGACGAGCTGTCCCGTGTATCAGCCAAGCTGAAGCTACTGTACACCTCAGGACTTCCAATCGGTCTCATGGTGCTCTTCGACTCTCTCTGCGTTGGTCGTGGTTGCTCAGGAGTCATGGACACTGTGCTGTTGCTGGTGCGCTTGCTATGTCGGTTCGGCCCTTGTGCTGACCTATTAGGAGCAGAGAGAGCTGTTCGGTATTCGGAGTCGTCGTCCCCCGCGAACTCATCCGCTTCATCTGAGCTTGCTACATCAAAGCCGGCGAATAAACTGCTGATACGATGGGGTCGTCTGACTGGTGCCTCATCGTTCGAAAGAGGCCCATCGTCATTATTACCAGGATATGCATCGCGAGGCTCGATATCATGGGTTGCTAACACTGGGGATGAGGGCAAACCATTAGATATACTGCCTTTACCTGTTAATCGGCGAGGATTTCGAGGAGGCAAGCGTCCTGGAACTGGGGTAAAGGTCGTGCCGTCTTCGTCAGCATTTACAACGGGCGATGAAGGCCGGGAGGTGATGGCGGATGGGTGTAGATGGGGTGGGAGTTTGTCCAGCCTCTTGTCAATACGAATCTCATCTGTCTGGACCGAGACCGACCGTGTTGCAACGGTTGTTGACTGTAGCAGGGAAACCTGGCAACCAAAATCCTTCGAATACTGTGGCAGTCGATGCTCGTGAGGGGTAGTCGGTCGACTTGTAGGCGGCACGATGCTGATGCTGGGTACCATGAGAGGCACTGGCTCCTTTGCAACAAGTACCTCTTGCGTCTGAGTAGCAGTAGATACCATTTCTGGCTGCGGAGCAAGCTCAGGAGTGGGCGACAGTGGTGTTCTTGGGGGGCTTAAAGGTTCGGCTGTTTGAGAAGCAGAAGACACCATGGGGTGAGTCGTGACCTTAGGGGTTTCTAATGGCGTCAGACGATGAAGCTGGACCCTTTTCCGCCGCTGGTTGGCTTCGATTTCACCCTCGTTACGCGATGGACTTTCGAATTCAAACGATTTTTCCAACTTCGGTGATGGCTCTGGGGTGCTATGTTCGAATTTCACGGGATTGGGCGAGGCTGGCGGAGAATATTGGACAGCAACATCCGTGTAGACGGGTTTGACCCTCGACTCGTCATCGTCCTCCTGTATCTGACCTTCTAGCCTCTTCAATACTGTCGAATTCATATTCAGTCTTCCGTAAGCCACACTTCCTGGGCGTGCCTGGCTCTCGATACTCTGGTTTCTTCTGTGTGTCCTTGACCAGACACTATCCCGGCTCATATTGCGATTGTGCCCAAAATTTGAAATCATACTTTGTCGGTGGTCAATATCAGTTTGATAGTCGTCTTCATCGTCAAAGTTGAGCTCATCAGCAAGACTGACACCGCCAATCTTCCCGATTCCTGGTCCACTTAACGTGGAGAATCGGATGCTGTTTGTGAGACTCTGTGTGCGAACGCTGGCCTCGTCGTTTTCCCTGGCATTCTCTTCAATTTCGTTTTCCGCCCCATTTTGAAGACCGCTTGTTTGAGCTGCTTGAAGATTCGCGATCTCGTCGAGAACCGTCTTCAACCGGGTGTCGGCAACATGAAGTTTGCGCTCAAATTTCCTCCGTTCCTCGTCCCAGTCATCCTTTTCTTTCGCCCATAAATCATGTACCCGCTGCGAATCTTCCTCTTGGCTTCGGATTTTCTTTTGGGTCGCCTCGAGCCGTTTCTTGGTCTCCGTGGCCACATCAGCAGCTTCATCCCGCTCTCGTGATAGCTCAACCAATGCTGACGAACTTCCTCCCTCCAATAAAGATAACTGGCGTTTGAAGGAGCGAGCATCTTTTGCCGTGTCCGTCAAAGTCGCTTGTAAAGTCTCTCGCTCTTGATGAGATTCGTGCAGTGACGATTCGAGGCTTTCGATTATCTTGAGCTTTTCTTCCTGGTCCCGACGCAAGGTCAATATCTCGGACACCAGATTGGCATGTAGAGTAGGGGTGAATCGGCGAGGATCTAGCATGCTAATGTTCGGGTCAACCGTGCGCTCGTTGGACGTCCTACGCCCTTTTCTTTCCACTGTGTCCGCAGGTAGGGAAGGTGGTGAAGATGAAGCAAGTAGTGGTGGTGTGGCGGATCGGCGTGATCTCCTCGATCTCTGCGAAGGCGCTCGATATGGTGTAGGTGAAGGCGTCGGGAGAGAAGCAGTAGCGGCACTGGTTTGTTCGTCTAGGTTCGCCATCTTGACTGATGTACCGGTAGGACTATGAGCTGTCACTCGAGTCAACTGTCGAAAATGTAGAATACCACCAATCAGCTAGCGCCCGCAACACGTATGCTTGCTAGCCTTTATAACGAAGTCATTAGGTATTGACTCCAACCAGAAGCACGTAGATTCTAGAGACCGAATCCAGGATTGACGCCAAATTCCAGCCAGCTTCCCCCACGCCAAGTTCTAGTGCAACAACAATAACCGTATGAGTTTCGTTTCCTTAAAAGCGTTGCAAGCATAACCCTCGCATTGCAATTACTGTCGCGCCATATTGTCAGCATGAGTGCGTTTCTAACCATCAATCTGTATCACGAAGATTTGGGGATGGATCAGGTTTGTCCTCAACTTGAGACAAATCACTGCATAGTGAATCGCACTGCAAGGGGCTTGCACTGTTATACATGCCTGCCATGTTGTGACAGTGCCTGTGCGACGCGAATTTGAATATGCGACATCATTGCTTCATACAAACAACAAATACAGCTACTTCCGCCAATAATGAAATTCCAAAGCTTAACGAATCCAAGGGAGGATAAATCAGAGGTGTACCACTTACATCACTTCAAGAATGGACAAAAGCAAAACTCCAGGTGGCAAGCCGATTCTACGATCGTAGGACGTCTCGGTTGCCTTGCTGTATCTCGTGTTTTCGACGATGGAATCCCGTCGGGGGACGACAGCGATGTTGGGTTATTTGGTAGCTATGAAGCTTCGAGGAAGATAAAGGGGTTTGATAGCTTGATCATATCGGGTCGAAATATCCAGACTAATGCGGTCCGAATATAGGCGATTATGGGTAACCTATGATATAAAAGACTCTCTTAAGGTCGTCTCAATGGCTGTTGCAAAAAGCCGGGGTCTGCATGAGCGTTACACTCGTCAGCCGTTGCATCTGTCAATGCTTCCCATTCGATACGACACATCTTCAAGGTACAAGCCAGCGTCTCATCGACGTCGATCTAGAAGGCGGTCGTTTCTTCTGCATCGGGGATTGGGTTTGAAACTGACCTGTACCGCTGCTCATGGACAGGCGAAACACTTTGCTTCAATTCGGCTGGGTCGACTGGTCCGTCAATGTGAGACACGGCGTTCTACTGCCGATAGAGGATGCAAGAGTTGAACATGGCTCAATTCAATTGCAAGCTCAAGCAGGGAGCGGTAGACAATTACTCCTGTACAATGCAGGGGCGGCGCGATGAGTCGAGTCCAATCGGAAGCAACTGTGTATACGGTATGTCGGCCGGGGGCTTGGACACGTTCGCCGGGATTGGCTGTCAAAGTGTTGACAAGATCTCAAGCTTCACAGACGACAGCTTGAACCAGCAGGGAAGATAATAGAGACCAAAAAACACATGGCATGACAGAGAAATGTCAAAACGAAATGACGAGTGCGTAGATGCGCTAGTCGATGAGATTACCCACCGCAGAGCGGACAGCGATGGGGTCAAAATGGAAGCTAGCCCACGGCACAAGGATGTTATGAGTACTCAATCACAAGGGAACGACTTATCCAAATGGATCCTATGTATTGTGCATCAGTCCAGGCCGCAAAAAACCGGCAACGTCCATGTCCCCGAGGTCCCCATGAAAGGAAGCTTCTTATTAGCTCGGGGGAGGTGATGGTTTGCACTGATCGAGGAATGGCTGTCTTGGATTCGACGCGTCCGCCAGCATCCAGCACCCCCTAGACGCGAATGGAATTTGACAGCTTCGGTACACGTTCCGAGCACGTTGGACTCGACTGAATGCCATAGATTCTTCATCGTGTGTTCTAAGACCACAGATCCCTTCCACTTCCCAGTCGCCGCCTTTAGATGTGTGATGAGTCTCTGGTAGACGTCAACCGAAGTGCCTCGGATGTCTAGTGCTTTGACCGTTGCTGAGTGAAACAGTAGATCATGACTGCAAAAGCCACAACAGCCCTGAGTTCCCAATCTAGTGGGATTCAAGCCAGTCTCGGTAGCCCAATCACCAAACTAAAATCTCAGCATTCGCGGCCATATCACCAACAACGATGGGCTCTTGCTCTGCTCTTGGGGGAGCTTGACTATTCGGCTAGCTAGGTGCAGCGCACTAGTGAAATGTGGGAAAAGGGGGCCCGTAGAGACCCCTGACCGAGCCCTGAATGAACGGTTGGCGGACCTGTTCGTACAGCTTGCAGGGACTAGGGGCTCACTGCCATTTTCAGTATAGGCGAGCCTCCTTTCTAGACTCTGGCTGGGAGAGCTTGGACCAATGCGACAGAGAAACCGAGCTGCAAAGCTCTGTTTGGACGAGGCGTTCCCGTTAGGTGGTCTTCTCCTACTGCATGCGTGGTGCTGACAGGCAGAGGGATCGCGGAGGAATAACGTCGAGAACGTCGAAGCACGTCTCGCTTGTCACCACAGACCTTAGCACACAACAGATGTGACGATCAGAGGGATTTGGTGCGGTGCTGTGACGGACTTTCGGACTGCTGTGACTTGTGCAATTCATATGCATTTCCAACAATTACCGCACGGCCATTAGCGTCGCCGTTAGCCCTATTCCTACCGGTACTCTCTTTTCGTGACTTTGCTTAAAAACAGCACCCATCCCTTTTGCAATCGTGGATGGCTAGATGAGCACCTGACAGCTATCTCGATTATGTATTCAAATACGTACAAGCCTCAACCTGTCGCGCGAGAGTAGTCACATGGCTGTCGTTGCTGGTTCCATGTGCCTATCTTATGATGGGATGGAGCTGTAGACTACTACAAGGGGTGAGGAAATCAACTACTGCGGACAAGGACCTCGTTCATCACTGTCACTCTCGGGAGCGGGGTAGGTTAAATTGGCAGTGTAATTTGGGACCTCACCGGGTTCCTGGTCGGCCAGACAGAGGAATGGTTGATGAAGGAGAAATTATTTTCTCCAAAGAATCAGTTACATAGAACTCATGGGCCGATGCTGAGTCCGGATCTGCAGCGTGGCAGCGGGTCTAATGGGCTGCCCCATCAGGCGTGTGCATCTTGCCCAGACGGGCGGTGATTTTACTATTATGAGCTATCTACCTCCCATTTGGCAACCAAGTAATCAAACCCCTGTTCTCATCGAGAGTGCATACTCGCACGCTCATTACACGTACAACAATGCACAAACAATACTGCCGACTTCGATGTGTTGCTTCGAGTCGCAGCTTGTTGGACAGGGAAGGGCCGAGTTCCACGCGCGATACACGCGAATGCATTATTTCCGACTACCTCGTGACAATGGGATCATACTTCACCAGGTATGGAAGCAAGGAGCGTTCAACCGTTGCGCGCATATGCTGTACAAATCACTACCCATGCCTCGGGCCATTTTGAAATTTGTATATCCCTCGTGGTACCCGGATCTTTGGTCACAATGAGGATCGAATCTCGGTTCATGGATAATCACCATCACCGCCAACCGCGGACCTGGCAATGGTTTGATTCGACAAGTAATCATGATCCAACTATGGAGCGTCCCGTCATTACGTACATGAGGGCACTCTTCCCCCCTCATTCAACCCCAAGCCAGGGCGATAGGATACTTGGAGACCTTTGGCCTCTGCTTTAGAGCGCTACAGTACGGTAGTTTCTGGGTGGAATAGAGGCGTGCCATTCCCACAGGGAAATACCTTGATGATCAACGGCGCCAGAGTCGCCGCGGCGCAGTCCTCATAATAATCAACAAGCGCCAGGAGTGTCGCACTACTTTAAGCCTCCCACCGCGCCGGGCCGCTGGTCTGAGCACCGATGCTGTCTCGGCTGTCTCACACGGCGCCAAATCCCATTGCCAGTCGAGCAGTTTCGACGATACGAGTACACAGATCTTAGATATTGCTGATTTGATGGTGTTGACAAATGAGCACTAACATACAATACTAGTTTAGCCCAAATACTCAATGCCAAACGATCACGGCAAGCTTCCGCGGCCTCTTAGTGACTCTTACTCAGCCTCAAGAGAAACCCGCCAAGACCCAACCAGAGAAGACCGAAATTTGGAACCGCGCAGCCGGAGCGTCCTCGTAACCTGTTGATATTAGCCCACAATTTGAGACATGCTTCTTGACGATGATCTCCGTGGCTCCGAGAAGCTTCTTGGGCATCAACCGCCCCTGACCGGCTGCAAGGCACCGTCCGAATTATCACATCCCGTCACAAAGAGCAGGACATGATTTGCGAGCGACTGCGTGTTTGGACCCTGACAGTTGGACTCCGTGCTCGGTGATTCCCGGGTGCCATAATGCTGCCCTGCGCATTCACCCATGGCCAATTGGCCACTGGGGAAGAGACGGGTCATCTGCAATGTGATAATCACTCCAGACTATATGTGAATCTCGGGTTCTCCTACATAATGCATGCACGCCATACATATCTGGTGCGCTGGGTCCGCGGGTGTGCAGGCGCTTTGGCCCATTCTTGCATATTGGACACAACAGTCTGCTACAGCTCTATGTAAATGACAGCTCGACAGCACAGAAGAACATGTAGCCATCAGGCCGTGAAGTGACTAGCTTCCTCCTCTCCTTGATGAACTTCGCGTCGCGTCTCTCGTCTGGACGTAAACGTTGAGCTACTCAGCTTATATCATGCCGTGTCAAGCAAGCCTCGGTGTATCCTCAATTCTGATATGTAAATGCTCTCGAGTCTGTATCGTCTAATGCTTTTACCTAGAGATCAATCTATTCACTATGCAATGGTGTCGAACCACAACAGATTCTTTGCGCCCTCTGTGCTAATAGTGTTAAGTAGCTCGATGCTGGAGTCTGTCTGCGGTGCGTAAAGGACATCTATGTAGTATAACACACAGCCCATATAAATGATACTGCAAATGCTTATCCACGTTAGAGATCAAGACATTGCTCTCTGACGAGTCATGTTACACGGCGTCCTGAGACACATAGCTGGCTTCGATACGCGAGTATACCGCGAGCTCAGACAGATAAAGGCAAGTTGAAACGAAGTGGCTTTGGTGGCTGAACTAGGCGATACATGCCGCGGGTTCCGATTCTACACGATACAACTACTCCGTGCATATCGCTGCATTCTAGACGAAGCAGATTTGAACGTCTGCCTCGGTAGTAGGCAGTTATCTTTAGCCCTACCGCGTCTAAACTTGGGCGGATCTAGAAGGCGACTAGGTGGAAGTGACAAATGTTCATGTTGTACAGGTTTACACGTAGGCATCACCCTGCGCTAAGCATCCGAAGTTAGTATCGGAACTCGACGTCGACATCGATGATCCGCTCATAGTCCGTATTTCGCTGGAATATCAATGCGACTGTTAAGTGTTGTCAGTATACCTCTCGGCTCTCCTTACATTCGTCAAAGCAACCCGACGTAGCTTTTTCAAAGGGCCAGCATTGCAAAGAGACGCAGTCCCGACGGATAGTCCGGTTGAGACAACACCTCGCCTCCAACCTAACTCTATCTCTAACACACCGAGAGGATGGAATTGTCACTAATAGCTTCAGTTCTCATCTCAATGTATGATACAGTATTGTATATCCCCTTATCAAATAATGTACAGCTCTCAGGCGCTTACTAGTTTGAAGAGCGAGTCTCTTCCAGATTCCTAGGTATACTAGTTTGATATCACTTGTGGTTTCCGCACTAGCAATACTTCGTGTCCGTTCGCAAGCGGAGAAGATATCCTTCGTAAGATTCACACCGAGCTAAACAGTCAAAGCTGGACGTCGGTTATATACTGCAGAAGTATCTGTTCCGTCGACTGAGACTGGGAATTCCAGCCATCCCATATTTAGCCCCGTAACTATGAGAGACTTGCCAGCATACTGTGGGAGCTCTCTAGGAGCTGCGACGCCCTAGCTCACGAGCAAGCAGTATCATCAACTTATTTGAACAACGTCATTTCTGCTCGTTGTTTCTCCCCTATCTCGGCTCCATCGTTGTCTCTGCTAAGAACATCAAGGCAGAAACTGAAGATAGGGGGTCAATGGGCGACATTCACGGATCTGAATGGACACCTTGCATAAAATTTCTAAATACCTGCGGTTCTGAGTTTCTCCAGTGTTGCCCGAGAGAAATCATTAGAGTCTACGATGACAACATCTGAGCTCCTTCTCACTTTGTCCCCAATCAAGTTGGGTGGGAATGAGTTCTAAGTCTCAGAACGCGTTGCGAGCTATGAACGGGGTGCGAGTCGACATAAGTCTCTTTCCCATGGGTATTGTTAGTTCTTGATATCCTTGATCTCCTGTTGTGACTTGCGGGAGTTCCTTCCTAAATTCTCCCCCTTCCGCCTTGTTGGCCCATAGATCAGTGCGGCATAAGTGCTGGTCCTTTCGGCTTTCTATTGTCATGCTCTACGCCCTTGAGGCTCGTGAACTGTCGTACACCATCCCGAGATCAAGTTGATTCCGTCACTGCTCATATCGTCCGCCTAATAGCTTGGGTCGGCGATCACCGTTCTAACCTCCCAATCAATTTTGGCCTCTTCTCTACGCCCGACGGCATTGCCAGGCTTAAGCTACGTAGTCATAGCCACTAAGGAGCTACATGGCGGCATTAGAGATAGCGGTTACGTTCCCAGTATATGCCCTCTTACCTTCAGCGTCAGAAGACATCGCAGGTTGAGTTTGGGAAAGGCCGCGGTTTGCTTACCGAAGCACTCGTGAGTTTGGTGAATACACTCGATCGCCTAATTATTACAGCCCGTTCGCTCTCTCGCCTGATGCATTTGTCAGATGCGTAAAATATACCCGAGCAAACAACGCCTCGGCCCATGGCATCGATGCCACAAACCGAGGCTTGCGTATCACTGGCACTCGGAGGCTGCGTTTTGCTCACATCCAAGACGACTTGACGCGACGAATAGGTAGTGGCTCCCGCTGTCGGACGATCAACTCGAGTTTGTGCCCAAGGCGAATCATATATCTGCAAATCGAAGCGGGGAAGTGAGATGTTCTGCTGGTTGCCAAATGAGGTGGAAATGGTGACGGCGAAGAGGCGACCATAGGTGTCTGTCTTCGAAAACTTCCTTCCCGACTGTTCATGAGAGAGACATGATGTTGCCACTGACTACGACATTTTCGTACATGCAGGATAATTGCGTTTCAAATGACGACTACTTCATTGCATCAAGCCGATCAAACTTGGAGTACGATCTCAGAGATGGAGACTCTAGGAGCAGAGATATCTCAGCCATGAAGACCATGGACGCTTGGCCTGCAACATGATAAGATCTCTGTAATCAGCATTTATTTCACCCATAGTACGCGTCTCAGCTTGTCGGTCTTCCTATCGAAGTCGAAATTGATAGCCATCGGGTGCCATGAGAGTTACTTGTCTTCATCCCGAACCTATACGAATCAACTCCAATCTATCGCCTGTTGCATCCTGCGAATAATTCATCGGTGGCCAATGCCTTGCCAAAGATGAAACTCAGTCACAAACAAGTTGTGAGGTACTGGGAGGAATTGGTGCTCGATGCGCCTCACCGCGCGCCTGACCAATTCCATCATGATACAACTGGGCGAGAGTGAGTATCATATCTCAGTCAAGGCAAACTGTGATCAATGGAGATAACCTTAAGCGAACACAGCAAGGTTTCCCCATCCGACGCCACGAGACCGGTGTCCGCTCAAACCAAGTGCTTGCAACTGTTACCCACTCATAACGTGTTTCACATACCCTTCGCCTGGGAAGTACTGACAACGTGAGGCGAAGTAATAGCAGACATCCCTGCCACAGAGTCATCACATGTGATTCTCACAAGAGATCAATCGAACGTCATGATGTCGTTGCGCGGTCAAACCGATGAGCACTTTATCAAGCGGAATCCCTCAAATACATGGTTTACGAGGTCATTCAAGCGTACAACACACAATTGGCCTCTCACGTCACGGCCAAAAACATCTATGACCAGATACACTAATTAGAACTGCATCAGATGTAGTAAAACGATCACGGACTACTCGATGCATCGCTTTCGCTCTCGAAAGACCTGGTCTCCTACTATAGAGCCTCATGCATTTCGGAAGCTGGCGAACATAATTATGAAAACATCCCATATGTAGGACGAATTTTTAGTCACGTCGACGAGAATAATTACAAGTTTCACCTGTAGTATCGAACCGATGTAGTTTCTGAAGTTTGTAACCAAGTGCTTAGTAAAGGAATTGGTCGCCTATACAGTGTATATGCCGTTGATGTTCTTATTCATAGTGACCCCGAAGCCAAATAAGTTGCCGCGTGGCATGCAAAAAGTCGCCATGTATACTAGCAGTCTCTCGAGTACACTAATCCACATATGATATCTGCTTCTCATGAGCAGCTCCCGGTCCGAACGACCAAAGCAACACATGATTCGAAGACATCAACTTACTCTCCTTGGTTCCCAAGGCACACTACTTGGCCAATGATGATATTAAACTCAACATAGCGAGTCAAGCAGATCCGATCTCAATGAGAGTGTCCGTTCTGAAACATGTCAGCACCAGACAAGTTCATGCTGAGCCAACTACCAGTGAGATATGCGTATCCTGTCGTATCACAGTTGTGTCTTTTGGTCTGATTTGTAAGTTGTCTCTCAAAGACGTTAACTATCGAGCGCCACCTTCAGCCGCCACGCGGCACGACTTGCCCTGAATGTCTCTGCGACAGAGCACGTGTGCCACGCCGCTGGTGATGATCAATAGTTCTGGCGAGCGGAAGCTTTTTGAGGTGTCTTTCTAGAGCAGGTAGAACTAGCACTGTGCTTGACCGGTATTTCCAAGCCCCCTGTGGGTACTTTTACAGGAAATCATGCACTTTGATCGAATATGTAATGCGTACGTTTGGTTCTTTTCTGGATCCCAGGTCGCAAAAGAAAAGCTACACTACTGTATGTATGCCGGCTCGGCCAAGCATCCATAACCTGACAACCCGCATCCATCCAGTCCAAATCCCACGTGCAAGGCCTCACCTGCTCGGATGTGATCCCCTTGCCCGCCTTGAAACGGCGTGGCGGTACTCGGTAGCAAAGAGCTTTGACGTTCGGATCCTTGTTTAATGCGCGATGCGCGTATGGTGTCCTTTTGCGGTATTCGTGTGGATCCACAACGA
The DNA here is from genome assembly GCA_022432385.1 of Xylariaceae sp. FL1272. NCBI lineage: Eukaryota > Fungi > Ascomycota > Sordariomycetes > Xylariales > Xylariaceae > Xylariaceae sp. FL1272. The sequence continues at coordinate 267,867 of JAJJXC010000040.1, forward strand.
CTAGTTTCCCGAACCGTAAACCGTACAGATAGTTCTAATGCAATCTATCCTGCGCTCGTTGCGAAGATAGATCACTTCTATCTCCGAGCATGATGGAGTGAATCATTACGTAGCGAAGCTGAAGACATGAGCCCCTGCAATCCCGATGGAGTTACTACATTCCTAACGGCTGACGTTGGTTGCATTGTCCCGCCTCGACGCAAGGTGAGATGCTCGCGGAACGGCCCGGCCAAGTTAGGAAGGAGACAAATCATGAACGAAGTTTGGTAGAGAAAAAATTCTTCGCGCATCATCTTTCTGCCCCGTACATTCCCGTTTCGAGGTTGCAGGGAAGCTTGGCGGTGAACCTTTCAGTGTAAACAGCGGAATCTGTCGTACTGATATTATGGTCGCCGAATCCCCAGACCTCTTTCTGCATGCGGGAGGTGTGTGCCCCCCACGTGCTCTCGTGCGTTTCATTGAACGAACGTCATTGTTCAACTCGGACTCACCGACTGGGCTGGACTGTCGTGCCACGCGGGGTGCCACGCGGAGGAAGGTGGGAAACGAGCACTTCGGGCCGTTGGAGTACGGCAACGTATTTGGAGGATCAACGTACTGTTGGCAATGGAGATAATTTCTCGTCCCCGAAACTTATTTGGATCGACGGCAGAGGGTTGTCTAGTCGGTCACCGATAATGGGTCGACGTATGTATCTAGTATGCTAGAAGACTATTCCCCTATCCCAAAGGCGCGCTGGATAGATTGTTCTAGTCGATCACTGTCGCCGAGGCCGTGGTCCGGGTTCCATCCGACCCTGGAGCGCTATCCGGACCCTCAGTGCTTATAAGGTTTATGGGGCTCTTGTCAATGTCAGAGGTACTGTTGTGGGAACTCTCCAGGGCCGTAGGCGTTAATATCATGGATTGAGCGCATGGTTACTGATCTACTCCGAGTCTCCGAGTCGTTGTTCTACCAACGAAGGTCTTCTACAACCGAGATGAGGCAGGTCACAACTCAGAGCCCTGAACTCCAGACAGAGTCCAGGAATGGATATTTGACGTATCCCCAAAGGCTCTCAATTTCAGGGGGTCCATGCTCCAAGGATTCGAAAGAGATCTTGGCAAGAGCATGTCGCGACATGGGTTTAATCATCGTAATATCCTTGTATGCGTTATGCCGCGACATATATGTGAGCGCAAATGCCCTCAAGAACACGATTATGCATCGAGATATCGCCGGAAGATTCCATGGGGGTAATCGTATTGTAAACTGATTTGCTAAATGCCTGCCGCCAACATCACCACTCACTTCAGTCTCCCGCTCTTTCCCCGCGGTTGCTCACCGGTCCTGGTCGCGAAAGTACCCGGCGAAGCGCAAGGATGAAGATTCATAGATTCGCCATTGTTTCCTTTATTGATAATGTGGCAAGAGCGAGTATTGAGAAGGCGAGGTTTTAGTATCTGAGCTACTGAGCTCCGATGTTTCGAATCGACGATGTTGTATCATTCTGTTTAGAATACTCAAAGCCGAGGTTGGTAACAAGTGTCAGTAAGCCACCGAACAGACCAAGATGTTCTAATAGTCCTTCGAAGTCCCAGTGTGAAATTTAAAAACACAATAATCTGTACCATGATAGAGGACCATGACCAGATCACATGATGTTGATCTCAATGCAACGTCTCACGCCTTACAGAAACCGACCTGCGGCCAAGGTGGTTCACTTGTCCTGCAATGCGTAACCATGTCTCGTTGTTTCACCTTGGAAACTTCAATAAGCAGTGCATCTGGTTTGAATAGGCATGTACTGCCGAATGGATATCCAAGAACGAGGTGAACATAGAATCCATATCGATGTCTGTACGGGACTTTCTGGTAGCAATACTTGTATTAAGACAATTCCCAGGCGAATCTTCGTAGATTGTACTCAATCGGGCAACAAATAGCCCTGTCGGCGACTCGTAGCGATTCAATCCCAACTCTCCTTACCAATTGGAGACCGGCAAACCGCGCCTCGGACGCTGGTTCCCGGCTGTCAGCACTATATCAGCCCTCGCTGCACGTACTGTGGCCCATGAACAGCCAATGCCTTCGAGCCTTAAATAGTCACAGGCATTAGTCAGTTTGGTCTCGTCCTCGGATAGACAACACGCGTGTTTCCAAGTGCCGAACTATCTGCGTGCGGATACGGTGACAAGCAACCCAAGTCGCCGAACAGCGACCGCCACCGTGCTGTAGGTATCGTGCTAGTATTGTCAAACGCGTCTGGTGGGGTCGTAAACTTGATAGTCCCAAGCCCCGGGTTCAGGCACCCGGCTTCCGGAGCCACTGACGCCCAAGGTAGCGCCCAACTAATCCGTTTTGAATACCGAGATCAGATGCTTATTCGCATAAGCGAGCCACCGGTTAGCCACAGTGGTGCAGGCCTTGACCTTGGATGACTGGAGCGGGCGGACGGACGGGTTGAGTTCCTCGCGATTACATCCACGTACTTGGATGATGATGATCTGGTTCCCCGGCAGAGCCGCCTGGTCATGTTTACGTAGTGATTGTTGCCTACACTGAAACTAGGTAATTACTATATGTGGCAACCCGTGACGCGGAGCTGTGCCAGCGGTTGCGAGGCGGGGAGAGGGGAGGCTCAATCTTCATGATATCTGAGGTGAGCTGAGGTCAGATCGCAGTGCCATCCGCCTCTCCTATTGCAAGGCTGAAAACTTCGAAGGGAGCTAATGCTGGATCCAGAGATTCAACTTTGAAGGCGACAGGGGTAAAGAGACAACCCGGGGAGAAACGGCCCGAGTGTAGAAAACATTTGACGGAGTCAAGGTTGTTTCCTGGAGTTACTTTACAAGTAATCTAGGGTAATAGTTGCTGTTACGTATTGTTACGTGATTTCAGTAAACGTCCTTGAATAAACCATTCATTTCTAGCGAATGGCAAATAATATCCTGCGAAGCATTACGACGACTCTTGCAGAACCACCAATGATCCTTTTGTGCCCAGAGACAGTAATGCAGAATGAACCAGCCAAAAGCCGCGGGCGGAAGAGTCAAGGTGTAGTAATCCAGGTCGTAACAAGAAACGGAGTTATCTCCTCACCTAATGGGGGATTGTAAATCCGTCGAATTGAAGTATTTCCACCCCCCAAATTCGCCGTATATCCACTGCATTGCGGACTTACCACCTCACATCTCAACCGTCGCGTTCCGTTCCGTGAATATATCGTCCATCCGCGCGGCCGCTCGGATGACGACTACGCCTGAGCGTCGCGCGTGCGAAGAGCAAATCCCGACTATCGTGTTCGCGGCTCGGTGTAGCTTAGCTCGAGAGCTAGGGGATTCTACACCTGCATGCCAAGGACGAGTGTGCAGGGTGCGGGGTGTATGTACGTATGTCTGCAATGGGCTTGCATCGTACTGACAGGACTCTGCGGGACTTCCAGAAGGGAACAGGGACGGAGTCCGTGGAGTTGAGTCGGCGATAGCTTCTTTGATGGGGAACGTTATCTGCAGCTGCTAGCTGTTGTTTCAGGATGCCAGTTGTCGCAGGGGTAGCAGACTACCGTAGAGGAAAAGCCGCGAGAGAAAAAATTGAATATTTCTGGCATGGTGTTGGTGTTGGTGTTGCTCGTTGCTGCAGCAAGGGTCATTGACGGCTTGCTACACATTAGTACCGTGCAGGGCTGCCATTTTTACAAACATCTCCAAACCATCAGCGTAATGCCGACATAGTTTGTTAGGCGACTGCCTTGCTCGTGCATATAGCGGTGCCTTTATTGTGTGGAGAGCAATGCGACCTCACAAGAACGCGGAAGGCCTGAACACACTAAGTTGCTTGCTTGAGAAGGGAAGCAGGTCACCGCCCAAAAATAAAGATACGAGGTTGTCAGGGACAGTGCGATGGTGAAGCGCAAGAAGGGATGATACTAAAATCATGGGATGTCGATTGACACTGGGTTCGCAGCTTCAAAAGTCAGCGCAAACTACATGTGACTGTTCGTAGGAAATCTAATATAGGCTGATATCTTTCACGGGATTTCAAAGCAAACAACAGTAATGACTCTGACATACCAGACGTCTGGATTTCGAGGTCCCTGACTCAAAACAATCGTTGCCAGACCAACAAACTCGACCGAGAGAATGGCGAGAACAAGGTGCTGATCAGATGATTTATAAGGCACTTCTGTGAAGCAGAACCAATTGAGGTTTGTGGGCAGACCAAGATGTGGGTAGTGTCTTAAATGATCTAGAATGTCTGGGCTGTGAAGATCACATCCAATTCGGGACAAGACCACTGTTAGCTTTTTCGGCGTGGAAGATCACAAGCGAAGCAGGAGAGTCGGTCGAGAGTGTTGTTGAATTATGAGCTAGCTCTCTCTAAATGCTACTCGGATATTGATTGATAGATTGACTATAGCTCTAGACCGATGGAGTGACCTGATAGTCCTGGTAGAAGATGGGCAAGCAGTAGAGACCCTATCCTACACCTAAAGAGCCATGCATTCATGGACAGGTAAATAAAAATATAGACATCGCAATGCGGACGATTGTGCAGAGTATGGCCTTCGAAGTATTCAGATAACGTGCGAGAAAAATTTCTTGGTATGGCAGAAAAGGCAGTCAGCCACTCCAGACTCCAGAACACCACCGGCTGCCCGACCGTCTCTTCTTGATGGAAAACGCGTCTCGTTGGATCAAAGGAAAACCAGTCATCTTGCGCCCGAGGATGCCGCTTTTTTAACTTTTCAATTCGTGCGCCATTCGCCAGATGGGGGAGCTGGTGATGTCCAACAGCAAGCAATGCAGAGGTAGGATGAAAACAGCCGCACTATTAATTTGCCAACCTCAGACCGATGATGCGAATCGAGGAACGCGACACATTGTCGCGGCGACCGGCTGACTGTGCTGGCATACGGCGCATGGTGAATCAAACATGAATAAATTGCTCTCGTGGTATCGTTCCGGCAGCGCGCAAGCTCGTAATGCAACCGCCAAATTGCAGTGGGTGTTGTACTTTATAAAATGACACATGGGTTTTTGGATTTACCGGACCGAGGTCTCCTATATCGATCGCCGTCGCCGCGGTGTCCCATGTTTTCTCCATTGGGTGGACGAGCGCGGGGTGCCTGTGGCCGGGATGCAGCCTCTCGCTGCCGGCGCAGAATTCTAACGACATCGTAAAAAGCTTTTTCGACGTTGATGCAATTCTTTGCCGAAGCCTCAACGAATTCGCAGCCAAGTTCTCTGGCAAGGGCATGTCCCTCTTGCGTTGAAACTTCTCTCTCTGTAACGCGATCGCTCTTGTTACCGACAAGCATAATGGGTACCGAGCTCGCAGGGACGGCGGCGGTAATCGGCGAGCCGGCATACGTTGGCGATGCTTGGCAAGACTCCTTGACTCTTTGAATTTGGTGGTGAAAGCGCTTGATCCTGGTGAATGAGGACCGCGACGAGATGCTGTAGACCAAAACGAACCCTTCGCCGTCGCGGATCCACTGGTCTCTCAGTGCTGTGTACTCTTCCTGTCCAGCTGTGTCTAATACTTCAAGCATGCATGCTGATCCATCTATGACGACCTGTTTGCGGTAAGAATCCTCAATTGTAGGATCATACTTTGCCTTCGCGTCAGCTTCAAATCCGGGAAAATATGGACATGACATGCGCGGGGGGAATAGGACGCATATGGTCTTTGTCGCGCAGATAATGGAAACCACATACAGTTTCAACAAAGTGTTGTAGACATAATTGAATTGTTAAGGCTGTTTTGCCTACTCCACCATCACCAAGCACCACCAACCTATACAGCACCATTCGAGGCGTCATGGTGAATTGAGAAAAAGGGTGTCACCGGCGATGCGGAGTACAGGATGAAATTGTGCAAAGCAGCAGATGTGTTTGCAGGTGAATTCTGGATTTCTGACGGGGGAGGTATTTTAACGGGGCGGGATGTACGTGAACGGGTGTGCCAGAAGCTCGCGACCAGACTCCAGCCGACGAAAGGAATGATAAGAATTAATGCAAGCGATCGAGAGGACAGCGGTTGCGAGGTTGACGAGAGAGTGTCGGGGTTGGGGGTGTTGATTGCGGGCGATGCGGTCGGGCAAAGCTGCTACAGCGAAAGGTATAGCGAAATGTCTCGGGAGACGGGCGTGGTGTTGGAGAGGGAAATGATAAAATGAGGAGAAGAGGAGGGTGAAGGCTTCACGGCCTGCTGTGGTTTGGTATTGGCTTGTGGATTGTGGAGAATGATTTTTCTCTGGCGCTGGGCGGGTCGGGTCCTGCCTTGAGCCTGTCGAGCCTGTGGCAGAAGAAGAACCCCGAAGAACCTGGGCAAGCCTGGTCGTCGTGGTCCTGCGCGAACTGGGTATGGCAGAAGTGGGCGGCCCAGACGGCCAGATGGAGGTGGCAGATGCCTGTGCCTGTCCTGTGCTCTGTTGTGTGTTGTATTGTACCTAATGTCGTATGGCACGGATCTTTTCTTCTCTCTCCCCGTATCCCCAAGGCAAAGGCAAGGCAAGGCGAGACACAACCAGGTGGACGGTGCCACCTTGATGCGGTACGGTATGGTACAGACAGATGGTTGATTGTGACTGACGGATCATGGGCCTCTTCCCCTTTGCTGACCTGACCCTTTTCCTTTCGCGGTTTGTGCCCCTCGCGCAGTCCTTTTTTGTTGCCTCTTACGTGCCTCGGACGAACCAGGTGCAACTTGAATGCATAGTTTATCAGCTATGTGTAGGCTGTGTACTCAGAGATGGCCGCGTTCTGCAGGCAGACGGCCAACACGAAGCTCCAGATAGGTCGAATGACACGACGTCTTGCTGGAAAATTGGTACCTCCAGGCTGTGAGGGGAGGCGAAGGGACGGCGCGGACGTGCGTCGACGTTGGAGAATCACTGTCTTAGGTACCTGGATACCTTACCCAAATAGCAAGTCTTGACCTTGGACGCTATCGTCCCTCGGTTGTACGCTTCGCCCACTGTACGGATTACGCTGCGGAGACAAAGGGTCCCCCTGCTAGTAGTCCTCGCTAGAGGTAGTCTTGGGCTGCTGTCTGGACCGTCAATAGACGTGTGGTCGGGAGAGCTGAGTATGGGAGAGGACGAACGTGTGGTTTGAAAGTAATAAGACGGCGGTTGGTGTCGATCGTTGGTATACTAGTAGTGATATAGCTCGCGATACCTATAAGTAAGGCAGACACGTGCATATATGTATTTTTTCTTGGTGCGGATTGCATCTGTGCGCGAACGACTCACCTCTTAGGACATGCATTTGCTCCTAGGAGAGGTACGCTATTCGACTAAATCTTCTGCACGCGATACTCTAAAAGAGGCACGGTCAGCGATCAAGGTGACTATGCGCGGATGAGCAAGCTGTGATCCGAAGCTCGCAAGTTGCCCTGCAGCTTGAGCCTGGCTCCGGGGTGGAAACCACGTTCTGGCGCCCAGGGAGTTGCGTTGCGGAAATGCAGCGGGACAGGAATCCAGCATCCGATGGAAAACAGCTGGGATTGTATGGGATGATAATAAGAAACGGACCAGAAGGATGAGGATTGAGGTACATACAGATGGAGAATGGCAACGAAGATGACTAGGCTAGATGTGAGGAAGCGATTGTGAGCAGACAATAGAACAGCGGCGTTGTTATATACACAGAATGCTCATTGTTATTGTCATTGCCATTGTCACTGATAGTTCGATGTTGGTCCGAGTAGACGTTCGTCAGACCAACAGCCGTTCAAGTCAAAGAAAGTGCCTACGAAGGGCAACAACATTCCGAGCACACAGTGCTTGACTGTGATACCACCATGTTGGTACTGTGAAACCAGTCTTGCCAGTGCGTCTCCAGAAACAAACAGTGGGGAGAATTGGATGAGAGCTGACTATTGTACCGTACGACACACAGTAAAAACGTTGCACCAGGCGAACTGGACCCCTTTGGCCCTCCGAGCTGATTTCGTCCTCTTGTGTCCCCACTACAAGCCATCGTATAAGAACTTAAAAGTTGTCCCTGGAAATGTGCGTACATTCTGAGAATAGATCCCATGTAATCCTCAAGGGTATAGGCAGACTGATCAAATTTATCAAGGTCGTATTAGCTAACTCTTAAAACCAAACTAGTCGGTCTTGCTGTGTTGAGGTCTAGTTGCACTGTGAGCCACTCTACTGCTATCTTCCTACAATCCATCTGAACAGAATCGGAAAGCAAAGCAAATAGCAAAGCAAAGATTTCCCACCGGTTACAACAACTTTTCTAAACCCATTATATTTCGAATACGAGCAGAGTCCTAAGTAAATGGGACTCGTCTAAGCAGATGAGACGCCATGCGTTATGTTGCTACTCATGGGAGATATATGCTCACGCCATTTTGCTTTATTAGCATACTCTGCATGTTACAGGAATATATCATCCTTCATCGCAAGACCAATTCCAGGAGCAGACTAAGCTCTAGCGCCAGTTTCGGAACTGCCTGTTGAGACTGCGTCGCAAGGCATGCTATTAGACGCGGGAGCTGACGGGGTCTTCGGCGTATCTATCTGTCTATTGGTCAATATAGAGTATCTACATCGGCAGTCACGCAGTGGCAACTAGTCCCTTGTGCTCATGGCTTTGCGGAGGTCATAGGTTCAAACGCTATACTCATTATTGAAATTTTCTGTACAACTCCGGTCGATGATCCCCCAGGATCTCCTTGATCCGAGTGATAGTTCCCTCGGATCTTCCATGGATTGGACCAGATGGATCAGACCAGAGAGATAGGTTGGACAATATGCTGAATAACTCAGCAACTCAATGTCTGTTCGGACGTCGTCGACATCAAGTCAAAGAGATCTGTTGGTACCACGCTATGAATGTCTCGGTTTGATAGGTCATTGCTCTGGCGGCGGGATTGCCCCGGACGCCACTAACGCCTTAGCGTCCGCGTTCCGCCATCCACGGCGGTTCCACGTCCACTACAACTTGAACTTTGGACTTCTGCCACCAGGTTTTGCGACAACTGGATACCTATGTTCCTATGGGAAATAACCTAAGAGATTGCTACTCTATTAGTCTGCCTAGCGTACCAGAGATCGAACTCAGGCCAGCAGACGGTCACAAGGCTAGTTGAACCGTGAATCGTTATCATTTGTTTGCGCACAGGTCCATCTGGGGGTAGTGCGACTTGCACCTTCTCCGCACAGTATCTCCGCACAGGAATGACACAGTATATAGTCTCAAGCCTGGTCGGCGCGGCGCTTTCTCCGACCAGTCTGGGGGCAGAGCTGAACCGTTCCAAGTCCCAGCTGTCAGATCTGCTAGCCTTACTCGAGAGATGGGGGTTCCAAGCATTCGGAACGAGAGATCATGAGTCATAGAAGAAAAACCATGATACTTAGCCCCGCAGTCTACATCAAGGAGATTGAGTATCGACGCCGTCTGTATTTCTGATCTGGATATGAATCGATATCCTAGGTATAGAGGTTCGTAAATCAAGCCCAGCTACACATATTCTCCAAAAGTCCAGGCATCTTCCCATTACAAAGCAAATCAGCAAAGATCTGGTCATCGCGACGAACCTGAATACTACAATCGTAGCAGAAATTAACCAAAATCTTAACGGAACCATCTGTAGTTTCCCAAACTCCGCGGATTTCGCCTCGTCCGGGGAGAACCGGCCGTCCTCGGCGTATTCAGTCTCTACCACCGGTCCCCGAACCGTGCATCAATGCAATATCCCGGCGGAAGTCCGCACCAACGGAGTGCGTTCCTTCTAGTTCGGTGGTATCTCTCTAGTCAAAATCAACTGCATATGGGTAAATCACCGAAACCACGATTCCAATGTCCATCATACTTGATTTTCTCCTGTGCTTCCGCGGTAGATGAGAAAGGCCGGGCCTACCATGTCGCGGTACTTGGTGTGAAGGCCGAGGGGTCTCTTTTTAGGAGATCACCGAATGGGTTCGAACCACATGTATGTATTGCTTGTTGATCTACGTGGTTGATTACAGGAATCGTGTATATGTATTTGTCGATACCACTTACGACAACATCAGTCTTGGTTACATGTAACTATTAAAAAATATTTACCTTCCCTTCCAAACTCCATTTTCAAACTTATCCCGCACCTTCGAGACTACGTCAGTTTCAATGGCGGAACAATGCTTGCGCCAGCGAAGCTAATAATTAATTATAGTCCAGTTGCACGATCGTATTTGTTCCAAAAAGTGGCCAAGAGATGCACCGTAGATCTACTCTACCCAATGACAGTGTCTGATGGTATAGAGGAGTTTGCCAACTATACCCAAAGCTCCGGATGCGTCAGATTGGCCTCTTGCATCTGTTGATCTAGATATGCATCGGATGTATGACTGCAAAGGCACTAATTTGTTCCACAAAGCCGCACGTCGACGTGAAGCTCGGTACTGCGCTTAGACCTTGCCAACAGCGCATCCCGTCGCCAAATCTGTCACACATGGCTGCTACTACGCGCGTCCTCCGACCAATCCGAGGTAAGGGAGTATGTAACAGAGTTGTGCAGCAAAGCAATGTAACCAAATGAGTTGTGCGATGCCCCCCTCATGTAGATACACCAAGTTTTCGCGCTACCTCAACGAATCCCTCCTCACCTTCGGAAATCCACTGGTAAATCAGTGTTAGTGTTATCCATAGCTTACTAGCTGAGAGGGGTACATACTAAATCAACCCATTCTCGTGCGTCCTTATAACTCTGGCTATCGCTGATAATTGGTAAGAAACCGACCGGTCATATTATTCGCCTGCCTAAGAGAGGCCGAAATGAAGTACGGCACGGACTTCCTTGGAGCCTTACCTCGAAAAACCTCCCTCTCCAGGTCGCTCGACATAAATCGTGCGCAGACCGTTCTGTCTGGCCGCATTAAGATCGGACAGATGTGCAGCGACCATTGCAACTTCATGTGGCTGGCAGTCTAGAGAATCCGCCGCTCGAAGATATACGCTTGGGTGCGGCTGCCGGCAACCAGCGATGTCTTTCGTTAGCCGAGTAGTTGGCACTCGAGAATACGTGTCGACGCGGCTTTGACCAATCAGATTCTCACCTTGTAAGCGCCAAAATCTGCAGACGAGATGATACGTCGAAAACCAAGATCTCCGTGGGTATTGAGGTCGTCCAGCAGGGATCGATTGCCATTACTGAGAGTACAAGTGACGTATTGAGTCCCAAGTCTCTGGATCCCCGATGCCGAGTCGGGCCACCTTGCAAAGTTAGTTCTTCTCGTGAACCAGCCGGCATCGGGCAGAACTTACGGATTTAGGAAGTGCCAGATGAGACTCAGCGAGCGAATCTCTTGCTCTGTGTAGGCACCCGAGACATCCCACTTCTTCAGCAGTACGACAAGGCTATCGTAATGATGCGTGTCGATATCTTTCCATTCCGTCTGCCCGGGAATAAAGGTTCGGACAAACTCGATGTAAGAATCCCGCCTGGACGAATCATGATCAGTGATTGCCATGCACAGAAGCGAGATCAGATCCGCGACACTTGTTGCCGCCGCAAAGCGAACTACGACAGGGACGAGTGATGGTTGATGAGACTCACCATGCCTGCGCGAACTCACCCCAATCATCATCTGTAAGCTCTCGTAGGCGAGTCTGAAGTGACTCGGGTAGTGTACCGAAGACAGGTGAATCAATTTTGTCCTTCCCGAACTTGATGAGTTCGTTGTGTACCGTTGATCGCCAGTCCACGACAGTCCCGAAGACGTCAAACGTGAGCGCCTTCACGTGCTTGAGAGCCTCGGTAGCTCCTGACATGGTGGTGTTACTCAGTGCAATCGATTGGCATCAGCAGATCCCTGGATTTCAGATGATACCAATGCAAGTTCTCGCAGACTATGAGTCGATAATAACAGGAACCAAACAATGATGCTGGTGAAAGTATTAGTTGCTGAAGTTCCTGTAGACGTAAATGTCGTCACCGAAAGAGTACCGGAGCACGGTGCGGGGCAAGCTCCGGAAGTCGTACATCCCATTCGGGCTTTTTCTAGAGGTAAGATGCACACCATCCATATCTCAGACACAAGCAGGAGCAATTAATTGAACGTAATACCCCGATCGATCTTGTCGTCTGGAGCAATCACCACAATTAAGCTTGTTCACCTCGAAACACCAGGTAACATGAGCTCTGGTCTTCTTTGTGGGCCGTGACACGGTAACAAGGAACCCTGTGCTCAAATACATAACACAACCTCTTCAACTCGAAACTCGCTTGAAGATCTGGATCTAGGCCCCTAACCCAAACCATCGAGGAATCGGTCCCGCGCTCCCGCCAGGGAGTGGCTCAATGTACATCCGCGGGTACGCACACTGACCTATCATGCTCAGATATGAGCAGAAGGACCGAAATTTACTATAGCCAAGAGTAAGACGAGGTCAGTAGTCGGGCGTCTCCGACATGCAACATCTGCAACAATTGATCTTGCGGTTTGATTGCTGACCCGTTGCCTCAAAATATAGCGGAATGTGGGTGAGAGGTTGCATTCTTGGCAAGAAAAGTAATTAGAGGTTGCTCCTCGACTCTCGCCCATCTTGGGAGAGTAACTACTAACACGGAATAATAAAGTCGCGGCCTGGTTTGACAACACAGCGAGACGCTGCATCGGCCCGCCTTACATGCGTGACCTGATCTATGGCCTGGTCCTAGCCTGACTATGGTCTTTCCACAGCCCTACATGGCAAGATACGAACATCTCTACAAGGTCTTGACTTCGACGAGTCTGGTTAAGATATCATAGCTATTTACTGTAAAGAGACTCCTTTCCTCAGTATTAGCAGAATATCATCCATCAGCTCCCCGCTGCTCTAATCTCTCACTCCAGGTACACACGCCCAGTAACGAACAACCCCAACACATCATTAGACTCATCACTCGCGGCACACAACTAGTGCGGGGACCACAGCCGAGCTTGGTCGCAGTAGGCCGCAGCGGCCTGCATACCCTTTTGCATGCAGGTGCCAACGCATTCTATATTGGCATCAGCCGGGCAAAAAGGCACAATTTACGCCCGTAAGGGGGATCTACTACTTAAGCACTCTGTTGTGTCAGGTCACTACTGCGAAATCTACACGTGGTTGTCTGGGCGGACATTATCCGATGAGGTGATATGAGTTGAGGATCCGATTTTTAGTGACTGCAGGTGATTTGACGAGATTGCTGGTATTATTTCCTGTAATATAGAAGGCAGCGAAAATGATGAGACTGTTTTCTGTTTGATTTATCACAAAGACTATAAATTTAGAATAAATAAGTAATTACACGTTAACGATCTTCTACGTTTTCGGCAAAAATGTTGATGAGTAAAGATGCGATGGGATGTCGAAGCTGGCATCCAGTTCGCAGGCTATCGTGCTCCAGCTGATGTCAGGCTTTCTCCTTGTGTCTCCCTAATGACCTATCTAGGACACTATAGGGGTTGTTCCAAGGCTCATGTAGGATGTCTAGCTCTAGAGATATCTCATATTGGGGTGCAGTTTTCAAACATCTTGGGTTACCTAATCTTACAAGTCATGCTGTCAAGGTAAGGGATACCCATTCCACGCAAATTTAGCATTGTGATCTCTACACTATGCCCCATCATTTGTGCTAAAGTCGGACTATACCTAATTTCACTATTTACGTGGCAAAATCAGCTCATCTCTTATTGAATACTGGAAGCTACAATATCCAGCTCTCTAAGTTCTGGCTGAACAGAATCAAGCACGTGCACCGCTCTGTTCTGTTCTTTAGGCTTCAGGACGACCCTTACAATCTCCATGGACTTTAGACAAGCTCTGCCTCGCCAGTCCGTGTTTCTTGCCCTCGCCGCTCATATCATATCTCGACCATATGCTTTTCGTGTGTAGTGGTTCCTTGGTGGCCACGCGATCCTTGAGCACGTCGACGGCATCAGATCAGGATCTCGGAGACTGATGAGGAGAGAGACTAGCTACACCGACACCAGCCCCTTCGCCTACTTCGGATGACGTGTCAAGGCCTCGATCGCCAGTGAAGTGCCACCGAGTAAATTATTTGTTCGTAGGCCGGGAGCTTTGAGCAGACGAGCTCGCCCAACTTGAGGTCCTAGATAGGGACATTGATCTGTCACAGGAGCTCTGCTTAAAAGTCGTGGTTGAGGGGGTGATTAATGACGTTTTCGGCGTCTCGGCCACGAGCATTCACTCAGAAGAAGAGGAGTCGCCAGTGCCTTTCGAGATTAAGAAGCCATTCAATATATGCGTTGCAGTGTACCTGGTGGTATTCAGGTGTATTATATCACCGTTAGATCGGCCAAATATACACTCCACCGCGTCAGTACCGTTCCTAATTACAATTGTTCACACATGAAAGTACGTATAGATTACATCGCAGTCTTGCCCCCCCTGAGTGTCTTCTTTATCCTTTCCTTAGAGACACATTAAGTAGAAGCACTCACAACATGGAAATGCGTTTCCTCATGAGTATCACCCTCGAAACCCAGCACGAGAGCCCACTGTCCGGCGATATCTGTATCTCATCATATTTCCAATTGGGTTCCAATTGCTAGGCCAGTCGGTGTTTGTGAAACAGAGCGGTTGTACTATGTCTCCCTTTCGGCGTCGTGCTCCGTTCGAGACGCAGGGGCTAAGAGCCGCAAATACGAGCAGTTTGATAGCGCCCCAAAGGTTTGCCTTGCATTAGAAGCCTAAACGTCTCATAGCCACTCTATGGTCGCAAGCTGATTTATCCATCACCCTCGCAAAAGAAACCGAAACCCGTCACCCTGCGTCGTCATTCTACGAGCTGCTGAGAAGGAGATTCATTATTCTGGCTACAGTTTCCCGGCTATCATGACGCGTAGACCTCCTTGCTCATTGACGCAGGTCGTTAGGTCGGGTTTGGCCTGTACGCGTGCCCCAATCGTGATGAATGATCAAACTCGTAACAACCGAGTCTCCTAGCAACGACACGTGGCGAAACTTTCATATGAACAACAAAAATGCGGCGGCGCGGAATCAACAAGCATTTCCCATTGTCGAAAATAATACGGTGGAGTCTAAAGTGAGCGCATTTCGTCGCGTAACATCATGTGATTTGATGCAAACTGGGTATGAAATCAATTAAGATCCCGTAGAGGGCAACAGTACGCTGCAAGTCATAAACAGCGCAATGAGATCTATCATTTCCGGAGACTCTGCCGAATCTCCCCGAGTAGGGCGCCCCGTCGAGTCCGATGCGGCAACCTTGATTACGAACACAAATTGCACGTGCAAGCCCTTTAACGGGTTCGATGCCTATCAAATTTGACTGGTCATTTCCAGTGGATGTTTGTCATCTCCCACACTGCTGAGCAGTTGACGGGGCAGATTCTGTTGCCCCTCTCATTCGCTGGACTTTCACCCAGGTAATAAGCACAGAGACCGGTGCGGCGCCTGATTACCCTGGCTACCACCGGTTCTCTGAACTATATTTGTTGGACATTTGCTGTCTGAATTCGTAATTCAGACAGGGTGGTCGAGTGGTGAGACATTGCCCTCCCAAATAGGTGGCGGAGAGGAGACAAGTAGGTTGGTTCGATTCCAACTCCTGTCAAAACTTTTTTTCTCGATCTTATTGGTCCTGGCTTGATTCCTCAAGTAATTTTTATTGCATTTTCTATTCAAATAGTGTGTAAATAGCCGCATATAACCAGTCTTCTTGTAGATCACCTAAAAATACGTATAATTGTGACTACGTCGCGCGATCATCTAAGCGGCGAGCTCCCGAACTACCTTCGCTACCTGTTTCGTGGCTCTCATCGCCTCCTCGCTCCACGGCGCCATCTGCAAAAATCCATGAGTGAGTTCTGGGTAATGGTGCCATTCCACATGATTTCCTGCCTGCTTGAGCTTCGAGGCGTACTCAACTCCTACGTCACGCAGCGGATCGAAGCCACAAGTGAAAACGGCGGCCGGAGGCAAGCCCTTAAGATTCTCGACTTGCTGCAAGCCTGGAGACACATAACGATGCGCTGGCGGATAGGACCTATCTGGGGCACGTGGCAGATAATGATCTGCAAACGAGAAAATGCCATTGCCTAGCATTTGTACTTTTAGCAGTATACCGCGGCACCATAAATTGTTTTGAGTAGAGCTTACACTCCAGGTAATATCCCGAATTGTTCTCCGTAGCGGCAGGAGTATCAAATGGAAGCCGGGCTTCGGGATATAGCAGAATCTGCGCTTTCAGAGGTCGAGGGCCTTTTCTACCCTCGGAATTCTCGTCTTTCAAACGTAATGAAATCGCCGCTGTCATGTTACCACCAGCAGAATCACCGCCACCGAGCACACGGTTGGCATCGATGCCTAGCTTACTGCCTTCAGAGCCTTGTGCCCAACCAAGTACGTCTTCGTATTCATAAAGCTGCACGGGAAATGACCATTCTGGCGCAAGTCGATATTCGACGCCGATTGCCTATGGGTTCGATCCGTGTCAGGTAGATGATGATTCGTACAGTAGCATTTCTGGAGAAATCAACAAATTTGAGACGATGAAGCACCAGCGTAAAAGACCCAGGCAGGATATTGCAAGTCGGGGTGAAAAGGGTGTTGCATCCTACAATAACATTTGCTTCTTCAGCAATCAGCCTTAATCCGTTCTCAAACTCGTCGACCTATAAATGAGAATACTCTACGTTAGTAGCAATAGAGAGCACGACGTGTCATATACATACTATAATAATCCGTTAATATTTCTCATTAACAACGACAAATTAGGTTCTCGTGGAATGCTTCGTACTGACCACTTCCAACTGTATACCCGCCCCCATGGAAATAAATCAACGCTGGAAGCTTCTCTGGCTCCTTACGAGCGCGGGGATAGAAAAGTCGCACTGGGATGGTGCCATTTCGACCACGCACACCATCGAAGTGGACATGGCCAATGGGGGCTTGCTTCTCTCGTGGCAGATTATGGAAACCGAATACTTGAAGATGATGTCGCCGTTCAGCATGAAAATCTCCGCGGCCTCCTAAGTGAAGCGTTGGATTTTCCGACAGGAAAGCCTTGACAGAAGCTGCAAGCTGTGTACGTGTCCCTGTCGTAGGAATCTGGCTTTTCTCCGAAGACATGTTCAAATCAAGCGATGCATTGAATGCTAGCTCAACCGATCGCGGGATTTCTGTCTGCAGGATTTATGGACAATCAGCAGAAACTGCGTTAATAACTCCAGACCTCTCGAGGATTGATACGAAAGGACTTATCTATTGACAATATCATTATGTATGGCATTGGTGATTCGTTTCTGGAGCGATGATGCTTTGCCCATGACATCACCTAGTGGTCATGATCGGCTGGACGGAGCTTTGCTTGAGCTTCTCCTCAGATACAATACCGAACCATTCGTCTAAATGTAGGTACTACTCTAATTTTCTGCTTTCTTCAAACTACAATTAGTTCCTCACATCTGTGAGTACACATAGTACTTCCTTCAAGGCCTGAAATACAGGAGAGATCGCGGGCCAGTGCCAAGCTCGGAACAATCCAAGATGAAGCCACTGCAACATCTCTACCTAAACCCATCTCAACGGCAGCCGCTGCTTCGCGAACAACAGAGTTCGAGTGACGCGCCCGAAGCTTTTCCCACCAAAACGGTACATACACATCCAAAGCATTCGCATGAGAGCCAGCCCCCAGAAGACGCCAGCGTCTCCTTCATCGGCACGGCTACAACGATCATTGAATGGCAAGGGATAAGAATTTTGACAGACCCTAACTTCCTGCATAAGGGCGACCACGTGCATTTGGGTCCTGGCGTGACAGCAGAACGACTCACCAATCCAGCCGTTGACTTGAACGAGCTCCCTCCGATTGATCTTGTACTGCTCAGCCATTACCATGAAGACCACTTTGATCGCCTAGTGGAGGACAGTCTTAACAGAGCATTCCCAATTGTGACCACGCCGCATGCTAAAGGATGCTTGACTCCCGTGGACAAGTCTAAGACGACTGTCACGGGTTCTCTAGGTCCCTTCAGCAATGTTCACGATCTTGATTTTTTCGACAGCCTAGTGTTGCACATTGGTGGCAATACAGACGGACAACCGGCGCCTATCATAAAAATCACAGGAATGCCAGGGAAACATGTTCCTCCTGGTCCGCTGGCCGCTATCAATAATCTCCTCGGCGCAGTGCCGCCAACAAACGGCTGGCTGCTTGAAATGGGGTGGACGTCTGACACTTCCCCGGTTTCTTCGCCTAGTCAGCCGTCACCTAGCGTGACGTCGGATGCGATGACTGTATCACCAGACGTGGGGTACACGATCTATATTTCGGGCGACACGTTGCTCGTGGATGAACTCAAGTCGATTCCGCCGTATTTGCGCACCATCCGGGAGCAGCAACAGAAACAATCTCCTTCTGCACCTCAGAAGGAGTCAAACATTGATCTCATGCTTATACACCTTGGCGGAACTACGATCCCAGGCCCAAATGCGCCGCTGCTGATGGTGACGATGGACGGAAAGCAAGGGGTCGAACTCATGAAATTGCTCAACCCTGACTTGACAATCCCTATTCATTTTGACGATTATAGCGTCTTCCTTAGCCCTCTGAGCGACTTCAAGGAGGAAGTCAAGAAGCTGGGGAAGCAGTGGGAGGACAGGGTCGTGTATCTGGACCGAGGCGATACATATAGGTTTAGGGTTGACGCGGGCGACGGAAAAGCGTCTAGGGTGGTCACCGACAGCATTCGAAAGGATTTATAGATGCAATGGAATGCAGCCAGGAAACCAGGGATTTGTCCTAGGACTTTCATTCTTCTATGTATCCCCACAAGTACTGGGTGCGCGCGTTGGAGATTCGAAGTGTTTGGAGTTCAAAATAGTTTCAGGGTCACACCGAATAGTCACATATTGTATTTGCATCTCAGAAACCAAACCATCGATCAACTCATATAGGTACTTTCAGGACATCGATGCAACGTCGTACATGATACATGTGATATTTTGGCGCGTTGTTGCGTGGTCTCTGGCAGCATCAGCGCTAGTTGATGTGTTCTGTGCTCTTCTCCGAAATCTCCGCGCCTTTCGTTCCCGATTTCATCATCATCATGTCAATAAGCATAAGATCCTCTGCTTCGCGAGTCCGGTTCTACCCGTTTGACATCGACCGAGGCCGCGCAAATATCGTCTAACTTGCCTAGTCCTGAGGGGTAATAATTATGTCCGCGGCAGCGCCCAGTTCGCACGGCGAAGGCCACACCGCAAGCGATTCTCGTTCAAAGCCTAGCGGGCGCGAAAAACCACAGCTGTCGTGCAACCATTGCCGACGTCGCAAGTCAGCCATCACACCTATCTGATTTCGCATCATCTGAATCTCTGACCTCCAGTTGGGCCTGCTCTCAGATCTCGTTGCGATCGTCAAATTCCCTGTTCCAGTTGCGTTTCTCGTGGCGAAATCTGCACCTATGCTTCACAGACTCTCCCCTCAAAGCACTCGGCATCTCGCATGAACCAGACTTTACGTGACCGATTGAACCAATTAGAGAATCAGCTAGTAACTCTAAGGTTTGACTTGGATGCCAAAGATGCACAGATCCAGCCTGCCGAAACTCTGCCTCGTCAATGTCTGAATGACCTGGGCCCAGCAGGCATCTCCACAAACATTGGTCCGGCAAGCAATGCTGCTCCCACTGAAAACGATGACCTTGTAGACGACAGATCTGACTGTGGCAGTTTGGTTGTCAGCACCTCAAAGCTTCGCTACGTCGGCCAGGAACATTGGGCCGCTATCCTGGACAGTATTGCTGACCTCAAAAGCCAAGTGTCAAGCGAGGATCTCTCTCCAGAGGAAGTGGCTAGCGACAATGCCAATAAGAAGTCAGACCGCGCACTCCTCCTGTACGGGCGAGAACCAGCATCGCGTGCAGAGATTCTTCAAGCATTGCCCCCAAAACCGATAGTCGACAGACATGTTTCTCGCTACTTCAACTATGTGGACCTTGTATCATGTACGTTCCAAAAGCTCTCTCTTGGTAGGAGTTATGTCTCGACGCTCAAGTCAAGGCGTTCGATGATCATCCTAACCTACATATTGACGAAGAACAGTCACTATACATGGTCCTTCTTTCCTCTGTGAGGTCGGTACTTGCATTGCTTTATTTCACACTAGTTTCCAAACATTGTGCTGAAAAAGTATGTGTAGTATGAGGCTTTCTGGAAAGACCCGTATACAGTTTCATTTGCCTGGGTTGGCTTGCTTTTCGGCATGATATGCCTCGCGGCAATCGTTTCCGAAACATTTAATCCGGAGTATCGCGCCGAGAGTAGCCAACAAGATCATATACAGGTCTATCGAGAAAAGGTCGTCGAATGTCTCGTCGCAGCAGAGTACACCAAACCTGGCGAACACGTACTAGAGGCAATGATTCAATACATATACCTGGAGTTTCTGTTGGGGCCGGATGCCAAAGAGGATCTTTGGTTTCTATTGGGTCTTGAAGTGAACATGGCTTTGCGGATGGGATACCACCGTGACCCTAGCCACTTTCCAAACATTACGCCTTTTAAGAGCGAGATGCGGCGGCGCATTTGGTCTGCAGTGAGATTCGGCGACGTGCTTATATCGAGCCAGATGGGAATGCCCCGCATGATCTCTGAAAGTTGTTGCGATGCCGCCGAGCCACACAATTTGAATGATTCCGATTTACACTATGATATGACTGAGCTGCCCCCAACGCGGCCCGAGACCGAAACGACAACGGTCCTGGGCGTCATTGCGCGAAGACGAATGGTAAATGTTCTGGCCATCATCGCAGATCTGACAGGCAGTGCAAAGCCTTACAGCCACGCCGAAGTGATGCGAGTCGACAAGATGTTGCATGAATCCGAAGATAGCATTCCTCCACCACTGAAGCCCAAAAGCTCAGCAGCGAGTATAACGGATCCCCCAATTATCATTGTGGGTCGTATGTTCATAAGACACTTGTTTTACAAAGGTTAAAACATCCGACCACAATCTCCCACATTAATTCCTTGACTAACTTCTGTACTGACAATAGGCCAAATAATGCTCCATCGAAAATTTCTCTACGCGAGGACCTCTGTCGAACTCTCTGAAGACTATGCTTATTCGGGCAACGCTTGTCTAGAGGCATCCCTCAATCTGCTCCAGATCCAACACATCCTCGATGAGGAGACTCTTCCTGGTGGTCAGCTTGACACGCTGCGTTGGCGTATGACGTCCATCATGAACCACCAGTTTCTTACAGCGACAATGATACTCTGCTCTTTGATATACTACGGGAAAACACAGTATCGCTCTGATGATATACTGTCTGCATTACGTACTGCTCGAAATATTTGGATGCGACGTTCTGGGTCAGCAGAGGCTACTAAGGCGACTGAGACGATCAATGCTATTTTTGCGAGAGCGATTAAGGAAGGGAGGAATGATACAATGGCTGGCCAAGATGGCTTCGGCGCCTTTCATATGGATAATTTAGAAGCTGACTCTACGTTGACGGCTCTATATCATGGCGACATCGATCCAAGTCATTTTATGCTTCAAGGATTTGATGACGGAATTGTTGAGTGTAAGTAATGTGACTTTGGTTCTTATATACTCCTGCCCCAACTGACTATATTTTAAATAGTCAATGACCACTCGATACAGCCTACATTTACCATGGACGACTACTCTACATTCGAGCAAGCACAAAATCTCGCTCATGGTCACAATTCGTGGGGAAATGATTAATGATTACACAATACCCTAGTATCGGGACTCCTTGGAGAGTATCCTCGAAGAGAACCGGCAATAGTCATACTGGTGCGTGACTTACATGAAGAACGCAGCAACAGTGGCATAAAACTCCATAAACCCTAAAAAATGCGGAAACAGGGAGAGAATTAAAGCTCTGCAAAACGAACTCCCGTGAAGACATCTGCGTTTGTTCAAGCTCAGGAGTGACAACATGGACCAGTGTCTCACTTAAGACTGGAACGCAATAACTCAATTGCAACATCACGTGGACATGGTGTTTTAAGGAGCAAGCAATTGTACCCTGGAATGATAAACAAAGCGGCCGTGTGCTCAAGATTAGGTTAACGAAATGCCATTTCGTGACAGTCACTCGGTATATCAATTCATACTACCTCGTGGTCGCTCGAAACATCAGTGTAGTCAACAGATGTTTGACTGACGCTACTGGTTCATTGGCCTCGGTTACAGCCTTGGGGAGGATATTGGAGAAGCCGTGAGATGTATGAAACAATTAACAAGGTTTCGCTGCACACCACTCAAGGTGGCTGATGTCCAACCGGCGACTCTTGAAGCAGGTACTAACATTTGCACGGTATCGGATGGCTTTCTTTCAATGTTTGGTATAGTGTCAATACAGACTGAACCTGGCTTGGTGTAAACCCCCCCCCTTTAAAGGGCTCGAAAAATGGACGCGTCTCAACGAGCATTTCTACAGCAGTTATGGTCGAGGACGAGTACAAGATCAATAACAAGACGAGCAGCCGGGAGATGCCATGACACGGCAACTCCAAGATACACGCAAGGTATTCAGGGGTACGGATCACGAGCGCCACGATCGGCGGCGAAATCCCATCCCAGGCGGAGTCGCATGCAAGTCTAGACTGGATGGTCAAATTCAATTTGGTGGGCTTGTACGAAGCTGCACGAGTGGAGGCGGGCAGAGATGCAGGTTGACGAACTCTGCCGATGCTATGCGGTACGATAAGCACGAGCAAACTTGATCGTCTGTTATTAGAATACGCGAAGGTATTATGCGTCCACATGTATCAGGCAGGTCGTCCACTGTATGCCCAGCACGAGAAGCAACCCGAATCGACCAAGCAGCTAATATTCCACTCGACAAACATTTGCAGTCGGTAGGTACCTATAGTTCCAAGAAAAGGATATAAGATATGAATGTTGCGCAGTAGGTACTTCGTTAGTGCTCCCCGCAGACGAAAGCTTGGATTGCTTCACCTCCAAGGTTGGTCAGCGAAGTCAGATGGGGTGAGGAGGCTGCTGACTGGAATGTGCCTACCTATTCGAGCTTGTTGCTCCCCTCCGATTGGCCCAGAGCTTGCTGCGATGCGTTAAGGGTGACGACACCACTTCAGGCTGCCGCGGTGGAACGAGACCACGTCTTATAATCGTCTGCCTAAGTCGCTTCTACTGTTCCTACGAGGTGTTAATTTCTCGATGCCCATGTTTTATGTGACAACATGGTGATATTGTGATTGTCGATACTACAACACATTTGTACGGAACTGACTACGACAACGAAAGATCGATACAAGGGGCCAAAATGATGATCCCTTCGGAAATCTACGACCAAGTCATCATACCGGCCGCTACGGCCGTGATGGACGAGGCCTCAAAGCAAGGGAATTACCACGGCGGACACGATGGCCATGATCACCTTCCCATGCCCACAGTGATACCTGATGTGCCAAAAGTCTACTACCAACGTTCCACGGACGTCGGACACAAGACTTTATGGGTCGTTTGCATTGTCATGGGTCTATCTTCACTGTCGTTCTACATTATGGCCATGAAAGTGCCTGTGGTGAGCAGAATATGAGTGCTACGGACCCTGTATTCTATCTGACACTGTTATAGCAAAAACGCCTCTTCCACATTGTTACAGCCCTCATCACTACCATTGCATTCCTATCCTACTATGCCATGGCTACAGGCGATGGTGTCAAATACCACGAGACAGTCATTCATCGAACAAAGCAGCACGTCGTTACAGAGGTTCTACGACGCCAAGTATACTGGGCACGATACGTTGATGTACGTGTATTCTCCCATCTCCTGCCTCACTGCTAGGCATTCACTAAGGCGCCTGGTCACCCTAGTGGGCCTTGACAACACCTCTTATTCTGGCGGATCTTGGTTTCCTAGCGGGACTTAACGGCGCCAGCATCCTGGTCCTGGTCATCTCCGACGTGATCATGATCTTGACCGGTCTCTTCGGCACCTTCTCCAGAGATGACGGACAAGGCTGGGGATGGTACGCGTGGGGTTGCCTCGCATACCTCAACATCGTGTACCAACTCGCTTACAAGGGGCGAGCCGCCGTGTCCAATAAGGACAACAAGACCAAGGCTTTCTTCGGCGCACTTTCAGCCTATACCTTGTTACTCTGGACCATGTACCCTATGTGAGTCTAACGAATACATCTCTCGTGATCTAGCAGGCAACGAGACAGCAGGCTAACACGAGAGGGAAACAAGTATGTGGGGTATAGCAGACGGCTCCCGCAGTGTGAACGTCGACGCCGAGATCATCGCCTACGGCATCCTCGACGTCCTGGCCAAGCCCGTGTTCGGCTTCTGGCTGCTCCTGACGCACGACGCCATGGCCCGGACGACGCCTTCGCTCGGAGGCTTCTGGTCCCACGGCCTAACCTCCGAGGGCACATTGCGCGTAGGGGAAGACGACTTGTAACTGATCTACACGTGCTGACTCTTGGGGTCTCATAGGTTGGTGAGGGACGGGATGGCCGCGGTGGCCAGAATGGACCGCTGCCTGATGACGAATAAATACGATATGAGATGAGATGGAATGGCAACGAATGAAAACCCGGCGACGATTGTATGAATAGGTACACAGCAGCACGACGACATGTTGCACTTTTGATTGATTGCTCCGGCGATCATCCACTCACTACCATTGGCGCTTACGGAGGATTGGGTGCTGGCTTGCAATGGAATGGGCATAAAAGCATGGTGTCTCTAAGATTGATTTTGTAGGATGTGATATCGCTCACCTCACCCCGACTATATATTTTTGATGTTGGTTGCCTCGGTACATGGTTGAGAAGCGCGTACACTTTAGCCTATTTCGAGCAAAAGCAGACTTGGCGAAAGGGGTTGAATTGACTTTGATGTGTACCACGTAAGTTTTCGTTCGGTGGCAGTGATATGGTGTGAGAAATGGTACCTAAGCTGTAGGTGACACCCGTAAGGGCATTGAATGAATGGAGTGAGGTGCAATCCGTGGGTGGCCCTCCCTTGGATGGATGACGAAAACCCCTTAGCTGGGAATCCCTACCCGGGAATCGATATCCCGCAGCTGCCCCACAGTTCTACCCCTCCACACGTCGGGCTTAGCACCTGCAGAGGTAGGTTGCTTCTCTAGGGTAGGCTATGATAGCATTGCCCCGCCATCCGCTAGGGCGAAAGCGACAAGGCAGTCGAGTCGAGGCAGTTACCTACACTCCAACTGTCCAACAGCTCTCCTGGCTCGCAACCACACCTGCTTTGCGCCTGATGAAGTCCTGCACAAGGTCCCATTCAACATGCGATTGTGACCTTCTCACTTCGCTCACCCTGCGGCAACGTACAACTCCGTCCTCACCTCTGTGACTGAGAGTAACTCGGGCTCTTTTGTCTTCTCTGTCTCCTGGAATTGCATCATCACATCTGGGCGACCTTTGCCGCGCCGTCCCTCTTCGCCAGCTCCTGTTGCAGTAGGCGCTCTCCCACTTGCATCTTTCTATCTGCCATTCCAGCACCTAGACATATCGTGGTCACTCCTGACGGATCGGGCAGCCTGCCACCATGGATCAGCTGGCCAACGTATTGCTGGCCTTTCCGCCCAGCGGCGAGGTCGACCTGAGCAGCAAGGAGGTCTACGACAACTCTCTCACCCTCCACAAATCAAGAGTCTTCAAGTTGGGCAGAGAACGGAGTAAAGACCTGGTGACACATTGCGTACAACTCTTCGACATTCTCGACCCGGCCGTCCACTCTTTATCCTATGCTGTCATACTCCATGCCCTGTTAATCCCCAGCATACCTTCGAGCGTCCCGCGAGACTACGTACTCGAGAAGCTCGTCACCTTCCTGATGACCTTCGACGGCCGCCAGTGTCGCGTGATCGGTTCTTTGTTGACAGAGATCATCTCCGAGATGTGGAATCATACCCTATTACCCGTACGAAAACACCGAATGGAAGCCCTTGTATCATTATATACTGACTCGGTCGTATAGCCTTCCGTTGCATGCGAAGTCCTCGCCTCGTACATCCTCAGAATCGACCCCACCGGCACCGTGCTCACGAACACACACATCCTCCTAGCCAAGCTCGCATACGGAACCAGTACCATACCGCCCGCCCTCCCCGTAATCAACAAGAACATCGTCTTCTATCCCGGCATGACCCCAACCGACAGCCCCCGTCCCATGCTTTCCGACCCCTCGCTCAGCCCGCCGCTTTACATCGACAACGCCAGCGGTCTCACACGAAATCTCAAAAATTCTCAAGTTCTCGAGTACGACTTGCTCTGCGGCCTCATATACTGCACCCAGCGAGACTGGACCAGAGCCCGAATCGCATTCGAGCGCGTCGTCTCTTTCCCCTCCAAAGACGGAGGCACAAGCAAGATAATGGTAGAAGCCTACAAGAAATGGGTCCTCACCTCCCTCCTCTCCCTCGGCTCACAACCCGCTACACCACCCTACGTAAGCAATGCAACCACGAAATCATACAACGTCCTAGCGCGGCCCTACAACATCCTTGCATCAGCCTTCTCATCCGACGACGTCCTGGATCTGAAGCAAGTAGCAGCCAAGCACGGCCCGACATGGGTGGAAGACGCAAATGTTGGTTTAGTCCAGGAGCTCTTATCAGCATACCAAAAATGGCGGATATTATCCCTCCAAACAGTATACACCCAGATCTCCCTCGCGGAAATCCGCGAACATACCAAATCCGCGGAAACAGGACGCGCCCTATCCAACGACGAAGAAGTCGAGAGGCTCCTCCAAAACATGATCGCTACCGATATGTTGCACGGCGACATCCAAACTTCCTCCTCCGGAACGAGATACCTCTCCTTCCACTCCCAAGCATCAACCCTCACAGAGCAGGAATTCGCCCAGGAACTCGCAGCCACGGCAGATAATCTGAAGAAACTGGGAGAGATATTCAGAGCGACCAACACGAGACTTGCGACTAGTAAGGAGTATGTCAAGTGGTGCGTCAAAGAGGAGAAGAAGAATGAACAGAATGCCGGCGCGGGCATGGCGTATGATGAAGAGGATTTGATGGGCGGTGGTATTGATCCGGATCTTTAGAAGGGAACTGTGGTCAAAACTACCTGAACCTGAGAATGAGTCTGGTGTAGATGAGGTTGAGATCAGTGCGTTGCTGCGCGGAGCAAGGGAGTTGGGTTGGAGGGTATGTTTATAGGAGATGCATTGAGGTCCTCGACATTCGTATGGCTTGAGAGGATCGCAGGGATGATGACAAGTCAATTGTTCATCGTCATGAGGCACAGCACATGTGCTGGGGCGCGACTTGGTATCTTAGGCTTGCCAGCCACCAGGGGTCTCAGAATAGAGATCCTCTCATATTCTAGAGGGCAGCTGAAAGGAGCCGTACCTAGACTGCTTACCACATCTAAAATGGTTTAGACAGAGCAAGCAGAGCAAGACTGTGTAAACAGTTGATCACGATAGGAATGACAATAAACATGAGAACATGATGACCAAGCATTTTATACTATAAAAGTGAACTTTCTCGACACATATTCTCATTTTTGAACTCATTATGCTCTGTTTGCCTACGGAGTACCTCGATGTACCTCTCGGGCAATACATAAGGTAGTTCGTAGGGTACACTCCAATCATATCTCATCAGCTTTTTCTTCTTCCCTGTGTACAGAAAGGTATTTATGCAACCTCGTCTTTTGCGTAACAATGCAACTCCCTACCACCTCATCAACGTTTGTGCTTTCTGTGGCCCAAGCTCAAACAGCTCGTGCCTGAAGCACAGGGTGCGATAACCTGTAGCAGGCCATCAACAGACCACATGGTAATCCCGAACTTCTCGATGCTCAGTTAATGCCAAACGACTTAATCATATCCGCCAACTTCGTAGCCTCATCTTTGAAGTTCAATTGGTTCGCACTAAGAACCTGATACCGAACTCTGCGCCACAGGTCAGTATAGCCCCAACCACCACGCATCAAAGAAAAAGGGGGGGAGGGATGCTCACCTCTGATTCTCACCATAAGTATCCATCTTCGCCCTACACCTGAAGCTCAACTTGCTGCAGTTCGCCGCCTCAAAAACCGCACTCAACCTATCCTCGTTATTCTCCTTAATCTCGGTCAACTCATCAGCCGACATGCCCATCACAATCTGGCCCACGTCGTCGAAACAGCTCAGCCACATCTGGCCCGTGTGATCGTTGACATTAACGCTCATAATGTACCGCCACTGGGGCTTCGGGTGTGCAATATCGCACTTCTCGCACCGCCAGGTACCGTCCCCTTGGTCTATGACCTTCTTGTTGCAGTTCTCGCTGCTGCAGGCGGGGTAGGCAAAGTTGTCTTGCTTGATGTAAACTATAGTTGCTTTCAGATCGAAATACTCCGGGTTCTCACCCATGCCGAGGTTTTCGTCCTTAACTTGCTGGATGCACTTTGTCTGGTTCTTGCGTCCTGTGGCGGCTCCCATGGAGGCCATGGAGTTGTGGGTGTTGAAGTTTTCCGTGCGGCCTTGAGAGTCGTACCAGCCCTTCAATCGATGGGCCTCCTCGATATCTGGGTTTACTGCCATAGTGCCGGAAGAGAGGAGGGAGAGCGAACGGCCACCAAAATCCGATACCTTGACACCTTTGAATGCGACGACGGATTCTGGCTCGCCACTGAAATTTGTTGCGGTCTTGCCCCATATCGTGAGACGAACGGAGAACATGGACTCGTCTGCAATTGTGAGCTCGCGCTTGGCATAGGGCTTTCCTGTGCTCTTCGCTGTGATTTGCTCTACATCGCCGACATTCTGGAGGACACCAACAATGTCTACGGTGGCGTCCTTCTCGATAGTCTGAAGCTCTGCCACGTTGACAAAGTTGTAGCGCACCTGGGGTACGCTGGACTGGTCTTCTGCCTTCTCGATTGTTGTATCACGCTCAAAGGTGAGCTCGTAATCATTGGGCAGATTTGAAAACTGCTTCTTTGCCAAGTTGACTCTGCAAGTGCTGATGTAGTATACTGAACCTTCTTGTAAAAGGTCATAGTACTGGTCGCACTGGTCATTGAAACCTGTAGCCTTGATCTCGCCACTCTCGTCGAGTAAGTTTACTGAGAACAGTTTGCCCTCTCCGGACGCTTTATGCCAGGTCTTGATGTCGGATTTGGAACTGACACGCGCCTTGATGGTCCATTTGTGTGCGTAAGGAGAAAGAGACTCGATGGCCGATATGGCAACACCGCCGTGTGTGGAAGGGCCGCCTCTTGATGGCATAGGCTCAGCTTTGATGGGAGCAGAGGGCTCAGATTTGCCGCCGTAGAAGCTTGAGCCGCCTATGGCGTTGTTGGCGGGCTGTGGTTGTGCTGATCTAGCCTCGAAAGCGGCAGGTTCGCCGATTCGTTCGTGGATGCCGAGTTCGGTGGCTACGTCGAGTTCGAGGATGATCAAGATGCTATCAACATAGATATTTAGATCTTAAATTAAAGGGATGAGGAAAGTCTGGGTACATACTTTTTGCCCTTGACCTCATTGGCTTGGTAGGATTTGACACGGACGATGCAGCCTCGTACGAGCTGCTCCTCGTGGATGACATGGTTGGCCTCTGTGTTCTGGTCAGAAAAGTTGACATTACACGAAGAGGAGGAAGGCTCACGTGTGGCCAACATGCACTGGACGTAGTTGCTGATATCGCTGAGGACGACTCGATATCTCTCGGGTTGGCCGTTCCCGCCTGAAGCCAAGGCCTTGATCTGAAGACATTGTAATACAGGGACGGGCCACTGGATCTGGGCGGTGGTAGGGCTATTGAAGATGGCACTGGTTCACTCAGTCAGTGTTGAACAAGCAAAGTTAAAGGTTCGTTAGAGATCGACAACATACTCCAACGAGCCCTGGCTGATGGCCTGCTGGGCGCTGGCGACAGACATGGTGATGTGTGGATCGTGATTCAGTAAGAGCAAGCAGAAGTCTCGAATACCAGCGAAGTTGTAGTTTTTAGACGGTGTTGTATGGTCGACGATGGACCTCTCTCTAGATTATCTCGGGGCGGGGGGTGCAAGTAGGTGTAGTTGGCTGTTGGCGAGATTGTTGGTGGGATGTGGCAGTCGGACGCGTCGGGCTGCGAAAAGTCGCGTCGACAGACAACTCCTCATTAAACTGGCTGTTTTGGGGGCGAGGTGGAGATGCCCATGCCTGCCCCGCCAACATGAACCACTGCGTCGAAGGGAGGCAGCAGCCTCCAAGAAAGCTACCTCTTAGGCAACCCCGACAGCAAGGGATACAGGAAATTATGAGGTTTCGAAGCTACGAAGGAACAAGGAGGCGTAAGCGAGATTTCGCAGGAGTTTCTACAAAGTTGGTTTGCTAGGTATGTCATGCTTATAAGGTACCTGAGTTGATGGTAACATGATCCCTAATAAGGTATTGATAATGCTAAGGTACCTCAAGTACGCTCACAATGCAACTACAGTCCCTGGGAAAGGACTCTTGCTTGGACTCATCATGTACTACCTTGTACTCACTGAGCGCCATTTCTAGTTCTCATGGAATATATGAAAATAAGCAAGTTTCGGGCTCATATACTCAAAGCTGCCTTGAGTAATTACTTTATGAAGGACGTTGTTGGTGAGACAGCTGTTGAATGGTCTTGGACCCCACGAAGCATGTGGCGCGAGCTGGGGTACGTCATGCCCCGCAGCTCACTATAAGCTTGTGTTACAGCTCGCATCAATGCTGTTGTGGACAACATTCGATCCGTGAAACAACGCAAGGCAACATCTTTCCTTAGGGGGCAGTGTCGCAAGCTCTGAATTCATCTCCTTCATTCCCTATACTTTGTAGTTTCCAGACCTCAATCCTGACCTTGTGCAACTCACATTCCCTCTATTTACCCCGCATCGTGAGCTTCCTCAAGTCATCAACATGGCTGACGCCGATATTGGGACCAAGGCTCCCGAGAGCGATGCTCAGGAAGACACTTCTGCCAACGACGGCCCCGTGCTGAGCGAGCACTGCACCACTGATCGCCCGACCCGTATTTCAATGAATCCTATCTATATTATCATGCTCGCCTAGCTAACAGATACGTAAGCCGATGGCGAAGCCCCCAAGGGCGAGGTTAGAAAGCTCGGCGGCATCGATGTCTACCTCAGCAAACCCGACTCCTACCCCTCCGACCCGTCCAAGCTCCTCCTCCTCTTGACCGGCGGCACGGGCCTTAACTCGACCAACAACCAGCTCCAAGCAGACAAGTTCGCCAGCGAGGGCTTTGTCACCGTCATGCCCGATCTCTTCGAAGGCGACCCAGCCCCAAACTCCAAGACCATGGTCGACGAGTCACAAGACTCTTCATTGATCGGCACATTCAAGCTCAAAGCCGCAGAAACCGCAAAGAGCTTCTTGCTCGACATGTGGCTTGCGCGCCACACCGAGGAGAAGATCATGCCCATACTCGAGAAAGTCATCCATGCCTGTGAGGGCGAATTCGCCGACGCTGTAGGTAATGGAGGTGGTATCTACGCAGTTGGCTACTGTACCGGCGGCCGATATATCCTCCTTCTTGCTAGCGAACGACCAGTCACCCACACGAGCTGGACCGGCGCACAGAAACAGGCCGACGAAGAAGCTGGCGAGGCCAAGGGTCCTGAGAAGAAGGGCCCCTATATCAAGGCTGGTGCGCTCGCACATGCTACGCTTGTCTCACCGGATGACTTTCAGTACTTGAAGGCGCCTGTTAGTCTTGTCTGTGTTGAGAGTGATCCTATGTTCCCCGATGATGTGCGAACCAAGGGTGAGGACGTAATGTCAAAGGGCAACTTGGAGCATGAGGTTCAGGTTTATCCTGGTGTCCCTCATGGGTTCGCTGTGATGGGTGATTACGAGGATGCGAATATCAAGCAGGCGCAGGTTACGGCCTATGAGCAGATGCTCAAGTGGCTGAAGGAGCATTAGCGAGTCTGGGATATGGTTGCGTGGCGTTGCGATGGCGTTTTGCGGTGTGTAGTGCAGTTCACTGTCAGACGGTGCGATTGATACCTACAGACAGATTCTCCCGAGGCAGAAGATACGGTTTCAGCAAGTCTCAATAAACTTCCTATTCATTCACCCTAGGTGCAATTCTACTCCCAAGGAATCGTACAAACAATCTTCCCCATTGTAGTATTACCCGCGAGCAAAGACTGCGCCTTTTGGACCTCACTCCAATCCAACACAGTGTCGACACTAACCTTCAACTTTCCTGACTCGAAATCCGGCATATACTCAGCCAGTTTATCCCTCAGTTTTCCCTGGTACTCCAAATCCCTAGATCTTAACGTAGACCCTTCGATGCGCACCCGCTTGTAGAGCAGAGCCCCGATATCGACGTCGTTGAGCTTTGACCCGCCCATGAGGCCTTGGATCACCCAGCGGCCATCTCGCGCGATTACTGAGAGGTTGGAGGTGAAGTAGGTGGCGCCGACGTAGTCCATGATTATGTCTACCCCTTTGTTAGAAGTGAGTTTGAGGATTTCGGCAGCCCAGTCGGTGGTCTTGTAGTTGAAGCATTTCTTCGCGCCGAGGGACTCCACGTATCTACACTTCTCGTCTGTGCCCGCAGTGGCATAAACCTCAGACGCCCCGGAATCAAGACTAAGCTGCAACCCGGCGAGTGAGACGGATGAGGCGCCGGCGTGCCAGAGCACGGAATCGCCGCGCTTGAATGACCCGATTAGGTGGAGAGCTTGGGTGGCCGTCATGAACACCTCGGGGATGGCGGCGCAGACTTCCCAGGATAGGGAGCTGGGCTTGTGCAGCAGCATTAGCGGCGAAACGGAGATGTATTCTGCGTAGGCGCCGCCGTAGGCTAGGCCGAATACTTCGTCGCCTACGGAGAAGGAACTGGTTGTTGAGGGGCCTAGAGATGAGACTGTGCCGCTGAATTCTACGCCTAGGGTTTTTGGGGCTTGGGGTGGGACGGGGTATTTTCCTGCGTACTGGTTAGTATCGATGTGTTGTTGGAATTAGTGAGGTTGAGTCAGTTACTGTCTGAGGTGAGATGGGATGGTGGTGAGAAGGTGAAGGTTTACCTTCTCGTTGATATAAGTCCATACGGTTCAGACCGAAAGCTTTCACCCGCACGAGCACTTCGCCCTCTTTGGGGACTGGCTTGGGAGTGACATCGTTGATGAAGAGGGCCTCGATGGGGCCGGTGCCGTCTTTGATATCTGTTTGAGAACGTTAGCGATGAGTTCTCATCTATCGCGCCTACAGGCGACGATGAGATGTGTCATATGTGATGAGATGATGCTGTATTGTAGGTATCAAGTGGGGATGAGGATTATAGGCGAACTTACCGACCGCTTTCATAACCTCGCCCATATTTTGGATAACTATGAAACACCTGCTTGTAATCGTAAAAGCTAAGGGTGTGGCGAGTCCGAAGTGAGTATCACTTTACGCCAACATGAATTGATGCGGTGGTTTGCTCAGGATTTTATAACCCGACTACCCTCAAATGCAGTAATCGGCATGATTAGCAAGCAATGCACAAACATGAGTTAGCTTATGAGACAAGCATGGTGAATCGTAACTACCGGACCTCGCCAATGAATCGCATTACGTCGTTGAATCCCGTCATTCCCCGCTCCGAGTCGGATTTATGCTGTCCCGGGATTCGGACAGTTTTTTCGGTGTCACTAGGCTATCGTATAAGCGAATGCGACAGCGACTTGGTCTTGGACGTTAACTCATATTGGGATTGTAGGGACATAGGTATTCAAATGGGTTGCCATACGCGGCCGAAGTCGTGAGAAATATGACGACAATTATCAATATCCACGACGCACGTACTGTTTTCTTGAGAAGGTGGATCATTACGCCGACTGTGTTGAATCGAAAACGGAATTATCTAGCACCACTTGCAGTGAGTTTTGTGAGCAAGCAACTATAATAGCAGACTAGTATATATCGTACTAGTCTACAAATATAAATATCCCTCATATAGAAAGTCAACGGGGCCAGGCTTCTGATTTCGAATTTAGCGTTTGGTCTGACGAAAGCGTCACATCCTGTTTTGGAAGCATAATTACTGGTTCTTCCCCCAGTACGATTTAACTATCAACGATAGGAAGAGAATGTCCGACTTTTTAGAAATCCATCACGTTCATTGACATTGTTATACTTTCCGACTGATTGAACCTCTGTTTACTTGATTGGGTCGTTCAGTGGGTTGCAACATATTTGCGCTGCACGAGGTCGTTGTGAACCAGTTCACCATAAGTATATACACATGATACTGGTGGCCCAAATCTCTCCCTCCTATCGGTAGATAATTCGACAAATTACAACAAAGACACGATATATTCATGGGTCAGCGGGAACTAAACTATGCGGGTTGAACGGTTTCGCGCAGGCTGTCATGATCAACAGCGTCTCTCCTCGTCTCGATTTCATTCGGGTAATCTGTTTACTCTTTGAACTTGATCTGGTATACATGACCCGCCCTTGAATGTATCGCGATGCTCTTTTTGTCTCCAGATATGTGCTTCATACGAACAAACTCGGACAAATCTTCAGATGATGGTCGAAACTCAGGTGGCAACCAGATCAGTTTCCGCCCATTCGAGGTGACCCAGGACGCACTACTTAGCTTATCCAGGCCATATTTTGAGCCCAGGTAGGTCTTATACCATTTTTCGACAGCCTCGTCTGGAGCGACCTGGATTTCATTGCCATCCATACTCCAGTAGCTAGGCGGGCCCTGGAAGTGCACTATTGCAAAATTCAGTCCATCATGTGAAAACGCAACAGAATCCGTGACGAGGTTTTTGGCATCGACTGTGTGGAGGCATGTCCCAGTGTTAATGTCCCAGATTTTGACTTTTGTACTACGTTCGGGTACAGATGCCAGGAGTCGCCCATCACGGGACAAAACCAATTTGCGATAACGGCCAGGGCTTTCAAGACGTCGTACCTCTGCTAGTTCGGACCAAACGCAAACCAGTAAGATGACATGGGACAGTGCGATGGCTACTCGCTGGCTGTCGGGAAACCATGCCACTGAGTAAACTCCCCCATCGTCACCAAACGTCTGTACTATTTTATTTGTTGCCAGGCACCAGACGTTGGCATCGCCCTCTAACCTTTGATATGCGATTAGCCACTTTCCATTCGGGGCAAAGGCAAAATCTTCAGGTTTGTCCTGTGGTAGATGATCCCACTTTCGTAGGCGGACTTTTGTTGCTGTGTCGTACATCTCCAAGCTACTTTTCGTCTGAGACACCCACTTCGTGCCACTGTATAAGAACCCTGTAAATTGTTGCTTTTCTTCCCGTGTTTCAAGTTCGTCCGACAACGTGTCCCAGATCTGAATATCACCGCCTTGCATTCCGGATGTGAGACGCTGATCACCCCCGGCCAAGGCTATGCAGTCCATGAAAGTCGGCGATGAAACTGTTTGGATGATTGCACCATTCTCTGTGTTACAGACCATCGCGCGTCGCCAATCACCGGTTATGATAGCTAATCGGCGTTGGTCCGCTGAAAAGGACATATCTTGGAGTCTGTATACCCATAAATTCGAGTCGATTGTCCACAAACAACTCCCTTGTTCTATGTTCCAGACCTTCACCGTTTGATCACGGCTTGAACTTGAACCAGACGCGAATAGAAGCCCATCTGGAACCGAAGCAATGCAATCGACCGAACCTGAGTGGCCCAGGAATGTCCGCATGCATGTGCTGTTACTGGTATCCCACAATTTGCACGAGCGATCACGAGATCCTGAAAGAAGCCTCTTGTCGGATATGTAGACAAGGCGCCTGATTTCTCCTCTGTGTCCCTTTAGGGTACCTAATTTTGCCCCAGTTGCGCCGTTCTTAATATAGATGGGGTAGTAAGGATGTTCCTGCTTATCACCTCTATTGACTGATCTTGTAGCCAATTGAGAACCGTCGGGCGCCATGGCGAAGCGCCAGAGGTCCGAACCCGGGCAGTCTTCACTGACAACAGAAAAAGATATCGTTTGGTTCTTGGCCAAGTTCACAATTTTTAACCTTTCATACCTACCTAAGCTGAAAGCAACAATGTTTCCGTCAGAAATAAAGGTGGCTGACATATATTCGGAAGCACCTCCACATTGCAATGATGATAAGCACGCCCCTGTTATAAAGTCATAGGTGTTCACATTCGCGTTCTTCGTAAATGTCGAAAACCTTTGATTATTAGGGTCATGCGTCATTGCCAGTACTTCGCTGCCGTCGCCTTCAAGTGTCTGAGAGTACCTCGGCCATCGTACTTCTGTGGCTGGCTTGATGTCGACCCAGTCTGGCAGTTCGTGCTTAAACAAACGCCGTATTTCGCTGTCTTCAGGACTAAAGATCAGGGCTGATAGATATGTCTGCAGAGGATCGGCCTCGATGCCAACTCTATGGTATCGTAAGAATTGTAGAGCAGCGCGGATCAGCATACCGGCACTAGAAGTCGACTACATAAGTAAGATCAGCATTGTTCAAAATTCTCTAATCACTCAGAAATACAGTCAATGAAAACGTACATTAAAATGGCTTGTTAACTTGGACAATTCGTGTATTGCAATTGGAAGACTTTCCAAATGACTCAGAGCTTCGACCCAGTACAAAAATGTTCTTTCGACCATTTGGACTACGGTAGGGATAAGCGTGTTGTCTGACTCAGTCTCGAGGTAGGCGTTGAGATGGCGGATCCAATACACAATTGAATAACGAACGGTGGCGAGGGGGTCCGGTCGTGGCGGCGCGTGAGTCCTGCTCTCGATATCCGTCCCGGCGAGGTGATAGATATCGCGCCTAAGTGTGACCCTTAGCAGTTCAACAGAGCGCAAGAAAAGAGCTCTATGTGCTTGCGGGATCCCTTCCGGAAAGACCGTTGCTGTCGCCGTCTTTGAAAAGTATTCCTTAGCGGATTGGTGAACGAAATAAATGACCCCTTGACGCGCTATCAAACAACAACCACAGTATGGGATGAGGTTCTCGATAACGCTGGCGCTATTGTCTTCAGGGTCTGGGTATTCCAGAAGAACGCGTAGCTCCTCTAGAGCCAGAGGTCGCTCCGCTACCACTGCCTTCGCGATAATTTGCCTGCAAAGAGGTCCATCATCCACATCTTTGTCTATTTGCACAAGCATGCTTTGGTAAAGCGAGTTCAGGCCGGGTGGGAATTCGTTCAGCCTGCGCATTATGCTCTTATAAGTTATGCCACCGTATCTTCTCAAGTTTGCGCAGACCAAAGCGACCCAGAGAAATGTGTCTTGAGCATGACTGGAGAGGTAGTTCTCTACAGCTAGCTTTAGCTCCAAATTGTACCTTTTCATCCTCGCTAGCTCGTCTACTCGCTGTCGAATGTAGTAACATACAGCTTCCCTGACTGAACTCTCATTGAGTTCGAGGCTCAAATGAGTATGATCACTGGCCAGGGCGAATGATTCGGTAACACTTGGTGAGTTGCGGCTTGTGACAATCCATCTCACGCGACGTGACCTTTGTGAAGCAGTTATGAATTCGACGAGTTGAGGAGGGTTGGTGCATTCATCAAGTGCATCAACTACCATGATCATTTGACGTCCATCGGAATCCTGGCACATCTGAGACAGTATGTCTGTCAATGCCGTCCAAGAATTTACACCTTCGAAGAGTTCTTTCCCATCTTTGCGATATCTTTCGATGAGATGTCTCATGAGGTGCGGCTGTTGACTGACAACCTGGTACATAAGACCGCGGATCACACTTGTCGCAGAGCTGAATCGTACGTCGGTGGCTTGACAGAAGAAGAAGTTGACGTCGCTTTCGGCATTTTTGCTCAACTCGTCTATGAGTCCGCATGCAAGCATAGTCTTGCCTTTCCCTGGGTCCCCCCCAATCCAGAGCAAGCGATTCTGATTCTCAGGTGGTGGTTCTAGCTCTGTCAGCGATGACCATGGCTCGTTGGCATCTTTTTGCCATTCTTGAAACTGAGAATTGCTCATAATCCATTTATAGGCGTCTGTCAACAAGCCTCCTTTTGTTTGTTCAATCCGGATTTTGTCATCGCGAGGCTCTGAAAAACGTAAATCGGCGATGCACTGCTCATGTTCCTTACTATAGACCCCTAACCACATGTAAGTCATTTTCGAGCAAAGACAGAGTTATACTTTTGGATTGGTGTTCCTTTCACTCAAATTCGAGTTGGCCACTTACCGATTGCTGAGTCTCGCTTTCGTTTCATTGGCCGTCTAGGTATGTTGTACAGTAGCTCTTTGACATAAGCGGAAGCAGTAGCAGCCGCATATCGCTGCCATCCTTTCATCTTATGCGAGTCCGAATAGTCGCATATGCCGCGAACGACTAGACATGGAAAGTGGTTCATGAAGCCCGCAGCTTCCATCTCAAAGCACACTGCATCTAGCTCCGAAGCTAGGCGGTCTCTTGTGCAGCCGTCCTTCATGACTTGATTGCCAGACGCTATGACACCGTAATGCAAAACAGGGTTTGTACTTGACCTTGGCTGCCTTGCAACCAGCTTTTTGCGGTCGCAACTCTTGCAAGAGAGCATACTATCGTCATGATCATAAGTAGCGGAAAAAAGAAGGTCTTCCTCGACTCCTGGGTGGTGAAAATCTGGCGGAAAACGTGCTTGGTCGATGAAGAATGCGATCCGACTTGCAGATGCCTCGTGATACGCTCGCAATTTTTGTACCGCTGTTTCGAGATTGTTTGGAAGTGTACTCGACTTGCTTGTGCGCCTGAAATCTCCTCCCACCTTAGTCTTGCCGAGATCATATTGTTCGACTTTTGTTCCTATAACAACATCACCAAGTCTGACGTCGGCAATAGGCTCCCCAGAGAGGACACGAGGCACCCCACCCCCGATACCGACCATAAAGCGTAGCTGTAGAGAAGGAAAACTGCGATTCATATGGCTTGCCACCGTCGCCGCATCTGCAAGTCCATATCTTGGTAGGCATGCCATTACAACCTTGTGGGAATCTATCCTTCCGAATACATACGCATTGCTATCCTCAACATCGATCGCTGGTGCGTCGTACATCTCGTCCAACATGGCTTTTCCGGCTGCCAGCTCCAGCGGCAAAGCGCATATCCAGCCCGCCGTATACTCAACGCAGCCCGGCCTCAGTCGCATGTTGAAATGGGCGTTCGATAGCACGAGGACTCAGCTAGTGATTGACTTGGTGACTTCTGAAGTTGGTCTTGATGACAGCGGCAGCCCTTTGGCAACAACACGAGAGGAATGATAAGATGCCAAGGTAGAAGATTACCAAAAATGGACTTTTCTGCGGCAGGCTGGCTGCGGGGTCATACATCACGTTGCAAGCTGAATGCCACCGTATCATACAAACCGGTAAATGCATGTAGTAGCCGAAGCGAGGTAATCGCAATGAATGAATCTGATCTGATTCTACCCTACTATGCGTGCATTTGATCACTCATAAAGTATCCTGCGTCATGACAGGCTGCCCGTCTACCACGCTTGCGATTGTATTGTCACCCCTTTGATGCCAGACCGAATCATAGTAGAGACGTGATTTTTGCGATTACAGCGCGATAAAAATCATACGCAGATCCCCAATCGTCGTTGTATTGTGTTAGTTAGCGTGCATGTTTTCTTCAACGCTGTTATGGGGCTATATCTGTAGTTTCTGACGTTCACACTTTGCAACATCAAGTCCTTAAGGTTATTTCAGAAAAGCTTTTATAGTTGCTACATCAATCGATGAAGAATCCCACACACAAATGCCGCTTGCTGAAAACCACTGAGACGAAACCACATAGTAAAAACAACCAATAACTCCTGAAACCTCGAGACAAGGAAATTTCCAGCAGACATTCTGCCCTAACTTATACCTTCACCGACATTCGATTAGAGACCAAAGGTTACATCAAAACTCTGTGTCAATGCTTCAGCGCCTAACTCAAACTCATAAGGCATATCCGCATTGATGCCTCTAAGTAGGCTAGCATAGTCTGCGTCCGGGTCGGCATTTGACGCCGGTTGACTGCGCCCGTCACTACTATCGGAATCTGGAAATGGGACCTCGGATGCAGATTGAGATCCGGATTCAGAGTCGGATTGAGAGGACGAAGATGAAGATCCCTGTGACGATTGTAGAAACCCTTGAATGTAATTCAAACATGTCCGGATCTCCGCTGCGTTTTGCGGTGTGAGCTGACGTCGGAGGTGTTCTTCAAATTGGGACAGAGTGTCCGGCTCATGGTATTTAATGGTTGGGCCGACTGTGATGTTCTCCCAGACTTGAGAGGAGTCAGCATGGGAACGCTCAATAATGTACCTTTAACGTGGCTTACAAGGCGATGGTATCTCAACGTCTGAACTAAGTCGAAATATGATGCGATAGATATCGTTCCATTTTTCAGCTTCAGTGCGGCGTCGTGCCTTTTTCTTGATCTCCGCTAGTTGTAGGTCGTCTAGCTTGTCGTCTTGCAAAGAATCTCTTGTCGTTACTAAGCACGGCGGGTCGGCTCGTAGATGTTCACGCAGTTGAGAGTGGTTCTCGCACTTTGTAAGACATCGACTACAGCGATATTGATCAGATGCGTGCTTGCGGTAAATGTGTTCCCTATTGTACTGTAAGCAATGACTCGGGATCTGTTTTGCGGTCAAGCGTATCGTGAATACTGACTTTAATCGAGCGATTGTCGGCCATGATCCCAAGCATGTTGTCACTTTGCCGTATTTTGCTTGGTTATGCTTTAGAAAGGGACAGGCGAACCGTTTCTTTGTGGCTTCTTCGTTTTCCATTTCCCTGTCGACTGTGGAACCACTTCCCGAGTCGACAGATAAATGTAGCTTGTATTTGGGCATATCTGGATTCTGGCTGCTGCCATCGTTTTTATGTCGTTTATGATACTTCATCCTATGAACAGTCTCCGGATCCTCTTCAACAAGCATATCTTCATATGATCTTTTTGGACTGAGCGCGAAGCTTGCTGCAGATGCGCATTGGAAAGAATTGGGTATGTACGTAAATGCGTCGAAGGTTATAGAAGGGCCGTTTTCAACGTGATTTGCTTCTGGGTCGCATGTTTTTACCCAACCTGGAAGAGAAATGGGATCGAAAGACCAATGCGATGCTGTATCCATTGTGTTCGCCATTCTCGCATATATGTTTTGCGTTGTTCCGAAGCGTTGATGAACTGATAGTAAGTTGATCAACGAATTGATTGTAGAGTTTTTGTGAGTATTGCTACTGCCACGGATTTGTTTTAACCAAGGGGGTTTCCGTGGCCAAGGCAGGACCACCGTATAAGCCGGTACATCAAGACTCTCTTGATGAATGTAGCGCAGCGCAACGAGCAAGAGACCATTGTTTTTCGGAAGTCTAGTTTCAACTGATTTCTCGAAGAGAGTGCCAATCTGAGGAAGTGCGTCAACTAACGAGTCGGCGACGGAAGGATGATGCGGAAAGCCTTCGAACACCTATATGCGATCAGTCTTATGTCCTAACTGATATCCCGAAGCCAAGTTACCTCGGACATTGTCTTGTCGACAAAGGGAATATTCCAAAGTGTTTTGAAGGGTTCTCCCGAACGAAATTTACTGTAGTAAGAACCAATTACAACAAATTTCTCATCAACCTCATCATGACCCTCCTTCCTCAGATGATAGGTCTCAGCGGTGGACCGGATGTGACAGCGCCAATCATCGCTCTTGCCGCGGAATCCCAATTTTGGCTCACTGCACGGAGATACAGGGAACTTGACAACGTCATGTTGGGTTTGGGGGACAAAGTCGCCTTCTGAGACAGTGCCTACAGCGCCTTTATTTGCATCAGTGTGAGGGTCGGTGATACGTGGCTCGAGAGGTGGCTCCGCTTCTCTAGCCCGTGTATAGGGGGAGGAAACCTGAATCATAGTCTTGATATCGAGAGGCATTGCCAAATACAAGCCTTGTCCGTGACAAGCGCATTTAGCAGTTGAGTGAGTGTTCAATCCAAGTAGACGGGGCAGAATTGAACTTGCAAGACAAGTCGTTCTGGGGAAATGAACCGGTGGCTCAATGTGAAGCCGCGTATTCGTCCAATCTTCCATTTCGGCAAGCGGACGAAGTCCAGTCATCTTCGTCGTCGTCGTCGTCGTCTTCACCGTCAGCAGCCATGAAGGAGTTTTGAAGGCGGCTGCTAACGATCGGGCTCGACTTAACCGGGCTGGGTGAAAGTTGTAGGTATAATCTAAGATAGAGAAGAAATAAAATCAATCATCTCAAATATCAGGCTGTCTGTCTACAATAAGTATGCCCCTGCAAGAGGTTGTAAGCCTTTGTGTTCTATCTTGCGTTAACGCGCAGCTGCGCATTGCCTAATCGCACCATGCAGGACCATGCAGCTCTGCCCAATGGCAACAGACGGTAAGGCATTTATCTGCACTTCAAGTCGCCCTCAAAGTAGGCCTCCTCCCCCGCACCTAGGCCATATTCCCGCATCTACTTAGCAAGCTCGGCAAGCTCAAATGACGCTTCTCAGTTTGACCGAAACAGCGCTGCTTCCGACGATGGTCGCACATTGGGTGCTAGGGCGTTGGCGAACAGCAACCTCAATCCGGAAACATTCTTAGTATTCGTTGACGAATCTAGCCATACGAGCAAGTCTCGAGCATCGATGTAATAAAGCTAAGTATGCCTTGCCTGCAATACAGTCGGGCAGTGTCAAGACGCTGCCTTGCGATACAGGTCCACAGGATGGTGATGCCGCGTGATGTAAGTCTGGAACAAAGTCGCTGTACAGGTAAGGATCGTATGGCATATCGTCGACGAAGACTTCATTTTACCGTTTTGACTGATCGGCCCTGTCATCAATAGGTAGCTCACTCGCTTCAATATTCGCAATAATACTTCGAAAGCTACGGGCAAGATACTCGATAGCCACACGATAAGCAATAACTGCCGCATGCCAAATTACCATCCTGCACTCTGTTACAGGGCTGAGTGCCTACATTTCTATGGCACGTTATGCAGAATACGATGTTTATTAACGGGACATTCTGGCATTGGAATCAGAGGTTATGCGAGGCCGGCATTTAGGCAGTATCTTCTCGCGCATTGCAACTTTGCAGGTGTAGTAACGGGTCGAACTGATGAAGGTTCAAGAAAAATACTCGTCGGTGCGTTTAGAACAATATCTCTTGGTGGGTATTTTTCGATACT
Organism: Xylariaceae sp. FL1272; assembly: GCA_022432385.1. Lineage (NCBI taxonomy): Eukaryota > Fungi > Ascomycota > Sordariomycetes > Xylariales > Xylariaceae > Xylariaceae sp. FL1272. The sequence goes on from JAJJXC010000040.1 coordinate 310,976, forward strand.
GCAGGTGAGTTTCGATAAAGTCGGTACTTTTCGATCCCGGTCGATTCGCATATCGATTCGCATATCCCACAACCTGAGCAACCCGTCTCGCCTCAGAGCGTTCATTATCTTCCTTCCCGAGCTGCTCACCCAAGAGCTAGGCAGTCATCTCGAGAAAAGAGGATATTCTTGCGTGTCTCATCTACTACGCATGCTTTAACATACCTGAATGGAATGACTGACACGACGCACGTGAAAAAACACCACACCAGCGCGGTATCTCAAAATAGACAATGGGACGAGACTCTAAATCAGCTGAAAAAGGGATGAAGCCCCCGGCCCGCAACCGATTGGAATGCGGCCTCTCAACGACATGGCTTCCACGGCACTTCGTAGCACAAATCCATCTGGCGAACAGTTGATATCTGACTATCGCCAGCCATTCACGTTGAGATGTTCACGATCCTGTAATGAGCCACGCTGAGCTCTTGGCTTTGCTATCCTTTGCCATTCGTCCAGCGCATCCATCGGTCGGGCTGTCTTCCTGTTCTCACCGACACCCTCACTGTTGTACATTATGGCCCGATGCCGACGAATGATAGTGGCGATGATTCCGCCGTGCTCATCTCATGCCCTGGATCGATAATCAATGTTCCAGAATCCGTATTGCCGGCCATGGCCCACAGCATTGAAATCGATTGAAGAAGCCTCACAGAGCTGATTGACATGGGTAATCTGTACATGTACCTTAACGACGGGAAGAGGTAGGCGAGGTAGGTAGGTGCTGCTGAGTCCCCATTCGTACTTCAGGCGGGTCTCCAGGTGGCGTGCTAATTTCCCGTAGCAGCCACTAATAGCAACGGCGCATAGACTACCCCTGGCTTGGATCGTCGTACCTGCAGGAACAACAGAAATGGGCGCGAGAGAACCTTGACCATCGTTCTGCCCGATGGACTGACGAAAACTCGAGATTGCTCGTCGTATTGATCTAACAAGATCTATTACAGTTTATTACAGTACACGCCTTCTATGGCACAGAGGTATCAGGACACGACAAGGACATGTTTCATTGATTTTAGAGGCAAAATACCCGATTGACTCACCGAGATCGAAGAGGGAGTAAGAAATAATTCCGGAATCACCTCCGTCGCTTCTTGGAAGGATACCTCTGGCAGTATGATATTTGCTATGATCATGTTCTGCAAAGGTTCCCAATCCGATTTTGGGCCCCTTCCTTGCCCCTTGCCCCTTGCCCCCTTTGACCAAAAATACTACCCTGTATCCAATCACCGTGTCCGCCTGACTATTGTTGGTTCAACCAGGAAAAAAACAACGAGGAACAACGGGCGGGCGAGGCGGGCAATACAGAACTCATATCCGCCATCTCGTTCATGATTCAGGAGCTGCTGGATCTCTCTTGACTGACTGGAAGATTCAATGCAAGGAAGAGGGTTAGCGGGCTCTCTAAATCGAGATTTCCTGATTAGCTGATTTCCTTCTTCGTATTGGATTATAGCAATAATGGGACGGGCGAGACGGGGAGGTAAGGGGGTGAAGCTGAACTTCCGGGATGTAATCTGTACTGTGAAGTACCTTTATCGAGCTTGTCTTACGGGCAGCGCGACTTCTCCACGATTGATGGGTGTGGCCTGGTGCTGGCCGACTTGGTGTTTCTCGGCATGGGGACTTGTCCAGGCTGGATCAGGCCGGCGCATCACCAATTTCCACAACCACAATCTGCCGCGGCCCACCCACACTTCACTCATCAACAGTGAGCAGCGAGTGAGGCCCGGCAGCGTGCCTGGGGGACAATGCAGGCCAAGGCAGGTCCATCTGCGGCCACCCATGCTGTCTGCTGCCACGGGCCACGGCGTCGCTGGCACGGACTGCAGTGTTTGTCAATATAATACCTCCCAGTCTTCGTCTTCGTTGTGCTCTCTTTCCTCCTCCTCACCAACCCACACTCATTCAGTAATACTACACCCTGACTACCACAGTCAACTTCACTCTTTAACAGTATACTTAATACCTCAGATCTTCACGATCAGACCTAATCACCTCCACGGTTTTAATACAACACCAGACAACTCAGTCAAAATGAAGTTCGCTGTTGCTGCTGCCGCCCTCGCCGCTGGCGTTTCCGCCGGTAGCTACTCTGCCTACCCGGGTCCCTCCAACTCGACCGCTGTCTCCTACACCACCACCGTTGTCACCTCTTACGAGGTTGTCTGCCCTGGTGCCACTACCCTCACCTACGGAACCGAGACCTACGAGATCAGCACCGTAAGTGACAGCGATCAGACCCACTAAACGGAGATGGAATCATGAAGACTAACACATGTAAACAGCCTGGTACTATCACTATGACTGGTGGATCTTACACAGTCTCTGTCCCCGTCTACACCACCTCGTCCGTCGCCTGTGTCTCGTGCTCCAGCAGTTCCGCCTATCCCACGAGCACTGCTGCTCCTACCAGCTATCCCGTCTACCCTACTGGCAGCAACTCGACATCCGGATACCCAGTTCCCTCGTCATCCTACCCGGTTGCGTCTTCCTCCTATCCGGCATCCTCCTCGTCGATCCCCCCAGCTAGCTATCCTACTCCCGTGCCCACCGCCGGCGCTGCCCGCGTCGGTGCCGGTCTGGCCGCTATCGCTGGTGTTGTCGCCTTCGCTCTCTAAATTGCTCGCTCCTAATTATTTTCGCCATTTCGATCTGAGATCTGGGGAATGACTAGTTAATACCTAATCAATTCACGACTCGTCAAAGAGGTCAAACGAAGGATGTCACGACAGGGGAAAAGTGCAAGTTAATTGGAGTTGGTGTCCATTTTCGGACCTGGGAGTTTTAATTTGGATGGGTAGTTTATTCGAGGCGCTGGCATTTTTGCACGCGGGCCGCGAACTGTTTTGGATTCTTGTACATGGTGCTTTTAGGACAAGCTTAAACCTGGAGAGTCGAATTGAATGATGTGTTGTGGATACTATCATCTTCCAGCTGTGATTCGTAAATGTATGATTATATGAAGCCCCCGGATCGAAGCATATCTGACTTGGGTTCTGTGTCCTTTGAATAAAGTCTTGTCGTCAACATAAGATAGTCGATGCCCTTCAATCTTTTTGCTCTCGTCACCAACATTAGGAGAATTTACGGTTCTGGTGTAAAAATTTAAGGCGGTGTATATATCCTATAGGCGGTGGATGTTTTATTGGTACTAGGACAATTCTCCAGTGCCGACCTTGGGCTCTTTCGTGATACCTCACAGACTATTGTCGACATGCAATCTGGGGCCAAGTTTTGGTCTGCCACTATACAAGCCGTTCTTGCTTGAAGTATATGTCCATGGCTGTGTGACTTCCCTCGTCGTGACACCCATTTAGTTCCGATGAGCAAGCTTCGGTATCCCAGATCTAGTCGAGTGCCACAACGCAAACATGCTTAATCAATGCGGTGCAGATGAACGCAGGAACCCGCGTCACACCGACAGCTCATACACAACTTCAAGCTGCATGGCTCAGCCAGCTATCACGTCTAGACTGATCTATCTTCTCTCCCTAGATGATTCCTTTAGCCTATCAGTATACTACTCTCTACATGAAGAGCTGGATAGACTGGCTGTTCCACTACAGCTACGTATCAAACTCCGAGACAACACGCCTTTTGCCCCGGCAGATGTTTGACGGTGCCTTCTACGAACCTTTTACGATGCTTGATGAGGGACATAGTTTGAAAACGATGTATATCTTTATTTCGGTCTCTCATTAGCTGTCAGGGCCTATGCTCAAGCATCAAGTACGAAAGCATGTCTTTCTCCTGATGATACTTTAAGGCTCGTCAGAGCAGCAACCTTCCATACCAAGCCGCAATACTAGAATCAATCTCTCACTAAAACCGTGCCCAACCAATACCAACATCCAGTAAGTCTACTGTACCCTTCAAGCCCTTCCACACCTAGCATCCTCCAGCTATCATCCATCTACCCAATCTCTTTTCTCAGCCATGAGGTACCGCTGACACAAACCGAAACTCGTCCCAGCGCCACGCGGTCCTGTCTCAGGGACAAGAAATCTGTTTTTCTTATTATAGACACGTCTATCATTTGTCCGAGACACTATACGTGGCGTCGGTGGTGGGGACACATGAAATGTCTCAGTTGGTCGTGTGACGATGTGTCTTGGAGTTGATATGGGTTTCGCGGTGGTGTTGAGGATGGGTCAATGTGCGTTAAGATTGCGTTAAACTGGTGAGGTTTGAGGGTGAGTTGTAGTACCATTTTTATGGGCGCTCTCAGGCACCAGGTAGTGGAGGGATCGATAGCTCGTGTCGGTGTGGTTTTATCGTGGTGACTGTGTTGAGTCGTTCTTGGATTCTGGGAAGGACATGCTTCGTTGGCTATCTTCTGGACGAAAACGCGATATGTTCGGTCTTTCCAAAACTCATCCACGGCGCTTCTTTCGGCACCTCACTCTAGCTCTCAAATCCAGACTCGACATGCCTCTATCTGGGGAAAATGGGGGCGAGTGTGTTGATTCCCTAAGCAACAGTCTTGCGCGAGAAACTGAGATTTCACGATGCCATGGGTAGCAGATGATTATCACTTTGCATAGAACAAACGACCTTTGTCAGGGCTTGTGACTAACTCAAGAGGTACTTTGGACGATATACATCTCTACCATAAACCTGCTATCTACGGCATGGGGCAACAGTCTATCTAGTATAACCTCACCGTGTCGTATGATACTTAAGCACAATGATCAACTGTTGCCTAGACGAATGACATGCGGGATGACTACGAAGTCGCGGTTTCTACTGTTTGAGTAAGCGTTGAAGGGCATCGGTCCGTCAGTCACCCACGAATATCCAATCTAGGTGTCCTGGTCAGAAGGAAACCTGTCCTGTCTGTAGAAGTCACGAATGGCGGCGAAGAGAGTTCGCAATGAAGATAGGGAGGTCAACGTGTACTTCCAAGTAAACTTCCATTTGGCGTATATCATTCACGGATGCTGGGCTCAGGGACAATTTTCAAGCTGCCTGTGACCGAGCTAGGTTCCTGCTCTGAGCTCGAATGGTCTGCGAACTGAACTCGCATTCTTATGTCCGTAGTACCAAACGAAATATCAGTGTTGCGAATATCCTCCATCCGTTTGTATGTCACTGTGTCATATCGTGAAAGCCGGTATGTCTTGATCGGAACGAATACGTCAATTTGCGCCAGCCATGTATGAACCGGAAGACGGCATCATATCACTCAACGCCTATCTCGTTGCAGTTGTTTTTCCTTCATGATTTTTCCTTTCTCATGTCCTCTAAGGGTATTGACCGGTGTCAGCCAGTCCTAGTCCTGGCTTCCGCCGTAGCGGGATCCGTCTCAGATAGTACGGATCATGACTGGTCTAGGAAGTGTCCGTAAAAGTACGCCGAAAATTCCCATCGTAAATTTCCCTCCACACACGCTGATTCTCGTAGGCAATTATCGGAGACGGCGGGCCTCACGTTCGGACTCGAGGAGGCAGAGGATGTCATCCTCACGGACTAGAGCACAGGATGTTAGGTCAGTACTTCGCTCTCCCTGGAATCATGTTCGCATTCGCGGCGCGGAGCATACCGGGTCCCTTGACGTTACGGATGATCGATCGGGTGTGGTCCTCGAGGAACTCGACGCGAACCTGAGTGACACCACCGCGAGAGCCTGGCGAGATGTACGTTAGCTTCCGTTCCGTACTTGATCATCTAGGCGTGGGGTGGGTGTGGTGCGTACCGGTACGGCCGAGGACGCGGGTGACCTTGACGAGCTTGACGGGTTGCTTATCCATTTTGGCGCTGGGTTTGGCGGTTGAGAGATGGATGGGATCGTGTGGACAAGGCGGACGAGCGAGCGGTGCGACGAGGTGCGAAAGTTCGGTGGTGATGGAGGAATCTGATAGACACCCCACGGCGACGCTTGAGTGGACCCTCGTCAATTGCAGGTGCTGGCGAAAATTAATTTTGGTGCGCTTTCTGTGGGGCCTGGTGTGTTCTAGTTGGCGAGACTGCCCTCAGCATTGAGCTGCAGCTGGCAATGAGCACTGACAGGTGCCTCGACGCATCGAAACCATAGTGCAAGAGCTTACGTAAAGCTACCCCAATACATTAATGGATTTTCGGGTAGACTCTATCGCATGGTTGGTCCTTCCTGCTTTCCGATTTCAAATGGAAGTCACAGCATGCTGTTCCCAGGGCTCGTCGGTGACGTAAGTTTCATAAGAAAATGGCCAAACAGCAGCAGTGCTCGGCCAATTGTCATGGACCTCTTCGATGTTTCAAAGCGCCGCGGGAAATATCCGCATACGATAAGACATCTTTGAAGTTTTAGACATTCTCTATTTCGTTGCTTCACGATCGAAACGAATGGTATTCCGTACTCCGTACAACGTTCTTCAAGATCGGCCTAGTCTGATGAAGATTTAACTCCGGCAGCTCTTGGGTCACCGCTTGTGACGGCAGACTGCTTATCTCTCAAATTACTCGAATGACATTGATGACATGTAATGCTATCTTCTGCAATCAACTCCAGGGATCATTGATAAGGAACCTTCATAGGTCTCTATCGTCTCACCTTACTGGGGTATTCTCAACTGTCCTCATGTTGTCTTTTCCATGGGTGATCAATGCTTTTGAATGTCAGCTCTCCGGCTGCATGAGTGCTACCTGCCTGCAGATATGTGAGGTCGACAACTTGAAAATGTAATCTAGCTCATGCAGTTGCAACTCACGTTCATTTGGGAACAATAATCAGTAAACTGTATCACCTTGCTGTTATCGCCGTCACCAGAGGTCGCCGGGGATGGCCGTCGGGTGTCCTACCACTGTCCGCCCACCACCCTGACGTTGCATTGCATATCGACGCGGAGAAGCAATGATCATCAATGGCCGACATCATATCTGGAAGTACCGCCATGCTCGACCTGCCACGCATATAAGCAAATATGTCCTAGTCGTCATTCCTATTGATCATCTTCACTATGTTCTTCATTCCTCGTGACTTGATATCAGCTCAATTGCAATATCAACCTCGAACATGTTGACCCCAAAGGAAACCGAGTCCCCAACGAACGACTCACCACCAGCATTTGACATCGAGAAAAAGCCGGAGTCAGCCGCGCCCCAGCACCATGGCCCTGGACCAGTACAAAGCCACATCATCCATAATGACCCGGACGAGGCGTTGAGATTGATGAAAGCTCACGAGGGCGAATCGCTTATGATCAGCCCCGAAGAGCAGAAGAAGCTCTTAAGAAAGATTGATTACCGTTTGATGCCGTTTTTATGTGTCGTATATGGATTGAACTATTTGGATAAGACTACTTTGTCATACGCATCGATCATGGGACTCAAGGTAAGTTTGGTCACTAATGACAGCGGAGATCTGTTCACTGACGATTGAACTTAGGATGATATTGGAATTGGAAGTATGTCTCTTCATATCTAATGCATCACAAATGGGACATCCTGACAGAATATCACAGCATCTCAGTACAACTGGGTTGCATCAATTTTTTACTTTGGGTACCTAGCGTGGGAATGGCCGACAAATCGACTTCTACAGAGACTGCCCCTGGCGAAATATTCTGCGGCCAATGTGATTATTTGGGGACTAATCCTCGCTGCCACGGCCGGCATCAAAGTGCGTTCTGAATACGCCATTACCTCACTATGAGCCCACTAACAGTCCAAGAACTTTGGGGGAGCTCTCGCTGTTCGGTTTTTCCTGGGAGTCGCAGAAGCTGCAGTCAGTCCTGGCTTTGCTCTCTTCACCTCGCAATGGTACACTCAGGTTAGCAAGTCTACTTCCGTTAGCCCGAGCTCTTGGACTTGGTTGTCTCCAAGAATCGCGCTGCATTCATCGATAGACTTCGTTGCTGATACCGATTGCCCTATAGCGCGAACAAGGCCTACGTGTCAATATCTGGTTCAGCTTCAATGGCTGGGGTCAGATAGTTGGTGGCGCGATTGCATATGGCATATCTGTTGGGACAGCAGCGCATCCTGTCGCCATCAAGGGGTGGCAGTTGATTTTCCTTGTGCTCGGCTTGTTTACCGCTTTTATGGGAACCTTGTTCCTATACTTCATGCCCGACAGTCAACTCAATGCCCGATTTCTTACCGAACATGAAAAAGTCATGGCCGTCGAACGGATTCGTCAGAATCAACAAGGCGTGGGAAACAGGCATTTCAAATGGTATCAGTGCAAGGAGGCTCTGACGGACCCCCTCGTCTGGGCTTTCGTAGTCTATGCCTTCTTTGCCGATATTCCCAATGGTGAGTTGACTCAATGTTTTCGTGGAGACTAGAAACTAAAGTGTGTTTTACCAGGCGGAGTCTCAAATTACTTTTCGCAGTTGATAGTATCGTTTGGGTTCACGCCCAATCAGTCTTTGCTTCTGGGCATTCCAGGAGGAGCGGTTCAAGTCATCACACTACTCTGCTCGGGATTCTTCGGTTTGAAGTTTAAGAATCGCATTGTAAGTCCCTATGACAGCTTCAATGCTGTCACTCATACTCACACCCAGCCAGCTTTTCGGAGGTATGGGTACGACAATTGCGGTCGTGGGATTATTCGTTATCCGCTTCCTGCCCGCAGAAAACAGTGGAGGTAGACTCGCAGGGTACTATTTATATCAGGCAAGTATAGAAAGATCCCATGCGAGTTATTTCTCAACTACGTTCCTAAGACATACTGACTTCTTTATAGTAAGTGATATCTGACCTGTCATATATCAGAAAACAGTCCTTGGTCTTAAAGTCTAGGGCCCCGCAGGGGAAACTCGAGAAAAATAACTAACGTAGCACCTTTTCACCTACTAGATCATCATCGACGGGCTTCGTTATGCTACTCAGTCTCATTTCGTCGAATATTGCAGGATATACGAAGAAGACGACTACTGCAGCTATGTACTTGATCGCGTATTGCGTCGGCAATGTGAGTCGTCCCGTGTTCTAGCCCTGAACCATCTTATATACTTTGCTTTTGGCGCTCGCCCACCCACCTATGCTTAGGATAAAGTGCACATACTAACAACAGTCAGATCATTGGGCCGCAAGTTTTCCGGCCGAGCGATGCGCCGTTGTTCCGTAATGCCGCGACGGTCTTGCTAGTCGCTCTCATTGTCGCAGACTTAACACTGGTATTCATCTACTTCTGGTGCAGACGTCAAAACAAGATCAAAGCAGCGATTAGAGAAAGTCCGGATTATGTCAAGATCGACGGACAGGAGTTCATGGATCTCACAGATCGCGAAAATCCGGAGTTCACTTACAGTCTGTAGTGCGGATCATCCGCTCGCCATCAGCGAGTATTTCACATATGTGAATGTCTCACTCATGAATCATATACAAATGAAGCTAAAGAAATATTCTGTATGAATGGTGTCATGAATTCTATCTCAATCTATGCTTCTCCGTTAACCAGCCCTAACCACCAACACCAAAGTCGTGTATCTAATACAAATGTTCTATGCCGATCTTACATAACACTGCCTATATCCATCAACGAGCTGATCATACAGAATCACAAAACGTACAAAACGCCCCAAGTCCTCCTCGTTCCGATACATCTCATGTTATCTAGCTGAATACTCATCCGTAATCCCGAAAAGAAAGAGGCGGTTACCAGGCTTCTCAACGGATCTTATACCGCAACTCCTGCCGGACTTTCTCCGCAACCTCCAACGCCTCTCTTCGCGATGTCCGCGAGAAAACATTCAAGTACGCCACGAACGTATTCTTTCCGACGCTTGGATGTGGCACTTTCTGTCCTCGTTTCAATAAGCAACCCGCTCGTCCAATATGCTGCCGTAGCTCTGGCTTGCGGGTGAGTAACTCGGCGCAGACGTCATCTGAGTCGAAGATTCCCTCGCAGGTATTCTGATCGAAGTTCACGGGGATCATCACCAACACTGTATGACTCTGAGCCCCGGCGGTGAATGATTGAGAGAGTGCCTTTGCGCGACTCTTGTCATTGATTGCCAGGAGGAGGGAGAGTCCCCAGTAGCTCACTCCGTAGACGGACTCGGGGGTCTGCGAGGCGAAGAGTCCGGGTGGGCGGGGGTTGATTTCTATGATCCAGGGGCTTGGGGCCTGAGTTTGGGACTGGATTTTGGACTGGGACTGGGTGGGATGTAAATCGACGACGCCGTTGATTGATGTGTATTTCTTTGCGGAGTGCGCTACGCGCGCTTCGACGTGCATTATTCCTGTGGTGAAGCCCATGTCCTCGATTGTTCGCTGGACGGCGGTTTTCAGGGCGATCTGCTCCGACTCTGGCAGGGCGGAGGGGAAGACCATGGCTGTTTCGTGGAAGTTTCTGCGGGTTGCTTTTGGATCCTGTGCGGTGGAAGAGACAGAGAATTGAGGGCTGAGGTCTGCGGATTTGGGGAAATCGTCACAGATTTCGCTGAACTGGACTTCGCCGTCGATGAACACCATGTTTACGTCGACCTCTGGGCCGTCGCAGTAGGATTCTACGAGCACCTTGCCGCCGTATTTGTTCTTTCCAGCGTTTCGCGCGACGGTTATTGCTTGGGCTAGCTCGTCGGCGCTGTCGACGCGGGACACGCCGTCGGAGTTTAGGCCGAAGCAGGGCTTTACTATTAGTGGGCAGTTGAGCTCGGACTTGGGGGAGTGCACGAGAGAAAGGGCTTCTGAGGCGCTTCTTGCGAGTGCGGCGGTTCTGTTCTGGAATTTGGCGAGTTTGTACTTGTTTGTTGCTGTTTCGAAGGCGGATGTCGATTGGTGCGGGAGGTTGAGCTTGGCTGCTGCGGTGCTGACGGGGATTTGAAAGGCTTCGATGAATGTTACGATGCCGTCGATATTGTTTGTGCCCTCGAATTTCCCTTTTGCGTCGCGGGAGTTGCTGTAGGATTGGACCATGGTGACAATCTCATCTACCATCTCGGGACGAGAGGGGTCTTCCCACCATTGAGCTGGCGCCGGGATCAGATACTCGTACCAGGAGGCATACTCTGGTTGTGTGATCCACCAGTCGCCGCGTTCGATGATAATGAGATCAATACCTAGTGCTACTGCTGCGCGATGAGCGAATTGCGTGTAGCCTCCACCTGCGGGATCTTGGTTACTGCAGCCGACGACGACCAGACGCTTGCGGGTTAGTGGCTGCATGGAGATCCAGTTGAAGGATAGCTTTTCTTCAAAGTCTTCCTCGATGTTTGGCAGGATGCTTGGGAAGCGCTCTAGACCATAGTCGACGAGAGGGCAGATTGTTGGCTTGAGCAGCGCAGCGCCGATAGAGGCTTCGACGATATCGAGTATGGAAGCTGACTTGCAATTGACTCTTGTTCCCGGATAAGACTGGAGAGGAGTCGCGAATGCGGCAACTTTCTCGATCCAAAATGCATCTTGAAGGCGGAGGGGAAGGATATCTGCCCTGATGATTTGGCCGGCTTGTAGAGGAATCAAGAATCTCGCGAGACGAGGTACGTAGGACTTTGACGCAGTGTGGATGCAATCTTCCAGAAAACCAAACACATCTTCATTGCCAACGTCCGCTTGTTTGAGTACTTGTGCCTTGTCATCTTCGTCTATGCGGAGTATGAGCTCATCGTGAGCAATGCTGCTGATATGAGAAGGTAGACTGCTAGAGCTGGTACAGAGCAAGAAGTCGACGATCTGAACGGGTGTTGCGCTCTTAGACTCAAATCTAGACACGCACGTCGTGTTCCAACTCCATTCAACACATGTTGTTTCAGAGTTATCTGCAGAATTATTAGCAAACAGTTGTTTCGGCATCTAAGTGAGTGACTCACCATTTTTGGTCCAGATATGGGCTTTATGTATCTCAGACATCTTCAAACTATATTAAGAGGAAGAGCAGACTTCACTCTTCTCATGCAAGTGAATGAAAAAGAATCCTGGATGATAATCCATCACTTCCTTCCCTCATCCCACCTCCCAACCTCATTCTCTTTATACTAGAACATCTTCTTCATGACTCCGCCGAAGGAGTTCTTGAAGTGCGACGCCTCGAACCTACATCACAGAGAGACCATGGACGGATCCAAATGCGGGACGGACTCTTCAGCTAGTCCTGTATCTCATTCCTTCGAGCGAGGCAGTATCTCGCGCATCGTGATCGCAATTCCCACTAAACTATCTACGTGCAAACAGGCAGTAGACCACACTTTCACCTAACGCCGCGATATGATATCTCCGTGGCGTTTGTTGCTTAGTTCAACAATTGTTGGTCGTGGCGCAACCGGTCCTTCGGGTAAGGCAACACGCCAAAATAGGAATAAAAGTACATCGTTGCCTATGACTGACCTCACTATGACTGTCCTCCAACTACAGGCAACAGAAGTCGCAGACTCTTTAAAATCACACTGCAGGTACGTGTATTCCTTTTCTTTCACTATCGCGCTTGATAGGTAGTGATAGGAGATAGGTAAGATATGGTTTCCAATAACATGAGCATAGCCATCGTCATATCCCACATCAGCTGATTCGACCCTTGACGAATCACATATTTATCTAAAGGATGGTCTTCGAGTGGCGGGCGTCGGATAGTAGCTACGCGCGATCGCGCCCCTTGATAGGCTCATGGCACGTGGGCGGGCGCGCTTCTATTCCGCAAAGGCGGTGTTTACGGCGACGATGTAGATATTCCGGTGTCACACAAGGTCTGGTGAGGTCCTTATTACCCCGGGCTCCTGGCAACGGACCCGATACGGCGCATGGGGCCCATCGAAGGATCGAGACCTATTTCGGCATTGCGAGTCTGCCTTGTCATGTATGAGTGCGGCGCGAAATCACGTCCTTGCCTATTTCTACTGATCTAGTTTCCCGATATATACCGTATTTCATATTCCGCTCTCTAATTTAGGTAACTTGAGAGGTTGAGAGAAAGTCCCGTCGAGTCTGGTGATTCGTGAGAGTGAGTCTTGCAATTTTGGCACGCCGCATAATAGTAATGTGAAGTGAGGACCAACAGTGAATTTATAACCAATTAAAATGCAGAAAAAGCTAAATTTAACGTGGATTTGAGATGTTTGTATTTTGATTGGTTAATCCGTAACTTTAGGCAGGGGTGGCTAACATCATGTTATTGCTGCCGCACTCAAGCGGCGTTAACATACTGACCGAAGGCATGGCGTTGAGGCTATGTTGAGATACAGGACGATAAGCAATACAATGTCTGTAGTTTGTCTTGACTTCGTAGGATCTGGGCAAATATTTCTTGGCTAATTAGCCCCAAAGTCATGTTACCAAACCATCACAGAGGTCATCATGACATCAATTAGACTGTGGCTGTACGGCGTAGACAGCGCCGCTTAGAAGTTCGGTCCCATCGATACTCGGCACTCTCTAGGCATCAACACTTCGGGACCAGTCATGTCGAAACATACATGTAGTTGTGAAACACGATCACAATGTTCACATTGAGGGAAGAACTCTCAGAGCTTAGCTCTGGCTTCGAGTGCTTTGTGCGCATCTCCCTTCTCTTGGAAGTATTCAGTAACTTTCTTCCGTGCCACATCGACGATCGACGCATCTTCAATCGTGGCAGGATATTGTACGTCTTTCTCGTATTCACCGTGTACTGTGAACAGTCAGACACTTTGACACTCGTAGGAGTTCTAGGTTGCCGGCGCGAGTCATAAGGCTACGGCAACTCCCATCGAGGCACAGCCAAGATGCGAAATAGACGCGTGTGGGGGGAAGGATCGCAACGAGATCAGGTACTAACCGGCATTCTCAACCAGTTCTCTCAGCACACGCCGGAGTGTTTTGCCAGACCGCGTTTTGGGGATCATCCCTTTGCCTTGCACAATTCCTCCCAGAGTAGCGATCCCTCCAATCTGCTTCCGTACTTGTTGTTGGATCTCATTGCATAGCACTTCATCAGGAATGGCTGAAGTCGGATGGTCAGCCACCGACAAGGTGACAAATGCGAATGGGAGCTGTCCCTTGATAGAGTCTGGAACACCGACGACGCTCGCCTCGGCCACCGCAGGGTGGCTGGTGATAGCCTGCTCGATCGAACCTGTCCACGTGGCTCACGTCAGCCATTGCGCAAAAATTCAGGAACCCGAACCAGTAATACCAGTGGATAAGCGATGACCAGCAGTATTGATTAGATCGTCACTGCGGCTCATTATGCTGATAAATCCTTCCGCGTTGATCATTCCAGCATCTGCCTCAAGTCAGTACTTGAATATTAATGATTCGGGGTTTCGGGGGTTACTTACCACCGGTGTCAATCCATTTCCCGTCAAATCGCTTTAGATAGCTCTTGTAGAATCTCTCATCGTCGTTCCACAGCGTAGTAAAGCCTGTAGGCGCAAGAGGGATGCCCAGCACAATATTACCCATTTTCCCCCGCTTGACCTCATTTCCATTGTCATCTACACATCTGACGTCAAATCCTGGTAGCGCTTTGCCGGCGCTTCCAGGCTGGATCTGTGGTAACTTGAAGGATTGTGTAGCATCGCTTCTGTTCTTTGCGGTTTGTGGCAATAGGCCTATGCCAGAAATCGGAGAGCCGCTTTCGGAAGACCACCAATTGTCTACGACAAGAGCCTACCAATACCAAGAGTTAGAAATCGGGTTTGTGCCAATCAGAAGCATGTTCGCAATCTCGCTTGTAGGCAGTCGGGGCGGTGCTCCAGCTGGGAAAGGGTACAAATGACTATTGAAGACCTACCCCAGGTGCTCCATATTTCTGTATTAGTTGTTGATACATCGTGATAATCGACGGCTCCGAACGTTCGCCAGCCAAGAATAGGGCTTTGAGGCTTTTCAGTCCGCCTTGCTGTCCTATTCTCTTGAGATGCTTATTTTCGGGGTCATCGCGCTTAATCGCTCTTAACGCGGCTTCCGAAAATCTTAGTCTAGGTGTCACAACAGTTGCCTTGCGGTCAGAAGAGGCTTACTAGGAGCGGTGAACAGGGTCGAAACATTGTATTCCTGTATAATCCTCCAGAATGTAGAGCTGTCTGGAGTTCCGATCGGCTTGCCTTCGAAAAGGATGGTTGCCGCGCCAGTGAGAAGTGGAGCATAGATGATGTAGGAATGTCCAACCTGTGAGACTTCTGTAAGCGGATCGCCATTTTCGGCGTTGACAGAAGGGTACGTCTACTATTTGAAGAAATCGAGAGAAGGCTTTGGTCCAAACAACTGTCATGAAATGAATGGAAAGGGGGTCGGGGAGCTTTTTCGAGCACCTACTACCCATCCAATATCACTATTCTTTGTCAGATTAGACCGTCTATTAGATGTTCTAAGATCTCGGGTTGTTGCTGCCTACCTGGCTGTGAAGATAACGTCTCCGGGGCCCCGTATTCCGAATATGTATGCAATTGAGAGATGTAAGCCGACAGCATGGCCGCCAGCATTACGAACAACACCTTTTGGTGTTCCTGTCGTCCCACTGTTGGGTAGACTGTCAGCAAGCCAAGATCTGGGCCTTGATCAACATTCTCGCGGCCGATGTTTACCTTGTATAAATGATGTATATGCCATCATTTGAGCCAACAGGGACGCTTATAAGTCTCATGTCAGCTGCGTCCCAGTTACTCAGAAAGCCAATTATCCAGCTTACCAATCAGCCTTGACATTCCTCGCCCTACAACTCCTGACCATCTTGAACCAATTGCGCTCTCCGCCTGCCTTATCAAGAACATCCCATCTTAACTCATCCCGCTGCCAAACAATCACACGACTTGGCTTGAAACTCGAAAGCTGAATCGCCTCTCGAATGAACGGTTTGTATGGGGTAGGCGGCTTGTTCCCCTCAATACCGCAAGACGCTGTTAAGATTGCCACTGGTTTCGAAGCTTCAATACGCTGAGCGAGGGATGCTGGTGCGAATCCTCCGAACACCACGGCGTGGATCGCACCCAGACGATTTATAGCTAGAATGCCTATCAGGGCTGCGGGAATCATCGGCACTTTCACATGTTAGTCTCTCGATCCTCTCAGGGTCATTGGGAGCCGGGAAGTTGTTCAATCCCGTGATCTTCAAGCGGTATTGGGGTCCATAACATACTATAAACCAAAACCACATCCCCCCTCTTCACACCCTCCTCCCTCAACGCCCCAGCCGTAGTCTCGACCTCATCCAAAAGCTGGCTATAGGTCAACGTCTGTTTCTGCCCCGTGACAGGACTATCCCAAAACATCGCCGTCTTATCGCCATTGCCCGCTACCACATGGCGATCAACGCAATTATAACACGTCGAGATCTGGCCGCCGTCAAACCACTTCCAATGCGGGTGTTCGACGCCAGATCTCAGTTTCTTCGTTGTTTTCGTGAGGACTGATGTGGGTTTCTTGTGCCAGTGGAGATGCTCTGCTTGAGCGCCCCAGAATGCTTCCGGGGAGCTTAGGGAGTGGGTTTGGATCTCGTCTTGTAGGTAGGGTGGCATTTTGAGGGTGGATTGTTCTTGGGGGCTTTGGGGTGGAAGGGAGGCGGGGAGATATGAAGGTGAGTTTGTGAGGTGAGGTGAGGTGAGATAATGGGATAAAGCGAGAGTCCGAGATGAAGCTCCAGCGCGTATCCTAGTCGTGCTTGATGCCGGGATTCCTTTACCTGGTTATGTGTGGTTCGCGATATTGACCAGTTATCTCGAAAACAACAGATATGAACGACAGAAGACGGAATAGAATGCTCGCTTCGCTACGGTGAATCTCTAAGGAAATCGGATACAAGGAAGACATAGACTGGATGTGGTGATCTGAGCTCTCTCGGCTTTAAGCTGTCCCCGCATCGACCCCAACCCCAGCTCCTGGGGACCCCGGACGAGCGGCAGGGGAGCGTCATTCCTCGGTTCGAGATGTTGAAATGTTTCGAAACAAAGTCGTATTGCAATTGTTTGCTCCAATTGGTACATCTACTTATACACTCTTGTTCAGAACTTGTGCTCATATTGTCATAGCGTCGCTATGTCTCCTATGGCTGTTACCGCAGCTCAAATAACAATTATCCTCAGTCTCCTCGAAACCATCCTTGATCACTTCTACACGAAGGTCCTACGTCACAGAGTCACACAACAGGAATCAAAAACAGATCAGCTTGTGATATCAATTTCACTTGAGTGCTATTGGTGTTCCTGCCATACCACCAAGAACCATCAGCTGGTATCAACACTCCCTGCGAATCCAATGATCCTCTTCGTGCCTATACTCGCCTGCGTACGTGCTTGTTCTCGTCTCCGAACTGGTATTTGGGAGACCCCGGGGGAAACACCCGAAACGCATGCGCTTCCCATACTACCGGTATCAGTAACTCGTAGTAACATATAAAAGTATTCCCCAACGCCAGGTGCTGTGTAAAATCCCTTCATGCACAATCATGCTGTCAATCTTGACTTTTCCGTGAGGAGTCAAGTGCAACATCCTTAATCGACGGGAATGTGAACCAAACTCTTATTGGGGGGTATCAGAGGCCCGTGCCTCTCTTAACTATCCGCCAGACGCATCCTTCGTGTCTCCGCGTCCTCGTATCTTTTGCCGCACTCAGTCCATTTTCCAGTGACTGACCATTCCACCGTCGGCATCTTCATTTCCCAGGTACAGCTCAATGGCGTACAGACCCATAGTCGCAGCAACATTGATCCATCTCCAGATATTGCCATCTGCGTCGCCGTCTCGCAAAGTCCAGCCCTCTTGATCGCTCGAGGAAAAGTGTTGCAGAAGAAGACTGGTGTAGACGGCGATAAGAATGGAAGGCGAGAACCAAGAAAGAACGCCGAGGAGTCGATTGGCACCGTCGGAGTCGTCGAAAGATGGTTCTTGCATAAGGGCCCTTGCGCCCGATTCTCGAACGGCGGGGATGATTCGGGTGGCGCAGTAGAAGACAATGATGCGATAGACGAGCGATATCATGACAGACGGAGCGATTGTCTGAAACGCAGCGTGTAGGAAGCTTAGGGAGGAGAAAACGGCGGACGGTAGCGTTCCGAGAAGGTGTAGCAAGGTCGAATAGCTGGCCATGATGATCGGAGGCAAAGGCGGAAAGTCGGGTTGACTCGCAGCTTGTGCTTCGGCAGCGGCCTGGGCTTCGGGTGACTGTACATAGTCTGTGAATATTTGGTAGACGCAAAGGACCACGTAGGCGAAGAGCAAGGACGATTCGATAGGATTTCCTCGACCGGTCGTGATTCCGATAGCGCCCAGGAAGAAGGCAGACGTTACCGTTACCCCTATTAAGATTGCATCGATGTTGTTAATCGACGGGAACAGAGCCATCCTCCATAAGAAGTAGACCGAGGGCGCAATGATGGAGGCTGATAGTATGAGCAAAATAAGCTGCGCAGCAAAGGTTAGCCTGAAAGATCGAGATGAAAACAAGTCGCGATGACGAGACATACCACCCAAGTATCGCTCCGTCCTCTGTTCACCAGCCATCGCGAGATCTGGCCAGCGGCTTGGATCACAAGTAGAGTACAGAACCCCTCGGCCAGTTGGAAGAGAGGATTCGAGTAGCGCAAGATCTTGTCCCAGACGCCAATGGTGGCAGACTCGACAACGCCTCCATTCCCGAAGAACCAGTCCGTCCACGTGGCGTGCTGCGTCTGTCGACCCAAGCTGCCGATGGTCTTCGACACCCAGTCGTTGCTGCTGGCATCCACGGCGAAGTTATGCAGGGACCATATCAAGAGGGTGGGAATGACTATCCACTGCGATATCTGCATAACCTTGGTGAGACCCCATCTTACGCGCGAGCCCTCGGGGGTAGCGAGCTTGGCGGCGCTGTAGAAGAAGTAGAAGATGAAGAGGGCGAGGCTGTAGGCCAGGCCGGTGTCGCGGCCGCCTACATCGAAGCTGATGGGGATGGAGAGGACGACGGTCAGCAGGAAGACGGAGCTCGAGACGATGCGGAATAACCACCACATGAGCGCGGTGATGGTGGCTATTGCCGCGCCGAGGCAGCGAGGCAGCGGGCCAGGGCGTCGTCGGGATTTTGCTGTGGGTAGAGGGTCGAAGGTATCGGTAGAGCGGCTAGCGACAGCACGAGGAGGACACTTTGGCCTACGCTCGAGGATACGGGCGAGTGTCTGCTGGGCGGTATGGCGACGACGACAAGAGCTGGGTGAGCTGGCTCGAGAGTCTGAGTTAAAGGCAGCCGAGGATGGTCGGGGTCACGCGTCGAGTAGCAGCAGTTAAGGTATGATGAAATGTGGCGGATACTTGTAGATAAGTGGGCAGGTCGGGAGGCAGAGGCTGATCAGGTACCTGACCCAGCGGGAGGGATGTGTAACGGAAGGGGGGATGCTGCAGGAAGGGTGAGTATAGAAATAGAAGGGTATAGTAAAAAAAGGGTAGAATAGTATAGGTGTTTGCTAGGCAGGATGTAGTAAGTAGGTAAGGCAGACAAGGCCGAGGGATAAAAGAGACGGCGATGGCCTTGTTGGCGTTGTGTTGTTTTTTCTCGCTCTAAATGCGGTGCTGTGTGCAGCCGTGATGCAGCCAAAAGCGCCGTGGGAGGGACCGGTGAATTCTAATCGTGCAGAAAAAACAAGCCCCAGCTGAAGCTAATGATGTGCAATGATCAATAGAGAAGGTCGCACTTCGAGCCGAAATCGTCTTATCTTCACTCACGCTGTTATCGGCAGCTGCTCATTGAATTTTGCAACATTTAGAGATGGTGGGAGCCACACTCGCAAGGGGATGCAGAAAGACCACAGATACAACAGACATCAAAACAGTACATGTGGTGGATCGGCCAAGATGTTTCCATTTACCATCCAATACAGGTTTTTGCTTCAATTTTCAGTGGTCTTGGTCGCGTAGGTGTGGCAGCATGCATTCCCAGATGTTGGAGTGATCAATCTGGCATCATCAACGCAAGGTACCAGGCAGGTTAGGTTGTGTTCGAAATTCCGGATACTGGCCGGGGGGCTATTGCGGTGGGCGCCGACCCATTGGTGGGCTCAGCATGAGATCTCATGCCCGCCGATGCTCAGGATGCCGCGTCCCTTATGGCCCTCCAAGGTCTAGGGCCCCTCCAGAGGGGCGTTTTGGCGTGGGTCAACATACAGAAACCCCTCTACTGATCGCGAAGTATAATTCTGATATCCATCTTCGCCACGAGAGACTTATTTTCTACATCTCTATTGCGAGACCAAGAACATGTAGGAATGGGTTGAATCATAGAGGCATTCGCACACATGCAGAGGATCCCGATACTACATAGGTACATGTAGTGCGTAATTAGCAAGTATAAGCGGCGGGAAGAGATAGGCGCAGTCGGGGGCTCCTGACGTCTCTTCCCCGTATTTTTTTCTTCAAAGTGCGCTGTGGCGCTATTTTAGCGCTAGCAGCTTTCTCACCGACAGAATACCTGTTCGCCAGCTACGGCTCCCATGACGGAATCGCTACCAACTATTCGACATAGCCAGGAAACTTGAATCACTGAGAACATTTTTTTTGGCAGTGCAAGTTATGCCCTGTATTAGAGAGGCGTGACAATGATGACACAAAGCTCAACAGTGGGAGCCAACGAAGTCATTCCTTTGTTCTTCAGATGTCCACCCCTTTGTCGTCAGTGGATGATGAATCTAGAAGGACAAATTTAGTCTGGCTAGCACCACAGTACCACCTAAAACATAGATAGGCACCATACGATCACCTGCGAGTTACGAGCTTAGCAACTGGGAACGCTGAATTCGACTTTATTTTTGCCCTTTCACATTCTAGCGTGGTTGGGGGTAGCAGATATTCCCCGACATCGCGAGTCTGCTGCACAAAAACGAGGTCGACCGGTTCAAGTTGACGGCTTGACAGCTCAATAACCCCTGAAGGCTGAGGATGCTCGGAATTAAGCGCATGAACGCCACCCGCGGAACGAGTGCTTCAGCGGGCTTAGCCGGCCCTCGCGGACTTATGACTTGAAACTTCATTATAATGTTGGAATTCGAAAGCAAAGTCGCAATACGAACCACTCAGCTATGTGATGGCTTAGACATCAAATCGATATGCCTTTACAATTTGTCGATAATTCAGTCATCGATCCCAAGGCGAGGAAGCTGATCCGGAGCCATGTGATGAGAGGGAAGAATGTCGGAAAGACAAGATCGCCCAGGCGGAAAGATCCAGCAGTGGTCGCGAGAGAACAGGTCGTAGCTGAAAGAAAGAAGGCCATCGCGCGAGAGGGCGACAAACAGAACGATGTAGCGACAGATCTTGTGCCGAGTCATAGGTCCATCGTTGCTGTAACTCGGAACATCTGCAACGACAGAAATCTCTTGCACTTCCCCGGCACACTCACTTCTCATAATATGTTCCAGCTTCAGCAGTGTAGGGCGATTGATCCGTGAAATATTGGCGCGCCATCATTGCTAACAGCACATATCAGTGTATTTCTATCTTCTCGATGCCATTTGCCCTCCACAGTTTTGCTCTCCTACTGATCTTATGGGATGGATTTGGTTCCGGATGGTATTCCTCGATGAAGCTTGTAAGAAGATTTAGACATAATAAGCATTGGTGTACGTGAACTAATCATATTCGTAGATTTCCACATCACTATTGCGACGTCTTCAGCTATCGCTCGTTTTCTAGGCGCCAAGTCAGAGGAAGACTCCACTATTGCTATATACCATATGTCCAAGACCTTTCATCTATTGAACCAAAAGCTTTCTGGTGCCAACGCACTCTCCGACTCTACCATCGCCGCCATTATCGGAACAACGTTCTGGGACAGGCTTCACGGCGAAGCAGAGAAGGCAATGGTGCATCTAAACGGGGCTATCAAGTTGATAGAACTGACAGGCGGCATCCGGCAACTTGCCGAAAGGGAGTTTTCGGTTGCAGAAAAAGCTCTACGGTTAGCATTTACTCTGTTCACTCTCACTTTTGAATACTAACCACTTCTTGAAGCGCCGATATTGAACTTGCCCTTGCAATGGGCTCCAAGCTCAGGTTCTGTTCCGACGACGTGCCCAGTCAATATTTGATTCCCAATCTTCGAGAATATCTTCAAAATAGGGGAAGTGAACCGATTCTCTGCAAATCAGTATGCCTAAGACTTCGTGAAGTGATAATCGATATAATCGGCCTTGCGCATGTTCTCCGAGACCAGGAGGGTCGCAGACAGAAATTGGACGTATTCAACTTCCAGAGCACCAGTAAGTGGTAATGCAAACTCGCCCCGATCATGGCAGATGCTGACCATAAGCGTAATAGTGGTTAGCCTTGGGTATCGAATTTTGGAAGTCGGCTATGTCCCCAATGATCCGAGTGTCGCCACTACACTTGATGACGTGGCATACTTATCGCTGATGTCGTTCTTGATAACGACCTGGATAGGTATTGGCCGCAAGATTATTAGATTCCCTACTCTTTTCGAGTCTTTTAGGATAGCTGCTCAGAATATCCGCATTGATAACGAACCCAGCGAAGTTCTCCTCTGGGCCTTTACCGTCGGCAGGGTGTCTGTGCTCTCGAAAAGAGACGACATTTGGCTCATACCAAAAGTGCGAAGTATCGCTCAGAGACTGAAACTCCGTAGCTGGAACGAGGCTACTGGAATACTGAACGAGTTTCCCTGGATTAAAGCGTTACATAACCAAGAGGGTCAAGCATTCTGGTATTCCGTCATGCGCAATCGCTGAGGGTCAAGCGTATGATAATGATAAGCCTTCGCTGACAAACAATGTCCGCTCAAGAACTGCCACAGCATAATCATTATGCTACCAAGGCTGCCCAATGCCTCATGCTCGCATATACACTTACATATATCCGCCTGAGTTTCGAGGTTATGCCCTACAAGATCCTTTGCACGCAGCCACGCTCAATCTCATCCAACTTGTTGACGACTCCAGCCCATACTCTCTTCTGCATATCTTGACCCTCTGAATCCTGAACCCAACCAGGAACGTAATGGCGAGCGAGTCGAAAGTCAGTATCCAGTACATGAGAAAGAGGCGTCAGTCATCGGATCCCTAACTCTTTGATCTCACAATGCGATAAATAACGTCCGTGGCTCTCCTTTCCAGTAACTAGAGCATGTATCACAGTGCGACTGCCTTCCTCCGCTGTTCGGCCGAGTATCGCCGTCATGCTAGATACAATCACGTATGTGATGAGCTTGGCATGCCTGAGGAGACCTGTCTTGCATAGGCCTGGACTGATCATGTTGACCACTACGCCGGTGCGTGATACTGGAGCCAAGTGCGCAAGCTCACGCCAGGCGTATATCTGGAGCAGCTTGGATAGGCCGTATCTATCACGGATCATTAGCCTCTGGCCCAGACATTGTCGAGTACTCACTGGGAAATAACATACCTGCTATCCATCTCGGAGTTCTCATCATTCAATCCACCCCAGATATCGTCCTTTATATCGTCAAGGTTCCGCTTTCTGCTGTAGCCCAAACCGCTAGTAACCATAACGAGGTATGGCACAATCGAGTATTTCTTCGCTGTTTTCGACACTATAGACATCAACTGGATGAGTAAATGTCCTCGGACGACATACACTGTACAGTACTCACATTTTGGGAGCAACAACACAGCTAAAAGCAGCGTCGAGAAAACATTAACAGTAATCGAAGTCTCCATCCCCTCCGCCCTCGAGAACTTATCAAGCGCAATCGACGCATTCTCAACCACGCCATCGATCCTCTCCAACTCGCCGACAGCTCTCGCAGCGAAAGACTTCACAGAGTCATAACTCGAGAGGTCCAATTTCCAAACTTCAGCAACGCCTTTCTTGTCTGTGTCTTTCTCGATCCTGGACCGCGCTTCTTCGCCTGCGGCTAGGTTGCGCACGGCAATTATGACTTTGCTAGGTTCTAGACGAACGAGGTGCTTTGCGGTCTCGAAGCCGATGCCGTTGTTTGATCCTGTTACTATGAAGACGCGGTCGCGGATGTCGGATGGTGTTGCAAGGAGGGGCATGGTTCGCCAGTGTTCGCGCAGGAATTCTAAGAGGGATTCGCCGGTTGGCATTTTGGGTTGGTGTTGGTGTGTTCAGGGAAGGGGCTCTAGTAATCTAAGCTGCTGAGAATACAAGCAAAGGGTGAAGATCTGAGTTGCAGTGAGATGTGATCGTGAGGATTATGAGGACATGGGACCATAGCAAGAGCGCTCTTGCTTTATACTCGTCATTCCCCGTCTCCCCCTGCACCGAGACATCGATTTAAGCTTGATATGCCGGCAGTCCGTCTTAGAAACCTCCATGATCCATTCTCCGTATTCACAGCCATCCCCTTGCTATTCAATGATTTCCATACTGGTGTTAAAGGCATACATCAGTCAGATACTAGCTGTAGCTCCTGGGCGTGCATACAGCCAATCAGGCATTGATCTCCCAAAAGGGAAGACCACTATACGCGATGACACGGCGCGGCTCTTGGGCCTTCATAGTCGTGCATTGGGCCAATGAGGAACCGATTACCGTTTTGAGGATAGCTTCATCTCGGGACCTGACTGCGGTGTCCTTGACGCTCTGAGTATTTGAGCATGGCGTTCATATATGAGTAGAGTTTTGGGTAATCTGCTGTTTTGGCGCATGGGATTGATATACTTTTCTCTCAAGAACGTACTCGAAATATACGAGGTAGTAGCCATCGCACTGAACAGAGGGATTGACACTCTTGAAAGGGTTTCTCTTTAGAGGATCATGATTTAGTCCCTTACTATACTTATTGTACGTCTTGCTGCGGTGTAATGCTTCATTAGAAATACATCATCAATATACTTGGGATTGAGCATAGACAAGCAAACAGTAGACCAATGTCAGCAAGCAGATATCACAACATTATGTCGCTGGTGTGGCTGTAAACACCCACCTATAGCTCATTCCGTCAGACAAAGACACAGGTAGCTGAAGCGCTCGATTCGCACAATGCCTCTCACTGTTTCAAATCAGCGCCTTTGTCATCGCTTTTCGAGTTACCTCTTAACACCTTGACATAGTGATCGAGAAGCACCTCATTGAAAGCAACACCCACACATAAAAGCGGATTCAGATCCCGCGTTGCCATGACCAGGATGAACTTTAGCCAGGACGCTTGTCAGGAAACTTCCCGTTGGGTTCAGGTCTAGTACCAAGCAGATAAACTTGCAACGCCTCCTCCTCAGCTGTCCACTCGATCTCCTTCTTTTTCCTCTTTCTAGGCGGCTTGATTATAGGAGGAGGGTCTCGCTCTTGCGTATCCTCCGACTTCGTTCCCGACATCCATTTTCTTTTCTTTACTGGTGGGACCACTTTGGTAACTACAACGTCGGCAGAGTCATTGGAATCCGTTTGAGCTCCATCATGTTCTGTGCGTCTTTCTAGGACTTTGTTTATTACGATGTTGACTATCTGTATCGGCGAGAAAGAGGGCATTTTGCGACCCGTCGGCTGCTTTTGAGGCTTGTCTCCAGCCTCTACTTTTGTAGAACTAATCTCTGACTCTTGAACGGGGTTGGGACGATCTTCACGAGGAACGCCAGGAGACATGACCCGATGCCTAATGTCTTGCTTGATAGCAAAGCAATAATGACGTTCACTACTCGCGCACTTAAGCAGCTTGTTGTTAATACCAATGACAATCCTTTGCCCGAGTTAACTTCCTTCGGTAATCACTGGGACAAGACAGATCTTCGAGGCAAGGGTGCTTAAATACTCCGCAGTGTAGTGACAGCCGTAGGGCATAGTGGGATAAGAAGTTAGCCAAACACTGATATTGTAAAGCTGTTACGAGGAAGGAGTATACTTGCTCGATCAAAACAACCACAGTGTGCTGGGAACCGCATGATAGTTTCGAATTTAACTTAATGTACAACATTGTTAGACGATCCAATTTTCATCGAGGAATTCTCCGAATCTGCTTATTGCTGGTAGACTGACCTGCCTTACGATACGACGCACGAGCTAACTCACCTCCTGCTAGCACGGTGACCCCGCGCAGTTGGAATGCATAATACAACGCATGGTCAATAGGGCATGATGTATATATGTTGTTACGATCCTACTCGAGGTGCCAACAGTCGCGTAGGTGTCATCCCAGTGGCCTGTGAATCCAAAGATCTTAGCGAAGTATTCAAGTCATATTGTGAATGTTTAAGAAGGGATTCTGGGAATATCATTATGTTTAGTATGGTCGCTACATCGGCGTCGATGCTTTGTGATAGTGCTTTTCAGTTTCGGCATCTTGCTGTTGTCTCAACCCCAATGAGTAGTAGTAGGTACTCTGCAAAATACCTGTCAGTGACTGAATAGGTCAGATGGTGAAGGGAAAGAAGTTGACAACAGTAACGTATTGATCATAGGCAAGTAGTGAAGATCGTGACGTGGCGAGTCATAGGGATGCCGGCCTGAATTATATCCTTTCGAAAATTGTCTAGAAGCTCTTGAGATACCCACTCGGTGATCTGATGCAAGCGCAGGAACAAGTGGTTTCTCGAGTGCGCGCGTACGTAGTAGGCAACCGTCGATCTCGAGGTGCATTGATTTCGAGTGAATTCATGTGCCTGTTCGAGAGCATGATGTGGATTCACATAGGATGGATTCGGTCGATTGACGGATGCCTTGTACATGTGGGGGTTCATATCTTGGCATACGAGAAGCTTAAGAATCGAAAAAAGCAACAATCATAAAGAAGGCGACCTTTTGCCTTGTGTGAAGTGAAGAAGATTAGGCATATCGCAACCGGTAGAGCAACACGGTGTTTAGAGGAGGCTGCAGGAGCGCTGCAGGATGGAGGAGACTTTGGAGGAGACTTTGAAGGTCAAGCGTCGAGCATTCTTTGATGGTACAACCACATGCAGTCCCTCTCTAAATGTGTGTTAGGTACTGGACTTAGTAAGGCGCCCAGCATAAGGTACCTTGCCTATCCGTGAATGTCCTATACGAGCTCTATAAACGCCAGTAGGCAGGTAACCTATTTGCGGCGCCCATACCACATTTCTGAGACGGGAGGTGATGAGCTGGAGCCGAGTGCCCTTGGACTCGTGGTTGGAACGTGATTGAGTGACAGTGCCACGTCGTACAAGCTACCATTCTCGGCGAAAGCGGAGGAAAGCAGTATGGCATCGATCGTAGGCATAAGAATGACAACAGTATGGTGCACCAAGGTCTGTTGGCTTTATTCGCTGACATATCTCTCTGGTGTATCGTAGCTGCGTGTTACTGACTGCACTCTCGTGAGAAACACAAGCCGCGATGGAATGATATAAATACGTGCCACGACTACATTTATCACAGCCTAGGCGCATGTATTCATTCCATGTAGCTCCTGCTGGCTTTGTTCCGTCATTCCGACGATGTCGTACTCTTCTATAGTCACCGAGCTTAGGCCGAGCGATCACGCTGTTTCTTTGTCCTTTTGTAATCCGTAGGTTACTACCCTGAGGAGTTCTGTGAAATCTGTGGAATCTTGAACCACCAGAGGTTAGACGAGGGACATGCCAACGGAACTGTCAGATGCTTGTTTGTGCTAGGAAGGACCTGCTTGTGTATGCAGTCATACCAGACCTCATTTTGTATATAAGTCTACGTGATGTCGAGCATAGCGTAAACTTTCAACCCACACCGCCCTATCTCTCATATCTTTCTTACAATCGTATCCTTTGCCTCTCCGCTACTCGCATGGTACCTGACCGTGTGCAGAAGGCCACGTTTGAAGACAACCGAGAACTTTTTTCCTTCCTCGGCCATCATTTACGCCAGTTCACAGAAAACATATCACGGCGGAAACTGATCGCCTCCATCTGGGATTCTTGTATCACTACTTCGAGCTACAAGGGCAAGCCTGTTCCGCAGAAATGGATTTTACCGACAAGACCACTGCTGAGCTTCATACCCGGCTTGAAGCATTGAAGGAGGAAGGCATGGCGGCCACAAAGGAAACCGAAAACATTCGGCGCTCAAGAAACAAGGCCACTACTAAGAATCTCGCTTTCATGGATATAAACACTGAACTCGAAAAGAAAATCGAAGAAGCGAAGAAAAACAATCAGGACACCACAGAACTTGAGAAGCAAAAAGCCGAAAATGGAAAGCGACACCAAAAAGCAGGCAAAAAAGTACTCGCTTTGACAATATCCTGGAGCAAAGAACAAGACAAGTTGGCCGAGTCGGGGAAAGAACAGAAGGCAGTAGAAAGGGAGATTATGCGACGGAGTAAAGAAGCGTCATCCTGAGCGCACCATATCAACAACACTTCCGGATTATGAGGACCTCGAAACTCGGCAGCTACTTCGACCGAGTCAACGCTGGGCGCGGACACGCCTTAAGGTCTATGCGCAGCGGGCTGAGATGATACGAGCTCCTGAATCCAAGCTCAGCTTGCAGGTTCAGAGTCACAATCCGGTCGAGAGTGTTTCTTATGGGAGAGTGCTGGGTGTTGTTTCTTCAGAGCTGGTTGGGCGCTACGACAAGAAGCTCTTTTCTTATCTGCGTTTGAGTCTTTCATTTGACGGTAATGACTTGCGGGTCAGGACTCAGGGGAATCAACGCTCGTTTTATTCTTGTTTCTCTGTTGTCAAGGCAATGTTCACTCTTTTGAGTCGCCTTTATTCTCTGCTTTGAGAATCGATGTTTGGGCGCTGGAACCTACTTTACTGCCTTTGAAAAAGCTTTACATCCCGCTAGCTCATACGCTC
The DNA here is from genome assembly GCA_022432385.1 of Xylariaceae sp. FL1272. Lineage (NCBI taxonomy): Eukaryota > Fungi > Ascomycota > Sordariomycetes > Xylariales > Xylariaceae > Xylariaceae sp. FL1272. Next base: position 339,544 of record JAJJXC010000040.1, read on the forward strand.
ATTTACGTAGCCAGATGATACGAACCTAGAGCAATAACAAGCGATTTTGATGTATTCAGGTTGCTCATATTTGAACAAGCTGTACATGTTAGTGACCAATAATAGGGGAACCCGTGCCCCAGCTGCCGCCGAGACGAAGGCTCCATCGTGGTATGCACAAGAAGGGGGTGTGACTGTATTTGGTACTCTTGGACGATGGATAGGTAGTACGCTTCAGCCACCCTGTCGAGCCGGTCTGTTCTACACTGGTTACCTTTATCGAAGTGGCGAAAAAGCTCGTTCCAATATTTAGTCGCCGTTTTTCCACGCTTTGAATATTGTAAACTATTGCAAATTCTCATACCGTCGCGACGTAAGCGCATCACATCATATATCAGCAACGTAAGACAATTTTCGTTCCGATTCATATTCGCAGTATTCCATAACGTTTTATCTCTCTCCTATTTACATTGTACCCAGATCTAAGACGGATGTCACGCACATGGACGACAAAAGGCGCCAAGACCAAAAGCGACGGGAGTGGGAAGAACATGAAAAGGACGTTGAAGAGCTACAAGCAAGGTGGGAGCAGAACGCGAGACCGATATACCAGGAACTAGAAAAACTCAGACAGGACTATGAAATCCTACTCTGGCAACAGAGAAATGCGGACTACGAGGTCAAGCGCCTGGAAGCCAAATCCAACGAGCTCGATCAGAAGAAGTGCGATGCACAAGCCAAAATGACCATCGCACGGTACTGGAAGCCCGACGAGTCTGAGGAACGTCGCTGGCATGAGGAAGCTCAAAGGCTCAAAGGCGAATTGGAGCAATTATATGGACCCTACGTCGCCGCTAAGGCAGCGTATGATGAAGTCACCCATGAGGTATTGAAAATGGGTGATGTTATCTATTGGAAAGATTTCGAGACACAACCCTGGGGACCGGAGCCACGTCAAATTTGGCCGAGAACATCACCACCTTAATGCTCTCATCAGAGGCTTCATTTGCCACTGCAATGAGCGCGAGTACGCTAAACTGTTGAGCATATTCTTACTCAGACAGGGCAGGACATCGCTTAAGATCACTATCCTATACCTTAAAGAAGATTGTGACGAATATGAAGAGCAGCTTCATAAAGGGCCTTTGCTATTATTCCGTTGCGGGTTGACTGAAATATACTGTTCTTAGCCTGTTGATTCTACTGCGTGAACACTTGCATATCATTTACCAATTGCTTGCGAATAATGCGCGTCTAGGCTCAGCGCAAGTTCTTTGTCTTTTGTGGTCAATTATTGCGCGCACGAGGCCCTCGTTAGTGTCTCCGAACTTGCGACGCACATTATACGCCCTAATTTTATGATGTGAATTGATTGCTAGATACATCGCCCGTGTAGAAGCCATGCTAACTAGCCAAGGCATAAGATATACTCCAACATGAAGGGAAGAGCAAGGTGAGTTAGGGAGTGGAAAGATTGAATTGAGACTTGCAAGTTACATTGACGCGACAACACGGTTCTTTTGAGCCTAAGTGGAGGGTCAACCATTGAGGCCTAAACTTCTTAGACTTGCCACGTCCAACTAGGTAGGTATGTTAGGAAAACGTCATTCCATCTTGTGCTTGTGATCTGTGACAGGCAGTATGTTGTCGCCTGTCCAAGCTTGCGCGTTATACAGCTACCACATCGATCAAAGTGGTGAAGACTTTGTCCCTATATAAGACGGGATTTCCCCTCAACTTCTTCTAACCTGTGGCACTTCTGTCGCCCTAAGGTCAACACATCGATCAAAGATCCGGAATGCGACGTAAGACAGTTTTCTGTCGAACCAACTTTTATGAATTCACCCTGTTCTAATTTGGAGCCGACTGCATTACCCAAGGCAAGCCGCACGCAAATGAACGAAGAGGAACGCGGAGCGGTGGAGGAGTACGAGCAGTGGGTTGACGGCCTGCAGACAAAGTGGGAGCAAGACATGCAGCAAATTGATGAAGATTTACAACGGCTCAGAAAAGAGCTGGAGAGAAGAAGACAGCCATAGATCGAGGCAAGTGAGGAGGTCGAAAGGCTGCAAGCTAAGAATAACCGGCGATATGAGAAATGGAGGACGGCTCAAAGAGAAATGCTACGTTCAAGAAGAGACCCCCACGACCATGTTGGAGAAAGTCACTTTCGTGCTAAATGTGAAGACATTTGGTGAGAAATGGGACGAACAAACGTAGACATCATTGATGCAACGGCTAAGCGTCACGACTTAGGCTTCAAAGTACAGGAGACGGAGTACAATATCTTCTGGAAAACACGTGCGAAAATGCTTTTGGGACCGGAGCCGAGAATGCGTTTCCCGAGAGTTGAACTGCCACAGTCTTAGTGGACTCTCGAGCGTATACTTTTGACGGGTTGAGCTTGCTAAGTCAGCGTCCGCCTCGGTGTCTAGGAAAAGAACACTGAACCTTGCTCTTTCAGTCCTGTATCAAACAGCACAGGTCAGGTTCGTGTTCGCAATATGTGCGTCTTCGGCCTTTGCCGTACGGGTTTGTTGTTATAAAATCGGGCAAGCTCTTCTGTATTGAATGTGCTCGAGGGCCGAGTATACCTCTGATAGAAAAATGTTAAGAGACTTCAATTACTAGTTATGACTGTCTGAACAATTTACAAGGCAATTGCACATGCTATATGCGAAAGATCGGTGTGTGCGTCGCGTGCCCAATGCTAGCTTGAAGTATAGTATAACCTCCTTGTTCTTTGTCCTCGATCCGTTGGGTGTACAATGTCGGCATATCAAGGCTTCCGACTCTCCGACGCTCGAGAAGTGCAACACTTCTGATCGTATTTTCCTTTGAATCTTGACTGCGATTTATGCCAAAACTGATAGTAAGACTAAGAGCATCGATGAATTTGCACATTTCAATCGTCTTCAAATCAACATGCGGTTTTTTTTTTCTAGTAATATAACAGCACTGCAAAGCTGTCCCTCGCTTCTTACAAGCATCACTTGAGGAGCGATCGCGTTTGAACATTACGCGATGATGTTGGAAGAGATTGAACAAAATGGATTTGAGTTAGGACATAAGGGGCATGACTTCGCGGCGAGAAGAGGACTAGCTGACAATGTCCCCAAGCGAGACGATGCATACTTGTTGTAGAGGAAGGCGTCTTCAAGCAGGAATTTGCGATACTGAGTTTCCTACATCTTCGACAAGGCATCGTCCTCGACAACCAGTTCTCAGTCGACACGAAACAAGCTGATAGATTTTATTGCCAAGCAAGAAATACGACGAGACATTGTGGGTGCCTCGATAACCTCAACAGCTCTGTAAGACATAGAGGAGTGGGACTTACGCCTTTGTCCCAAGGAGCTTGAGAATATGCTGGTAAGGCGCGAAAACAGCTGTAGGTCAGCCGGATATACGCAAATGACATAGAGAGAATTGTGGGAGGGAGATGAGCAGATTAGAAACAACAAATTCATCGTAGAGTATTGCTGCAAACTCTTTGACGACCGAATCGCCAGACTCCATGTGCCAAGAAAGCTTATGAAAGGTGCAACAAGAAACTTGCACCGGAGCAACTCAAGCTCAGAGTGCGTAACTGATAGAGACTGAAAACCCTCAAGCAGTCTTGACTTTCGGCAAAAGCACGTAAGAGCTCCAGTGTTCAGACATGATATGACCAATTTATTGCCTGCTCTTAACGTGTATCCTTGCCAGACGCTGCAAGCTTCTCCCCTGACGAGTATCCCGTGCTTCGCCGAGAGAGACTACAGTGAAGTCGCCGACAGTACGTCACGAAGGTCAGCTGCGGTCCCATTGGAGTATGACAGCACGCAGGTCAATGCATCCTAGATGCTGGCGTACTTTGCCAATTTTGCAGATGCGAGATAGAACTCCGACGTCGCGCTGACACATCTGAATGATACAGGTTGCGCACTTGACCTTTAAACAGACTCATGTCGCAATATGGACTTGTATGGCTTGCAGTTTCAAAGAGCGAGGGTCGGGTGCGAGGCACACACACAACGGTCGCTAAGAGCCAAGATGGTGTACCGATATTGAATCCTCTCGCTATCCCTTTGATGAGTATTCATGGACAAGATCTTTGTATCGTCTCTTAGCTGACGTCCCGGGCGAGATTAGGCGTATCGTGGTCATAAGCCGTTGGCATCTGTGCCAATTCCAAATGAGCGAACAACGCTCAGCTCTTCATGAGCTGCAGTGGGAGCAACGTGTTCCGGAAACCTCCTTCTAGCTATGAATGCCCAACGGCGGAGATTACGGGTTACGGGCAGTTCCCCAACGATGAGGCGACGGCTGTGCAATGTAGGCCGACCTGTCAGAGCATAGGCGACACGGAGCTAGGGCCAGATGCATTGTTGGTATATCGCATTAGTATGATTGTAGTATGAAAGGAGGGCGTAACGAAAATGATGAGTTTCAAACAAGGCCGTGAGTAAGCGGTCTATGTTGAGAACTTATTTCCCTACAGTCATTGGTTCGATTCATTTATTGATTATACAACTTTATCTGTCCCTTTTTGTATTATTTTATCTTTATTGCATGCAAATGCCAGCTACATGAAATGGGTTTGCCTTGTACACCCAACGGGTAGAGTTTTCTTTGTCCTCGATGGGTTGGGAGCACAGTATCGCGTCACTGCCATTCCTGATCTGTACCACTACCTCCCCGAGATCACTGTTAGTTCGTCCACGGGCTTCAGTATGAGATGTCAAAGAACTTACGTGCATACAAGGTGCATCGCTAATCGGAGTGCCTACAACTTTGCCCGATCACTTTCTACACTTTTTCACGGTCCACCTGGCACAACGAAAGCATTGTCCTGAACAACCCATTGTCAACATCAGTGTCAGGTTCCTACCTCAGCCGCCATGTCAACGGCAACAGAAGCGAGCGCGCCTACAGAGCTACGAGAAGAGCTAGGAGACGCAGTCACGAAGCTATTCAAGGCACATAAAACCTTCGCAGAAGCCGACAAAAAGCTCGAAGAGCTGTGCAGCGAGTGGCGCACGACACAGTCTGCGATGGATGAATGTCGAAAGAAATTCAATGAGCTTCCTGTCAGAATCAATTACTTGGCAAAATGTGAAGAGCGACTCGCGACAACCAATGAGGCGCACTTAATCAATACAGCCGACCGACACGAGGAAAGTTCGAAAGATTTTCAAAGACTCAAAGAGACGATGACGACTGAAACCAAAACCAAACTGCGTCTAGAGAAATCCCTACGCGATCTGACGGAGAAACGCAACTGCGCTGTAAATGAGCTGGTCTACCTGGCCCGGCGATATTCAGATGACGAATTCATCCATCGTCTACTAGAAGAGATGAATAGATCGCTACCGGGCGATCTGAAACTCTCTTGACTCTGCTTCTTCTCGTATACCGACATTAACATCACGACATTATTTCGAGAAGGACTTGGAGAGGATTTGGAGAACCATTACTCTGGATCAAGGGGCTTATCTGTTTTAAACTGCACCTTGCGAAGAAGACAAACGGCACACCCGAGTTCGGCACGGTTCAGGCTGTCGATAATGCACACGGATACTATTATAAGTCAGGAGAATCACACTATGAAGCTATCGGTAGTCTATCTCTTCATTCAGTCAAGAGGAATATGCACTTCAAGTCGCATGTGCAAATCTTTCCTTGCATGCTTCCGTCTTCTAGCGTTTAGCAGCTTCTATGCGATAGAAGAAATTGTTCTCGACTACTGCCGTACACCGCTATAGAGTAAGGGTCTTTGATACCTCAATTCTCACGTAACTCACGGAAATGATTGTTTGTACGATCGCGTGTCGTATGAGTTCGTTTCTCTCCCTGTTGGGAGCACGAGGTTGGGTCACTCAAGTTGCTGTTGCCACCGCCACCAACGGTGATACGTACACACTTTCCAGTTTCATGTGACAGCCTTTTTAATCTGATTTTTAGTAGTACAAACTCGAGGTATTTGATCCACTAGCAGCCATCACTGTTGCTCGTTTCCCTTCTACGTTCCTCCCTCTTCTATGTCCAAAGGCCAACAATGACAGAAAACCACAAAGCATTGCCCTCATCATCCTATCGTTGGTCATTCTAGTCCATTCTTCGGCAGCTGTACGTCATGGAGAATGATCATACAATAATTTTGGGCTTCCACAGGCTGCAACAACATACTAGTCGACATCATACCATGATTGTTGAGGCGGAAGCAGATCTAATCGAGGCGCAACATGACCCTGGCGATCTGAAGCACAAATACAGGGAGGCTCTTAAGAATATCCCCGACAATACTCTTAGCGGTCGCCTCCAGAAACTCGAGCAATGTACCGAACAGGCCATAACCGACGTTCAGAGATGCACGGAATTACTCGATGTACAGAGGCAACTATACGACGCGCATAAGGACATGGCTCGACCAATTATTTACGAATGGTCCAAAGTTTCAGAATATGAGTGGGTAGTCTCGGCCTTTGATGCGTATCGGAAGATCAAAGAGGCCAATATTATATTCGACATTCACAACAGTCTTGCAAAACGACGGGGTACGGTCAAGAATGAGTTTCCTAGTTCCCGGAGGGCGGAATATGGAACTTGAGAGGAGGAGTAGGAAGAGTATTGATTGTGGCTAGGGGTGGTTATATGTTTGGATGTCTTCACTTCCAGTCTGTTTCAGAAGGACTTCCCGCTTCTCTGTCATAGAGCGACCATCATTGTCAAAGGCAATGATCTGCAGAATGGTTGACGTTGAAACATGCTTGGCGTAGTGTGGGAGTAGCTTTGATCTGGTTATCTGGGTTGGAGCATAAAGTGATGACGAGGTTTGCATGCAAACCTCAGTGTCGCAGGCGCACACACTTCCTTCCGTGCTCCCGTCCTCCAGCATCCTAGAAGCTTCGTACAAAATGAAGGAGCACTCTTCTCCACTGGTGTGTAGTAGTTGGGTTATAGCTTCGGTTCACTTTATTCGTGTGATACCGAGTGGCGGAATTGTGATTATTTGTACCCGCCGCGTAGCCCGGAGGTCCTTTCTCTCGTACTGTTGGGACCACGAAATCGAGTCACTCGTACTGCTTTCGCCACCGCCACTGCCTGTGATACATGTGCACTCTGCTAGAGTGCTCCGACTTGCCGACTTTTGTAAGGGTATAAATCATCTGGTCCTAGAACACATACTTGTCGAGCAGGGACCAGAATCTTCATCACACTAGGCCCTTCAACGACCGGGCAAAACTCAACCTTGCTTTACAATCATGATCACACATCGGCGCATATCTTGTCGCTTCCGCATCATGTCAGACAAAGGCGCAAACCGAACAGAGGCTCCTGCTGTTTCATCAACTGACGCAGAGTTTGAAGAGACGTTTGTCAGAACGATCATGGCAGCTACACGCAAAGCCATTGAGCTGGGGACAGCAAACGCACAACAGCAAGAGAGGCTCGATAGCGCCGAAGTGGCACGTAGACGTCAAGAAGCTTCCGACTTGGCACAGGAGGTGATGCAAATTCTCCATGACGGACTGCCCCATTTCACAGGAGTCCAAAAGGATATGGCATCAGAAAGAGCGAAAGGGTACCAATCGTTTTTAGACAGCAAGGTCTCCGCCGAGGATAAAGCTACGGATAAGGACGAGGCAAAGGACTGAGCAGTTGACACTTGCATTTTAAACCGACTGCTCTAGGTACCTTGGTTGGGCATATGGGATATGAACGAGGACAGGGTCGTTCATTTTACTTACCTATTGGGGCTATCTGGACTTGCGCATCCAACATTTCTCACGAAATTTCATCACTCGTTGTTATACCAGCGCAATTTCTACGATCGGCGGCCACTCGATGTATACAGGAGGAACGGTCATTTTCGTATCGAAACACCATCTTCGAATCGTTTTCATTTATTGCGAATTAGAAGGACGATAAGCGACCACGGCACCCCGTTGTTTTCGGCCATGGCTGGGAGTAAAAGGGCAAGCGTCTCAAGCGCTTTGGCTTCTGACAGGCTGATTTTTGCTTGCTTCAGAAAATACGGTCACTCTTATCAGTATAAGGCTTTACGATAGAAAGCAAATCTCATTTCAGTCCTAGAATACCCAAACGCCGTGAATTGTCTCAAGTGCACAAGAGAGACACTGCTGCTCTACGACTCCAGGGTCGGGGTTTTCTTGTCGTGGGTAGCCGAGATTCCTTTGTCCGTGACCTGTTGGGGATACAGCATTCTTCTCTCCCAACAACACATTCCAATCAACTGTTCTTTCAAAAGTCTGGATAATCATCTTTGTTCAAATAAAACTTCGTGCAAATATGACTGCTGGCCAATACGACTCATTTTCCCTGTGCGCATCTCTACCAATTTCGCGGCCCTCACAACACAACAAAGCATTGAACTTATTGCATTTCATCATGACGAAGATTTTTCATGCCTGCAGGACGCAAGATGGGCGACCAGTACCACCACATCGCTCTCGGCCAATTCAATTGTCGCTCGAAGAAGAACACATAGCATTGCAGAAGAATATGCAACTTTTAAGAAAAGCCAGCGGAATGGAAAGTGAAATGTCCACAATAGTAGAGCAATGCACCAACATTGTATCAAGGCACGACGAACAGATCGAGCAAGCGATCAGTCTCGCGGCTCTACTTCGCATGCCGTGTAAAGATTCTTGCCCAATGCCGCAAACGGAAGAGGTAGCCCGTCAAGAAGCGATCGCCCTGGGAAGGAAAAAGGATGCAAACATTGATGAGTTTTACAAGCTGAGAGAAGCACGCGACGACATAATCCGACAAGCCAAAATCAGCATAATACAAGCTTCCAACTCGATCGACGAACTAGTAGCGAGCGATTCGCCAATGCCAAAGATCATCAGGAGAGTTTTCGATGAGAGGAATAAGAGACTTGACGAAATCGCGGAAGTAGAGGAGAGGTATCTACTACCATTCATGCATATGGTGCTCAAGAGACTTGATACACGTTGCAAGGCGAGCGGTACCTAATACACGGCAAAGTCGGGGACGCACCTTCGCATTCTATTTACCTTATTCATCAGTACCTTACCCATGCAGCAGGTGCTTTAAGCAGGACATAGACGGTCACTAGGTCCGACAATCAGTCTTTGCCATAGCGAAATAGTATTACGACAGTTTGGCCTGTGCAAGAAGCAACAATGGCAGAACCGGTCTCTTGAAGAGTTGCAAAGACCAATCCTTGAGTGATTCTTTACAAAAATGCAAAATGGGAGTATACTGAATGGAATCTGGATGAACTGCCTAAACATTCCTACAAACCAAGACACTTTATTCATGTTGTATTGAGCATCAGGAACAGGTGGTGGCGACAGCCACTTCGTGCACCGGTAGCACGTGTTTCAACATCCAGAATTACGCCCAAGTTGAAGGAAAACCGGCTCTGAATGCTGCCAAAAGCCGGCTTACCTTGAAGTAGACCATATCGTTAGGGTTGATGGTCCACTCCAGTGTCGTACACCATATGCTCGCTCATATGCATCTTGGACTCCAGGTTCATGATGGTCAAGGTTTCGGTTGAATCGACTCTAGTGGCATCGACAGTCAAGCTTGTGATAAGTACTTAAGGCACATATCGGCAATACACTACTCTAACACAGGGGATTACGTAAAGATTTGGGGTGTATAAGCAGCCTAGAACGTTCGCGTCACTTGGATTATGCGTGAAACAACCGAGTAGACTGATGGAATGGCAAAATTTGAATTTGGTGATGCATGCCTCATATGCGTTGAACTACTACTCGCAACGCATGATGTACTACTCGCAATGCACGATAGCAGACCAGCGGTGTCTGGTGCACCGCAATTGGCCGACTACTTGCCCCCCTGAACGGAAAACCACCGAGCCCATGATCCTGACATTCGAGAACTTCAGAAATCAGTTGCCGCATGAAGTATCAACTTCTGCTTTCATGGGTGGCGTCTGAGTTATACACACAGTGTCAATCAGCGAAGATTTACCATTTTTGCGTACGAGCCTGAAAGAGACGCAATGCTCTCATCGCCATGCCGGACGACATAAGGTAGTTCAGCGATCACGGTTCCCTTAATGAGTCAGAAACGAGAAGCCATTGAAACCCATCGTGAGAATTAACGTAAGGATTACAGCTGAAAGGGCCAAGGGACAACTTGACAGACGACAGGTAGCATGCCGTAACACTGAATGATCAACCGCATCCGATTTTACCTTTGTAGTCAAGTTACCATGTTGTCCGCTCAAGACACTCAAAGACGCATAGCTCGAAACTATTTCCGAGGTCTGGAACATACGAAAATTTTAGACATCAAGGTCAACCGAAAGCATGTATGGCTACTCCCAAAGTAGATCACCACTTTGCCCCGGGCAAGTCCATTGGCGACCCGATACCACCAGTATAAGAGCTTTTTTCTTCTTCGTCCCTCCTACCCAGGGATGTGCTCCTACCGCCCATCATTCTATACCTTCTTTCTCAAACCTCCCGCATAGAAGCCTCCTCAACCATGTCCTTCTCTCAGCATATCCTTTGTACCATTGTGCTGTGCGCTTTGGGCCAGGCAGGAAGCGCCGCGGCGGACTCCTTTCCTCTGTTCAGTCGAAGTTTGACCGAGAATAACAGCACCATATCGCCAACAGCGCCCCTCACTCCAGGCGATTTTGGATTACCGGAGAAGGATGTAACTCTCCAAACCTCGCACTGGTGGGCTTGGGGCCAGCGGGGCCAGTGTAAGTCTTTATGCCCTATTCCATGATGGCGATGCAGTGTGTGATCTAACTCGAACAGTACAGGCGGGAAGGCACTGTCTAATATATCGACGACAACACCGGACGCGGACAGCACGCGTATGCTGGACACGAATGACTTTCATGATTATCTTTCCAGCATCGATTGCACTGCCACCTATGCCACTGTGCAATTCAAAGACCAGGCATCGTTCGATGAGGCCAGAGCAGCGTGGTCGTTTCTCGACCCCGGCATGTCTAATGGTGGTTGTGCCGCGGGCAACGTTTCGCGCAACGTCATTCTAGTAGCCAACCCTCATCCGGGCGATACAAGCAATACCTGCTCAGACCGACAGCCGTATGTAGTCAACCAGATTGCATACGACAACCGCAACCGGACCGCAAAGCTCTACGGGCAGGCCAAGGACTGGGTCGATGCATTCGACGGCTACACGTTCAACGTCTCTGCTGTCTCATCTTCTGCCAACTCAAACTCGACCGTCCAGAAACGACAGCAGCTTAATGCGCCTGGCGCAGAAGACGTCCTTGTTAAATTGCAGCGGGTCATTTTCGCCAACAGGGCAACCGATGGCACTACATCTCGTGTCGAGTCCATAGCTGCCGCTGTCGTGGGCTCTCTTTCCTATAACCTCCAAGCTACTCTCGACATGACGACAGTCAGGAACACTGGGACTTTCAACGGGCAGGTGCAGATAGGACTCGACCGTACAACACTCCAATTCCTAGATCTTCAGGGGTTTTCGAGCGGTAGCACCACCAGCTCGGGCACTACCGGCGCTCTGACATCCTATGGCAATGTCATTGATTTCGGCATCGGCACCATTCAGGGAGCATTGGCAGTATCCATCGACGCGAGCCTAGTGATGACCGCTCAGCAAACCGTCGATTTTGGCGCCACCATCGGCGTATCTACGGCTGCTGTCACCATCGGGTTCGGAAACCAGGCCGGCATGACCACCAACAACGGCTTCACCATCGCTTCTTCCAACAACGGCGACAGGATACAGAACTCCAACTTTGCCTCGGTCACGGTTAACCCCACTATTGCGCTGGGCGTCGGGATCTTGGGCTTTGGGACATCGGCGTCTGCTGGAATTCTCTTTGGGCTGAGCGAGATCTACTCGGCTGTTCGCTCCGGGTGCAGCGGCCCCTTGGGAGTGACCACAAGCCTCCAGGTGACAGGGGACGCCAGGGCCTTTGGCGGGTTTGCTCCCATCGAGCAGGCGGGAGCCAATCAAGTTGGGGCAACGATCGCGACCACGAATGACCTTTTCACCAATTGCCTCTAAGTCTTGCGCGGAGGACTACCTGCATGGGTGTTTTGGAGCTCGGACAAGCAGGTTGTAACATGTACCAGGACGGTCAGATACAGGCTCTTAATGTCTACCGTGATCTTGTGGTGTGTTGGAATGAATATTTTGCCCGTAGCCCGTAGTGTGCTAGAAATGCACAGGATCCTCGACCATCTATAGAGGGCTATAGTGGGGCTTATGGTGGCTGACGGCGTGTGGCATAGTGGATTAATATGGCGGTAGAACCGCCTAAAGGTTCTTGTTCGTAGCCTGTAGGGCGCCCGTACTAGTGGTGGCTGTTCAGGTACTGTTTCGCGGGGGTTTAGCAGAATCCTTTGTTATTGATCTGTTGGGAACCAAAAAACATTTGTTATTCCTACCAGCACCAACATTTGTTGGTAATGGACTCGAATGGCACTCTTCAGAGCATCAGAGCATCAAAGAAAGTCGTGCGTATATCACCATAGTCCTCCCCCAACGAAGGTGCATGCGTTTTCTCTCCTTCAAAATGGCAAATGCACTTGTATTTCTCTTTGCACGATCAAAACATTCTTAGTAAGCTCATTTTAAATTACTATTACACATTTTCATTCTCCCACTATGTCGGAGGCAAAATCACCACCTCCGAACGCTCCGTTGACTTTGTCAGAGTTATTCCGAAAGGCCTGGTCGGAAGCTCAGGAAGAGTGGCGTATAGCATATAAGGAAAAGCAAGATATGTCGAAACGCTACCCCACGCTTCAGGAAGACCTCCGGGTCGTGAAGGAAGAGCTGGATCAACTGTCTGATCCAGAGAAGTATACTGCTGTTAAGCGCCAACAACTGACAGCCAAACATGAATGTATTTCAGAAATCTGGGAGCGAGAACAATACGTCGAAAAAAGGTACAACGACGCAGAGGCCAACTTGACAATGTTCATCGAATTAGCGCGAGAATCGCCCCGCAGTCAAAAAGAAGAAATGAATATAAGTGCAAGCATCTCGAGGGTCATGTCAGACATCTAGAAGGCAACGATAATAGTCCGGTGTCAATCTAAACGAGTAAGCCAGAGTTCGTTGAGTCCTGAGATGCGAGACTGGAGTCGAGGGTTCCTGCTTGGCGTTGGCATCTTGAGCTGACCAATTTGCTCAGGGCTTTGGTTCTGACAGCGGATCCCAACGAAAGACTCACTCTATTGTCCTGGAATTATTATCAGGATTGGATGATGACATTTAAGAAGTACTTGCTTCTTAAATGAGGAGGAGGGAGGAGGGGTTGGTTGAGAACCTCGAACCTCTAGCGGCCAGTAGTTGGGCCTGGAGTTTCTGGTCTCGTTGCCCCCAGTTCCAGGGGGCTCAACGGTACCTTATTAGGGATACCAGTTCAGCGGCAAATATTAATTGCTCTATAATTTCTTGATTGTTAGTCACCTAAAGCATGCTGAAGCTTTCCTAAATACGATCAAGCTTTGTTCCTCCAGAAGACACAAGTCTTGTACCGGGTAAGAGCTGCCGCCGCGCCCACCACTGTGGTCTCGGGCCAACCGAATCCTGGAAACTCAGGTACCCGAGCCACCGTCACGTCACGCCACTGTTCTTCCATTGTCGGCGTCTTTCGTCAGCACTTCTGTTTCTCCGCTTCCCAACCCGCTCTCCGCTCCCTCTTCGATGAATTGATCTGCCTGCTAGAATTCATGAGTCTCGGGATATCTGTTACAAGACACCAGTGGCCTAGGCCAGACACGTACGCTATCCTGCAGGGTCGAAAGGAGCTGGTAAGCCGCCATGTCGGTAACCTACCGTTGCTCTGTGGGGTTGGCCGATCGTCTGCCATACCTGTAGCTCGATGGACGGCGGCAGAGAACGGCACCATGAAGCGGCAGCAATATTTATGTTCCTTCCATGAACGCCCACCAATTACGACGAAAAGTACGCTCGAGTGCGGACTAGTCGTAAATGAGAGACATGGAAACACTGCACTTTCTGCCGCGACAACCAAGTCACGACTATACTGAGATATGTCTATCATTAAGCGCAGTCATATGCCACGGAGCTGACCAGCCTCAGAGCCTCTCAGCGCATGGGAACGCGTGTCCCAGCTACGCAAGGCCGTAGAAATAATCAGACAACAGGGTTCGACTAAGCGCTGTTTGCCTCTTTCCCCTTTCCTCTCTGTTCGTGTATAAGTTATACTTTGCATACTATCTTTTGAACAGGGTCGAGTTGCAGGCAACTAGGGGTGAAAGCCTGACATCTTGTTCTTCTACGATCATACACGTATCGCATTGCCATTTCAAAATACAGTGGACCCAGTCGCTTTTGTCATCCCGAAAAGGATCACGGAATCTAGGCAAATTGTCGAGCACAATGACGAGCAAGCCAAGCCGATTTCCAACAATCTAGAGCGTTACTTGGCAACGTCGCATCGGGTAGGTCGTAAGGTCTGGGCGAAGAAACATGCCCTTGGCATGCTCACCTATGCTTGCATATCCCCATCCATGAAGCCGGGTACCAGATAACATAGGAGTGACCGAATCATTTGACGGGATCATCCGCCAGCACTTAAAAGAGGACTGCCCGTCAGGTTAGTGCTTTGCTCCTCGCTCATTTGAACCCTCCTCTTCTACCTGGATACGTTTGAGTTGTCGGCGATTGGACAATCATGGTTATAAAGGCGGTAAAAGCTCTTGCCGCTGGCTTGGCTTTGCCATTGGCGCAAGCGTACGATATTAAGTAAGTTGTATTATCGTGGCGGGTAGTGCTGAGGTATAGAACTGAACATGCTTATTTAGGGGTATGCTGGGTGCTCCTCGCCGAAGCGCTGCAATTGTAAATCCAAGCGGGGTGTGTAATTCAATCGTCGGTATGTTTTTGATTCGATCGCTGATATTGCAAAACAGAAATTGGCTCTTTTTTCATCTGTCAGCTACAATTGGGAGGAGCAGGCGGCATCAACGACGTGGCAGCTTTTGGATGTGAAGACCGGCAGTATCACAGAAGCGCCTTTCGACTCTGCAGTCTCTGAAGTTGTCTGGGTCGGTCCTACAGAGACTAGTATCTTATACATCAATGGCACGAACGACGATATTCCCGGCGGTGTGACTCTCTATACGGCAGACATCAGTCGTAAGGTGTTCTCGCCGTACGTCATTGCCCATGTACTCATAAGTGCGGTCGAAGATACTAATTTGAAGCATGACAGGAAGTTGGTTGCTTCCTTGGCGGCACCATTCCAAGGGCTCAAGGCCGTGCAGACCAAAGATGGTGGTATCAACTATGTCGTGAATGCGCTCAGCTACTGGAACGATGGGTCGGCGTATAACCCAGAGCTTGCTTCCACGCCACTGAGCTCAGGTTTGGTCTATGACTCCAACTGGATCCGCCATTGGGACACTTATGTTACGCCCGAGCGATACGCGGTGTTCGGCGGTAGTATCTCCCCCAGTAATAACAGTTACGTTATTAAAAGCCAGCCGAAGAACCTCATATGGGGGATTAACGCCACGGTCACTCGCCCTGAGTCCCCTGTCCAGCCGTTCGGAGATGCTGGCGACTATGATATCTCGCCTGATGGAAGGACAGTCGCCTTTCTGACCAAAGCACCCGAACTCCCAAAGGCCAACTATACAGCCAGCTATATCTACATTGTTCCTCATGACGGATCTGAAATTGCTGTTCGAGTCAATGGGCCCCAGACGACGGCACCTCTGCAAGCCAAGGGAGCTAGCGCATCACCGCGGTGGTCTCCTGATGGCACCAAACTTGCATACCTCCAAATGGATGGAGTATCTTATGAGTCTGATCGCAACAAACTGTACATCGCAGCAATCGACGGCCTCAACTCCGAGATTTCCGTCATCGCTGAGGACTGGGACTCCACACCTTCAGCCCTCAAGTGGTATCCCGACGGCAAAAGCATTTGGGCAGTTTCTGAACTGTACTCCTCGTCTCGACTCTACGAGATTCCTATCGATGCAGATAGTTCTTTTGTGCCATCCAATTTTACTGGTTCGGACACTAGCGTTGCCGACTTTGAGATCCTGCCCGATGGAAGCGCCCTCGTCTCGTCCGCATCCAGCTGGACCAGCCGTATGTTTTATACTCAGGCGCCAGGTTCGGAAAAGACTGTACTGTTCACGGCCAACGAGGTTGATGCGGAGCTGCAGGGCTTGCAGCCCAAGGACGTATCGGATTTCTGGGTTGAAAATGACGACGGCGACATGATTCAAACATTTATGTACTATCCGACTGACTTCGACGCGACCAAATCATATCCCCTGATGTTCGTGCTCCATGGCGGTCCTCAGAGTTCACTTGGTGATGTTTGGAGCGTGCGCTGGAACCTTCGTCTCTGGGCTGAGCAGGGCTTTGTCGTGACATCAACACAGTTTACCGGGACGCCAAGCTACGGCCAAGCGTTCACCGACAAGATCACGAATAACTGGGGAGGAACGCCGTACACGGATCTCATCAAGGTCTTCGAGCATCTCAAGAACAACGTGCCTTTTGTTGACACAGACCGCGCCATCGCCGGAGGCGCCAGCTTCGGGTGCTATATGACGAACTGGATCCAGGGCCACGACCTCGGGCGCGAATTCAAGGGGCTAGTCTGCCACGACGGCAAGGTCAATCAGGTCAGCGCATACATGACGGATGAGCTGTTCTTTATTCAGCATGACGCCAACGGCACGATCTGGGATGAACGAGAAAATTACGAGCGCTGGGATCCGCTAGCGCACGCTGCCAACTTCTCAACGCCCGAACTCGTCGTTCACAGTGATGGCGACTACCGCGTCGCCATCTCTGAGGGACTTCAGACCTTCAATGTTTTACAGAGCCGTGGCGTGCCTAGCCGCTTTCTCCATTTTCCTGACGAGACGCATTATGTCACGAACCGGAATAATGCCCTCTTGTGGCATACGCATATTTTTAACTGGATTAGGTACTGGGCTGGGCTTGACGAGGAGCTTATCCAAGAGGGTGTCGTTCATCAGTAGATGGTCCGCAGCTAGAGAAGTGCTGGGCTAGATGGTATATCTACGATATTGCACAGATCAAATCCAATGATAGAAGCCAAGAAACTCGCTGCTTTATGTGACACGCCTTGTGTTAGTCAATCCACCCTACATCTCGTCCCGTAATACCTATGATGCCCAATCATCTAAGAGGCCCATAACAGTATCACGATCAAGCAACTGCGTCATTTCCATGCCAAGTCAAGTGCTGTTATTCTCTCGAGACCGTCACGCGATATGCAGCCGGGACTCATGTATTGCTTGCGTCTATATCAACAGAGACCCGTTTCGAAGCGCTTGTATGCGACTCATCTGCGCTGATTTGGATACCTTGCGATATTCGACGGTCAGAAGGGATGGCCTACTTCTAGTTTTACTGAGTTGGTCGGGCTCGATATCTATCGGCAGCTTCGCGACGTCGCTCAAGGCTCTCAAAGGGGCGTCAGACAGAGTTTGCATCTAATCAGGTAAAAGTTGAATGAAATTACTAAGTCCACTGCTTCGAATTTCTGTGCCGCTTGTGTGTGCAGGAATAGCACTTCGAAGGTGGTACAGTGTAGCAAAAGATACGGCCGGGGTCGGCCTCTTTTCCTCCCATCTTTTCTAAATGTAAATTTCGAAACTGGGCACTTTCACCACTTTACTCTGGAGAAAGAGGTTAGGTAGACAGAACCGTGACCAACGTGCGACTGTTGGTCTTCGATGTGGCAGTTGTGCACCGGGCGGTTTTTCGTGTGACCCGAGTTCTTTGTTCTCGACCTGTTCTGTTGGGCGTACAACCGAGCCACTGACAGACTTATCTTCGGACTCATCGTTTCCTCAAGTACGACGACTGGTGTTCCTGTCTTACATTGTAGCATCAAGTGCAACGGAGACGACTATACATATATCGTGCATCTGGCACGCTGGTGACCGAGGGGTCTTCTTCTTTTTTTCTGCTTCACATACCAAAATACCGACATCAATAATATTTGCCGAAGCTGCATTCAGATCACCGAAGTCCTCAATCAACATAATGGACGACGATGCCAAACGGGTTGTACACGAGGAGGATGATAAAGTCCTCGAATTACTTGACACCGAGTACAGCAAGCAGTGGAAAAATCCCAGTAACACATCGGAAAAGGAGCATATCAAGAGGAGACGGGAAGACTTGAAGCGCTATGGTCAATTTGTACACGATGAATTCGACCGCTTGTCCGACTCGTTCCAGAGCAAATTAAAAGACTTCACAACATATGAGCAATACTCGGAAGCGCGCAATCAATTTCTCGTGAGTTATCATGGGCTACGGTGTTTGCTTTGCTGACAACTAACAGGCAGCAGTGAAACTCAATACTGTATCCACCGAGAACTTCAAGCAGTGGCGGATCAAGAATCAGCTGGGATCTGGGACGAAAACTGTTGAGCGGCTGAATGCGACAGAAGAGGAACCACCGATTTAGCTTTCATAAGCTCGCAAATCACTCTTTTGTATGGAAATATCTGTTTGGGCATTATTCATTGTTTTGGTTCAGGCAGCTCATCATATCTCGGCAATCTGCTACGATAATACATTCATTTCGGCTGCGCCATCGACTCTGTAACATTGCTCAAATCACCGTTCTCAGTAACAGACTACACAGCACTTTGATAGGTTCTTTCTCATTCAAGGGCCTCGGTGACTCGTGCGTTCCTTACATGGACATTGGACTACTCGTTCTGCGTGCGGCGAGGTGACTCGAGTGTGATGGGCTGGGCCTATTAAGTGCTGGGAAGGGTGCCTGCATGGTGTTTAGATCTATGAGCTGCTCGCAATTATGGATTTCGGCGATAGTTTCTATGTAAGCGATCAAATCCGGATTAAGCGGGTATCTAGACTAGACCTAGATATAGTCAAGCAATCTGGAGAAGACTACCACGTCCTGCGTTAGATTAGAGATTGTAGGATATATGACATCGCCTTTGAATGCATTCTATTTCAACTTGGTACCGACTGAAGGAGGGGGGAAATGATGAGCACCAACCGACAAGCACTAAAAATAGAGTGGCGGGTGTTAGTTAGGGGGCTCCGGGGGTGCTACAGAGCGGAGCATCGGGGACATGAGAAAGCAACACAATGAGGAGGCCTTTCAGCTACATTTGCCAACAGGTCGAGGTTGTTCCAAGTCCAATTTGTGAGGCAACATCTGTGATGCGTTGAGGCTTAGCAGACGTCTTTCTCCTCGTTCTGTTGGGAGTACGACTGTCGTACCACCAACGATGTTGTTGGTACTCATTTCTCCGATGTCAAAGAAAAATCAATGCATATAGGGCGGCATATGTTTCTTCAAATGCTTGCGCATGCTACTTCACTTCCTTGGATCAGCTAATGTCCTAGCGAGTATCTGATGCTCCCCGACATAGTAAGTCATTGTTCAGAGAAATTCATCGTCTATTTCCCCTTGTCCTAATCAAGTTTCAGACATCCGAACGATGTCTAGACGCCCACGACATATTCCGGACCCTTGGGCGGCTCCACTAGGGCCTGTACACGATCCCCGTGCCTTACAAGGACCTACACCGGCGGCCCTAGCATTATACGCAGCGATGGACAATTACCTCAAAGAGCTTACGGCATGCGACGATGACTTCCAAAAAGCGATATATGATGCATTTGCATTCATCGTGCCAATCGTGTTGTATTCGCCACAGTCAACGGAGGGAAACAACAAGTACTGCCAAGAATGCAGTGCGAGGAGAACTCAAGTCGGTCGGACGGTACATCATATTCAACAACTTTGGATTCTGCGCAACGAAAGGCTTCGACTGCGGCACGTAAAGGTCATGGACCTTTCAATAAAGTTATTCACGTCCCTAGAGGAATTCTCTGCATTGTCCCCTTCCACAATGCGGTGCCTCCAACAGAAGGCTCTCCAGATGAAGGCGAAGCAGGACGAATCAGACAGCAAGCACCAGATAATCAGCACTATTGCTCTTTATCCGCCTCAACATACCAGCTATAAGAGAGATTAAGTCTTCGCTGAAATTCGACATGGACCGAATTGCGCTCAACTCGATGTCCAGGCCGTTGAGCGTCTCACAGTGGAGGGGAGATAATGTTCACCTTTCACGAAAACGCGGGAGATCACTCGTTCAGAAATTTGCGCCAGATTAAAAGGGTAGTCGGCTCTAGAAGGATGGCAGTCAGTTGCTTGGTGGCATGATATCGTTCATTTGTTCTGATGTTGATGGAAATTGGGTATGAAAGGGGAAGAAATGGTTTAGACTTAGGGCCAACTGCAATAACGCTCTTTGCAATGCCGCAACGCATTGTTCTTCAATACATCTCAAATATTTTTGGCGAATGATAATTTGATGTGTTCGCTCCCTGTGTCTTATCCCGCGGATAGCTAGCAGAGTTCTTTATTCGTATAGGTACCTAGTCTGTCAAGCCCGGGAAGGGTGTATCTCAGCCCTCTCTCAGCAGAACTACAGTTCGTTCTTAATGGCAAAATGGAGTCCATAGATTGCAAACACCTTCTATACCATGTATATAACTATGGTATTTACATAAAAGTTGCAGATTTACTCTTAATGAAACACGCCACACTTGACTCAAGTACAGCCACAAGACAAAGCATTGTTCTTGATCGTCACATTGTCCATGACGCCTCGCTGTACTCAACACATGTCATTGATCGTCGGGTCCTTTCACGCATCACGCATCATGGCAGAAGTGTGACGCATAGAACGACAGAGAGCCGGTATCCCAGGAGCTCAGAGAGGGAATCATGTTTGATGGCAGACCCAAATTGACGGCCGGTGTTCGCATTTCGGGCGCTTACTAGTATAACGCGACGCAGTTGTCAGGTATCTAATCTACATCTACATTTGAGTGAACTATGATGTTCCTAGATCTTCTGTTTACCTTTTCAATTTTTCCTGGTTGGTGGGGAGTTTGGGGAGCGGGTTCTTTGTCTTGACTTGTTTGTTGGCACGAGGTAGTACACCATTCTTCAACAGCTAGTCTTTGTTACTGTTGGTGCTCGACTCGGATTCCATTCTCGAGCAATCGGAGAAAGCGGATTACACAGGAAACCACATACTATATTTCCGATCGCATTTCTGGTATGTCGTCGTATTTCCTCCGGGCGACGACATGTTCTCCCGGCACCACATTATCCTTCTACACAGAGAGTCTTAGTTCTTGCACAAGGTAAAAACAAAACCAAGTCGTCGGGATTCGAGTAAGCTGCGGGAAAGACACCGCGACAGGTAGTGCGGTCGTCGCTGAGCGATTTCAGCAATGTCAATGACGAACTTATGATGGGACGATGAAACAGCCCGTGCCGAACAAACTGCTGTACCCGCAAATCAGCAAGAGCTACAAGACGTGCAGGAAAGATATCATATGTACATTTAACCAAGCCGCCCATGTGTTTCTAGACAGCGCCGCAGATGGAAGCCGGCTTTTCAGCATAAGTATACGAAAAAAGAACTTCCTGTCGGATATCACCGCGCAACAAGCTGAATGGGTTGTTCAATCGCCAGCTATACGCTCATCAACCACATTGATGGAGGAGCCAGACCAATGTGGGATTGAAAAGGTATTCGAGGGCGATGCATAACTCACATTCATTTCAGACACGAAACCTTCATCTGCTTTGTTCCTCGCACACGATTCTTTAGCGGACTGGGGCTGGGGGTTGGGAGCAGTCGCCCACGGCGCAGGTGGGGGTTTCAGTTGCAGTGAGATACTACTTTGTTCTTATGAAATATTAACACACTATTTCACGTCAAAAATATTCGCAAAAGATAGCATGGCAACTATACCTTTCACCTCATGTACATGATCTTGTCAAGGCGGGAGGAGTTCTTTGTTTCCGTTCTGTTGGTGATACAACGTCGCACCTGAGCTACTCACCCTAACACTTGGATTGTTGGCTCTAACGTTTCACTAGAGATCAAAGAAACCTACGAATACATATGGGCAACACAAGAATAGATGGCACATTTCCAGATCGTGCATCCGAGAGCCGCTATTTCGCACATACTCTAGTCGCCATCCCTGATAAGCTATCGTTATTTTTAATTCACCAGTACACCAACCCCAAAGGGAACCTTACACTGCGATACCATGGAAACCGAGCAACCGAGCCTTTTGCCCACGCGCATTTTGGCATTCAAAACTCATCTCATTGCGGCCCTCCTGAGCCAGCATGGAGAAGTGGTCAAAACTTCCACCGAGAGCGAGAAGAAACTACAGCAACTGGAGAAAAGCCTTGAGTGGTGCGAAGCGTATTATCATAAGGTGAAGTCTTCCCAACACTCTACATATACCAGCGATGATTTAGAGCAGCTCGAGAAGCAGGTTGAAGCAAGTAGGAACACTGCGCAGAAATGGAAAACATTCGTCGATGTGGCTAGGGGACAGGTTGTCGCCTCCGGCCAAGTCATACGTATCGCGGTCGATCAATTGAAAAGGAGCTTCCCAGAATGTATCGCAGCTTCTGACGAGTTGCACGAACAACAGACGGAGGATTGCTCAGAGCATGCCGACGTATCTGACGAAATGCAGAATCACCAGATAGACTTCGATTTATCTGCTGTACAAGAAGAGTTTGAGAAGTTCAAGCTTGATTGAGTGGATGGAGATGATGCTGATGGATTTGGAGGAGTATCGGTTGTTCTGGAGCAATAGAAAATCTCACTGGGACAGTTGTGTCACTAAAAATAATTCTGCCGAGTGAGATAGATGATACGTAGTGATAGCGTGCAAGCATGCATATTTTGTGCTAATTAATGTTACATTCATTCAAGCTGGTTGATTGTTGTTGTTGCTAGTACACACCATATGAGTCAAGTAGAAGCTGCCATGTCACAAAAGTGGCGTATGCCCGCGTACATGTGTTTTCTTTGTTCTCATGTTTTGGGTGATACATCGCCACTCTTGTTTTTCGTCACACAGAAATGTTGGTCCTCGAGTAGGACGGAGGTACATGCAGATGTTCAAACAAATTGCCACGCGCATAAGATGTCGGTAGACTCACTAAGCCCCACCCATTTGCTCTCAAAAAGTTCACTTTGACACATACAGACCTCGGACCTCGACCCCCAGACACAACGACGCTCTGTTCCCGACAAGCCACTGTCTAACACGCAGTATGGACATCTGCATCGAATACCAGAAGGAACCTTCTCCTCCCGAAGCTGGTCAAGAAACCGCTGACAGGCATGGCGACTCAAAGTGGACTGTCAAAGACCGTGAGAAATTCGACAAGTTGATCTCACATCTTCTCAAGGCGGCGGAAGCCTATCAACTCAAGGCATCACACGGGGAACACCGTCGAGACGAAGCCCCCCAGAAAGCCAGAGAGAGTCTTGGTGGCTCAACTTGTCCTGTTGGACACAACCTTGAGGACGTGAACAAATGGGTCTCATATCTTCGCAAGGCGACCGAGTCCACATCTCAAGGAGGAGCGCCTGAACCCGAAACCGGCCAAGAAGCCGATGTCAATCATGATGACTTCGTTTGGACTTCAGATGACCAGAGTGAATTAATCCGATTACTCGGACTTCGTCGCACGGATTTCAACCCCACAAATAGAGTGAAAGTGGTTGAACTCGAAAACTTCACTGCCTATTCGGCGTATCTATTCAACCACACAGAGATGTTGGAAATGCTGGAACTCGAAAACTCCACTGCCTATGCGACGCGCCTATCCTTTGCTCTGCTCTCGGCTGCGCGTCACGAGAAGGAGGAGGCCTCCAAATTGCGGAAAGGAAAATAATCTTCGTGTGATCCCAGAATACCTTTACCGAAATTTGGAAGAGACAGCCACGACATGTTTTAGCTGTTTATCACGAAGCAGGAGGATTTCCTCATTTTCCACCGAGGAGAGACATCACCCTTGCCGTGCTGATACAAAACCACGACGATGGAGAACTATCTATATGGCGGGGCATTTATGCATTGACACAAGGGCTATCGCGCTTTTGTCTTCGCGTCCACGGTCGTTGGGTTTAGGAAAGGCATGACGTATTTAGCAGCCAACGGTTAATGTCACGGGATCGATATGTCAAGTTTTCCGTCTTGTTATTAATAAAACAACTGAATTCATTGTTTCTTGTTCTATGCACGGATGATATCATGTATTATTCTACCTTTACCTGACACCGTGTTGAGTGTACTCGCTTCTGGACTTAGAAACGCAATAAATGGGGGATCGAACAATCAGTACTACTCCGACTAACGCTGACAATCGAGTGGCGGGGTGTTAGTTAGGGGCTTGGGGTCGCTAGGTATAGAACGCAAATTAGTGGCTAAATTTGAACGAGATTTTCGTTTAACATGCGATAATAGGTAGTATTCCACTCGAATGTTTTGGCGGACCACGATTGCTCCCACTTAATATTTATGCACAGTATTCTGATGCACTATATGTTACGTAGAGAGGCTTAGTCGGCTTCTTTGTCCTCCTTTTGTTGGTACCACGAATTGGATTCACGTTGCGCAACCCAATGGTAATACTGTTGGTGCGTATTCGCCACCATCAAAGAGATGCCCTTGCATATACGACTATAAACAAACTCCTTTAAACGAGGCGCACTTGTCAGCTACCTACTTATCCTCGGACTACCAGCAACATAACACGTCTCTACTCTCGCGTCCGGCAGCTAGACCCTATTGGGAAACAGCTCATTATTTCTTGTCGCATTCAAACACTCGAGTATTCTCAGAATGTCACAGAGTCCACCTGGACCTTTAGACCACTTGGAGGCTGTGTCGGGGCTGGATAAACCGAGGACTGCAACGAACGTCTTCCAGCAAGCGAAAAATGTGGAAGAAGAATATTGTGCAGCGTCAAAAAAGGAGCAGGCGGCTCTAAGCCAATGGATCGAGGATATTGAGAAAGCAATCTCCGACGCTGTTCGAATCGCCGAACCATTCCACGAGTATCAGTCGAAATTGCCGGGAGAAGAAGGCAGAGACTTGAAGGATTACGTCGAAGCCAGAATCAAGTTTTTCGCACTGGAGCAAGAGATTGCTAGCCTTCGAAAAACTCGAGATGAAAAGATCGCATCGATGGAGGGGGACATGTTTCCGTTTTACAAACAGCTCCCTGATCAGCCCACACGCGCACCGGACATGCTTAAGGACTATTGCGAACACCTCGCCCTGCTTAAGCAGACTGTACGCAACTACAATCTATCAACAATCACGTTAGCACTCGAACTCCCTTGCTCTGTGTTCGTATCAGATTCCCAAACACGCCATAACTGAGAAATTTTGTACCCCACATTCCGATGCGGCTACTGCAAGAGAGGAATAGCAGCAACGACAAGAAATGGGAGACCGCTCTCGAAGTATGGAGAGAACAGGATTCGAATGTTATGGGACTTGGGTCTGCCTGATTTAGTCGCATATCCTGACGTATCGCTCTAAATTGTACGAGATTGTATCGATAAAGAAAAGCAGGGAGTAGATCCGGGAAGGCAGCGATAAATCTACCTCATTTCGGTCACAAAATAAAAGGTCAATTTTCTGAAATGCAACGAGTGAGCGTATCTGTACAGCAACACATGCAGCATAGCGTATGGTAGGGTGCCTGTTGACCTGTGGGCTCATTGTCGGCCTAGCAGACAAGCCCTTTGTCCGTACCTTAGGTACCTACAGCCTAGGTAGTCTGTTAGACCGGTCACCAACTCCCTCCCAACACAACTACTGTTGGTTCTTAATGTGGAAAGACACATAGTTCTTGAGTGTCAAAGAACATCCTATGCATACAAAATGGGAGACAATTGACCGTAGTGTACAGGTTTGCGGCCGAGCAATCCACATCGATGCTATACTAGGTACTCAACCTCCCCGGCACAACAGCGCATTGTTCTTCACAGTTATTGTCCGAGCAGACTTCTTACTCAAAGCCTTCTATCACTTACCACTGTATCCTTGTAAGTTATACTCATGCAAGCGTCGTGGTTCTCGTATAATTATAGCATGATTGGTGAATTGGTAGAGTCACAATGTGTTGTCTTTCAGCACGTGAACTAATACCATTGTTCTCAGTCCACAGGAGAAGGAGATCGTTCACAATCAATTGAACACTGACATTGTGCATTTTTACCATAGATCCAAAGATACCAAAGAGCCGAGTTTATATAAAGACAAAACCAGACTACTGCTCGACGCTCAAATGCCCCATACCTTTCACATCATCCGTCTTAGGCACATACACGACTCCGACAACACATCACGACACTTTCAACCCGACCCTGTCTCAACTAAACTCTCACACCATGCCGAAGTCTCAAGCGAACCAAGAAAGCAAGTCACAGACTGCAGGCACACACACCCCAAAGATGCTACTTCGCGCGCAACTATCCAGAGAAGAGAGGTCAGGACGCAACGCTCAGCGAAAGTTCGGAAAGAGCGCCAAGGAATACGAGAAGCTTGAAAACAAGTTGCAAGGCAGCGATAGGTACAAGTATGCAGACGATATCGGCCAGCTCGACCATGACTATACTGCGCAGCAGATCGACGAAATGAGAAAGCGCAAGGATAAGTGCGAGGCAAAGCCTAAATTGTGGTCAGACAAGGCCAAGACGTCTAAAGAAAAACAAGAGGAGTTGTCGCGACTGCTTAGATCAAAGTAGTTTGGTTCGTCTAGCTTGACTGAGTTCTTTGTTCTCGAAGTACTTCATCGGGTGTACAATCGCCGCTGCCCCGACGCCTTAAGTACCGAACTGTTGGATCTTGGTTCTCGATCTAAATATCCTCCCTCTATACTGTCGAAAATGTAACGTACGTACTAAACAGCTTGCACCCATTATGATTCGCACGCTTCTCATTACCTTATATAGTATTGAAACATTGACCGCGACCGATTCATTCCGGGCAGCTGGTACAACAAAGCCATTGTCCTCTCCAAACCACTATCCGCTGCCGCTGCCAACCATCCTGTGCCATTGAAGACGCAAACACAACACAAAGCGATGACGTTAGCCTCTGCCTCCATTTCTTCAGAACAGGATGCTGAGGGTATTCCCAATTATGTAGTCCAATAGTTAAACATGAGCATATACGATTGAACGCGTCGCAATTCCTTCATACACTTCCACAATAAGCAGTCTGGACCTATAGCACACTCAAGTACAAGAGCTTCACAGAGATATGGATCTGCAAAAGCCTTGACCGCGACATGAAAGTGCCGTTGGTCGCCACGCCGTTCTTTGTTCCTAGTATACTCTGTGAAACGCAGCCGCCTCTCATGATGATATCTTCCGTACCTACCTAGGTAACCAGGCGTCAATCAATCAACCAGAAAAACCTGCTCGGCATACTTATCGCCGTCCAAGTTGCTCACTATCTTCAATAATTTCTGCCGTAATCAGCTGGCGACTGATTTGCCCAAAACTCTATCACATCCGTCCTGCACCATGTTCCCAAACGATGAGTGCGGTGCTCGAGTACCGCTTGCTACTGCAAAGTAGAGTCTACTATTGGTGGGCTGACTGTTAAAGTAGGAAGAGAGTTAGTAAGCGACAGAAAACAGCGGCTTAGAAACATAATTAGATTGTACGTAGATAACCAATCGTAGAACCCTTAGACCCTGCATTACTCCTTGTTTCTTGTCCTCCGCTGATAGCCAGTTGGTAGCACTATAGTGGCAAATACTAGAGAGCACCATGTACAACTTCCTAGGTAGCACGTAATTGCTGTTGGTCGTTCATCTAAAACTTGTTTTTAATAAAAAGAACACATTACTATTTGAGAAGGTGCACACACCTGCCGCCAAGCCATCTTCCTTCAAGTTTTCTACCACTCCGTCTTTCCAACACAAAGCATTGTTCCCAACAACAAATCATCGTTCCTGCAACTAACCCCTCAGCTCTCACATCATGGAGCAAACAAACGCAAAAGCAACACAACAGCCCCAGAGCGCATGGCACCTCAACACGATATTGCGCAATATTTTGCCTGCCAAGGTCATACAGAACTTCGAACTGCGGAAGGAATTATGGAAGGAACATCGCAACCAACGCCAGGCTTCGGAAAACGCCATCGACTAGGAAATGCAGTACAATGATATTAAATCAAATCTTTCACGTCAAGATGACCCAGAAAACTTCCTAGTCAAAACCGGTATCATCCCACTGTACAGCCCGGAAGAGATCACCGAGAAGCGAAGTGGGATCGCCAAGAACAAAAAGCATGCGAGAAAAAGGCGGCAAAATCAGCAGAGAGATGTGAGAAGTTACGGGAGCAGCTGAAGTCAATGTCTTGGTGGCCTTGGTGAAATGACTATACCCAATGGCAAGCTGTTGACCTATTCGCCAGTCACCAGCAGTAGCGTCTTGGGCGACGTGATGGATAAGACGATTCAGTATAAAAGCTTTCGCGAAAACAATACCGAACGAGACGCATTATCAAACGACATCAAACCTACAACGCCGACCTACAGTGAATCATCCCAATCGAACGAAAGGCTGCATGGCAAACTACGTTGTAACCTATAGCGCTCCATATCACAGACACCAAGAGATAGAACTATCACCAGTCTATTAATGCGACTAAGCCGTATCCTCAATTATGCCAAATTACACACATTGATGACCAGACCGAGACCCACTCATGCATGTATGCCTACCTGCGTATGTATACGGTACTGTAAGGTGTACACACTTCCGAGAAGTCGATCCCACCATGCGAGGTCACTGTGCCCCCCCTTTTCCCATTAATCCATAGAAGTTCAAGCCGAAACAAAGGGTATCTTATCACGCGGAACTGTTTTTTCCCAAACGCCTGCCATCCCAAATTTCTAGCCAAGCCGGACCACACTAATGGAAGGCATCGATCCAGACTAGGGTTTGCTCGAGGAGAGGGTAGCAGTCCTTCTGGGTGGCCTGCATGACCAGCTGCTGCAGCTCATTCATCCACTTGCCCCCTTCAAGAACCTGCAACTTCTTGCGCTGTTCTGATGTCAGCTTTCGTGCAGCCAACAGGAAGCAGACATCGTAGGCTTGGGGGCGGCCGAGCATGTTGTAGTCTGGCGAGTGGTCTAGTGTAGAAAGATCGTAGGTTTGCGATACAGCGCGGCACTCCCGACCGAGTGGCGTGTCTGCGGCGACGGCCGTGAAGATGACCTCGCGCATGACGGACAGAATGTGCACGCGGTTAGCGAAGTTTTCGTGCTTGTCCATCTGCGCATTCATTTCCTTCAGCAACTTCTGGATCTCGATGGCAGCCGTAGTGCCCAGCGAAGCCCGTGATGAGCCCGATGGACCATCAAGCTCCTCCTTCCAGCCGAGATAATGCTGGGCCTGATCCAGGACCCAGGTAAAGTCGCAAGGGCCTTCTCGCGACTCGGTATCGTCAGATTGCTTAGGCTTGAAGTCGGTAAGCGCAGGGTCGACCTTGGAATGGTCTAGTGGAGGTCTACCATCACCCGGACTCTCCATCTTAACATCAGGATGAGAGGAATGTCGGGGCTGGACGACGTGGTCTGCGGGCGCTCGCTGATATCGAACGCTCTGACCCGTGGCTGTTGAGGCAAACTGATTGTGTGGTGATTGGGGCGTGGCAGGATGGGGATCGCCGACGGCAACGGGGATGATGGGTCGCCAGGTATCGGGATTCTGTGTTTTTTCGGCTCTCAGACGATGGAGCTCGGTGGCAACGGCACTGTCCCGGATGGCAGCATGGAGCAGAAGGCTGATGAACTCCATAGGGGTCGATCTATAGGGATCTAGCTCTTTGAGAATGCCGGCGAAGTAGTCGACCTGAGGGCCCGGTGGCGGTGGCGAGGAGAGATCATTGGTGGCAGTCGGAGTCTTGGATGATGCTGCTAGCTGGGGCGGTGGTGCAGATGAGTTCGATGCACTGGGGGAGACTTTGGCGGCTGCTTGCCTCGCTTGCGCTGCCTCTTGGATCTGTGAGGTGGTGGATAGGTGTCAGCATGATGATGGTCGCTAAGTTGAAGGGGGTTTGGGAGCTCGTGAGACGACGTGTGAGAGCGGGAAGAGAGCGAAGGGTCCTCGGGGACTCACTAGTGGCATCAGCATGTGCATGTCCTGTTCAGGCTGGTCGGCCATGATGCATGATATGGAGTCCAGCGCAACAGACGGAACCAGCGAATGGAGTGGCGGATGGAGCTGGCGATGGAGCAGGCCTCGTGGCGATGGACCGAGTAATGGACCGATGGATGTGATGGAGTCCGGGGCAAGTCCACTTCTTTAAGGCTGGCCAGCCAGGTACATGTGCTGTGGTGGTAAAGATGCGACGAGATGTATTTTGGTGATCGCCCCGCGCGATGCAACGCAACGAGTTGGAAGAACTGTGGGTGACTGGCTGAGACCTGGATCCAGAACGCGTGAAGAGACGGACGGAAGACGCGAATCGGGGCATCTGGAGATTGCAAGAACACCTGGGGCACCGAAGAAGAGTCTGGACAAGCCTGCCGAGCCGCAGGATGCCAGATGTCGCATCCCAGCGAGCTGAGACTAGGGTGTACCCGCGAGCTGGGAGCCGTGCTAACCTGATTTCCCTTAGCGCCGCATTGAAGACCAGCCAAAAGCAATGCAGCAGCGCAGCCTCTGCACACCAGCAGGCTCGCTAGGGTAGGTGCGATCAAAGAGGGGAACGAGACTCATCGCCTCAGATAGCCGGGCAAGAGCTTTCTTTCAAATGTGTGCCCTGAGCCGCTCCTTCGTCATTCGGCCATCGTCAGACATCAGTTTCGGGCATTTGCGACGATTCTCACTCCATGCTAGGTACTCAGGTAGGTAGCGATGCTACTTCCATCATCTCCATGTCTTCTGGCTGGTTCACAACGCATTGCCTAATTCGTATATGCTACTCAAACTATGATGACCACCGGGCTCCATGATTGTATCTCTTACGACCAATGATGACGCCATGTTGGAAGATGTGCAGCATAGATCTTCTTCAAGGCCTTATATATGAGACTCTGGAGGAGAGCAGTCTGTATACTTCGCCGACAAAATGATTAGGTTACTTGAGCATTGTCTCAATGCATACCAATCAGGTAGGCGGGGTTGGCTTGCCTCACTGGCACGTGGCCTCTTCAGGCCCTCCTGATGGAACGCGCTGCTACTCATGACTCCGTGATCACTGACTTGGCCCGAAGGATTGTACGACTGAGCAATCACAAGGTCCTCGAGTACCTACCTCAGATGTATTCAAGGACCACACAATCCATACGCACTGTACTTTTCGAAAGATTCTCCCATGTCGATACGCGACGCCACTACCGAAGATGAAGATGCTATTTCTGTAAAGAGGAATGGAGAATAAGAAAATAGGAACCGCTGTCGACTGATTCCGCATTGGACAGTCAAGCTTCGTCGGCTTCAGCAACAGGAGCGGCGATCGAACAGGAGGCTCTTCGTCGCGAGGACTCATGCATGTCCGTCATAGCTTGCGAGACTACCAAACGGGCAACAGATACGATTTTCGAGGCTAGATGCAAGAAGAAATTAAATCAGCTCGCCTGAGACGCGTTTAATGTCTTGACAGCATTGGGTCTACCTCAATGTAGTCACATAATTATATGCGCTAGAATTGGTAGACAAACGGTAAGCTGCTCATGTTACGATAAAAATAAATGTATAAATAACCCTTATCATTGGCGATAAAGGGGTTTTTGACGAACTTCAAACGAAGAATCATTCTCTCCTCCTCCTACATCTGCGTTTTTAGGAATTGAATAATCAGATATTTGACTGTTAAGACAGTTGGTGCGAAAAGAAAGACTGCTTTATCGTCATCGAACGCCTGATAGCTTACCAAACTCCAAATTTATTGCTTCTCTTACATGGTCAAAGTCTATCAAAGCCTTACAGATAGCATGACCTCTTGGCAGCAAGAGTGTGTTAAGTATACCCTTGTGCAAGACAATTAAATAATGTATCGCGCTCTGCTTCGCTCCCGAATTGATCGTCCGATAATCTCATCTTACCCAATACAGTTGGCGAATAGCCTGGTACACAAGGGCGATTTGACACGCGCATGGTGTGAGTCTTCACACCGATTACACAAGAGATCATCATCACTTAGTCTTGCTAATGGATGGCGCAATCGAGTATCGACTTTCATTCGCATCTGCATTATACACATCAGAATTTCTAGTATGGCATCATGACAGTGCTCATATATAGAAAGCTGGAACAAACAATGCCGCTTGTCATCGCATAAGTATCCGATTACTTAACGATTAATCGGCGTGCTTATCACACTGTATGTCACATATCTGGGGCTGTGTTCCAAGATGCTCATTAACGCCGAGCAGCCTCTCTCTTTTCCATTCCCCTCTCTAGTTTATCTCTCTCGCTACCTGCCCTTACTACCGAGTGGACTAAGCTAAAGATACTTAAATAGAGAGAAACCTGAGCATCTGAATTAAAATGTCTATGTAAAATGTTGGGTCCATTCGAGTGCTTGTAGATGGGATCAGCAATCTTGCAAAGTGATCACGGAGCGATGAAAAAAACAAGTCATTTTCTGTAGAGGAGACTTGACTACACTGAAAGAGTAGTTTCAGACAAAATACGTATATCCATGTCACAGTCATGCACACAAAAGAGTTCACTTGATGCGATTGTAGGCCCTTGTACAATGGCCTCCAAAGCCTGCGAATCGGACCCTGCCGCAACAACATATCAATGCACAAAACATATCAATTCACAAAACATATCGTCACCTATTCATTTCAATGCATAATCCAACACCATGTTATGCGCGGTATACCATAGAGCCCAATTAACTATAAAGAGTGACTGAACATAAAAGTCTAACTGTGCATATCCAAGCACATATCTTCCTCTATCCCAGATTTACAAACTTGCTAATCGCTCATATAATAGCATATAGTCAAGGTCGATATCATAACTAACAGTAAGAATAACACAAGGTTATTCGGCGTCTTATTCGGCACATTCTATACAGCCCATGCCATACGCATGAGGTATGCAAGCCGTGAACTATCCGAGGTTTCCTTAATAATGCACACGGTAGGGGTCAGTACCATGATAAAGATCAAACATAATACAAGGTCATTCGCCATCCTATTCGGCGTTGTATGCAGCACCTTGCATGAATCCATACACCTCATAACACATGTAAATTGTTAACTATTCGGGTTTGTTTAACAACGCGCACTTTAAACTCACACCCCCCCCCTTATCCATACCTAACCCGGTCTTCCCTGATAACAACGCAGACATCTATCCCAACCCAAAAAGCTGATCATCCACTTCATTCCCACCTCTTTCATACCCAAATGCTATTTTCTCCTCTGCCCATCCACCTCACTTAACACACGAATACAATCACCTGCCCTAAGGTGGTGGGGTGCTTCAGCCGCTTCACAGCGAGCACGGATGCAGTGCACAGTCACGATCTAAGCAGCAATTACACAAGCAACTTAACTATCCAACAAAACAGGAAACCGTCAATCCAGCCACTTAGTCGACCGCGAACGCACAAACCCAGAACCCCGTCAATCCAGTCAGCTAGTCCCCCGCAAACGCAACACATTAGGAACCCGTCAATCCCAAATGATTATCCCACCAACTCCGGCGATGTGTCTATCCACCACTACGCCGATTGGTCGAATCACCCCAAGTCATCCTAAATAGGCAAGTCTCACAGCAGGGATGACGCCGTCTGAACTCCCGTCACCCAATCTATGAGACGCATATCACAATGGGACGCATGCGTATCACGGCGTAAAAAGACCAGACCGATTACATATTATACAGTTTTATTAGGAGACGAAAGTAATATCTAGCTAGGAACGTATATACGCAATATACTTTGCCCTGCTCCACTCATCATCTGACCATAGCCTTGCGTATCCTCCCATGTCCCACTTATGGACATAAAAGGACGGAAGGCCAGTGCATCTGATCTGTAGACGAGATCAATTGCACCAGATCGAATAGGAAAAGCCTTTATATCGAACCGAAATAAGAGAAATCTTGGGACAACATCACAGATGTCGTCGTGAAATGTCCCTGGCCCGTCTGCCGTGCCATACCACACCCTATGCCGATTTTTTATCCTTTTTCTTCTTTTCGTCTTGAGGTGGCCGGACCTCCAGGGAGCGGGGCTCTGGGTATCATCTCTCCTTTTATGCCCATGCAAAGAAATGAGGAAAAACATAGGAAATATCTGTCGGCGATAAGATTTGCTCTGTCCCGATATTTAGTGACCAGGATCCATTGTAAGCAAGTGTCATCACCCAGCTCTGTCGGCGATTAAGAGAGAGAAACTGAGAAGTGATATATAGGCCGACCGTGGCAACGTCGCGACGGAAGCCAGCAGACCTTGATCACTGCAGGTGACAACTCGGCCTCCCTCCACACGCCCAGCACGCCTAAACTTCAGCGTCGTGCGTTGTAAAGATCCTTGCCCTGTCGAGTCTCCTAAACGGAGAACGAGGATTCAGTCTGACCCGGCTGCGTATCTGCATTCTGGGTCGGATAGGCGTTGGACACAGAGCCGTATTGTCCTGATGGGGCAGCGGGGGCCTGGGGCCTGTGGGTCGACGAGGAAGCATTGTATTGGACAGACTGCGTAGAAGGGCGCTGGGTTTCGTGAGCTGGCGAAGGGTAGAATTGGCTAGGCTGTGTACTAGGGGGCTGGGTCGGGCGGACTGACGGTACAGTGCCATATGAACCAGACTGCGTAGAAGGAGGCTGAGTGTCGTGGACCGGCGACGGGTCACAGAATAGGCCAGGCTGTGTAGTGCGACCCTGGTTCTGGTGGAGTGAAGATGCAGTGCTATATGAACTAGACTGCGTAGAAGGGCGCGGCGTGTTGTGAACTGGAGGGGGATCACAAAACAGGCTGGACTCTGTGGTAGGATATGGGTGCGATGGATTCATGGCGTGAGGCTGATAGTTTCCCATGTGGGGCGTAGTGAATCCGCCGTTGGTGAAGCTATACACGCTGTTGTGGTTATAGGAGGGCGAAAAGCGTGTGGCTGGCGCGTGGGAAACAGTAGGAGTACTCTGATGACGAGAGTGTCCGGGAGCCATATACGATGATCGATCCATCATGTTCATACCAGCCCAAGAGGAGTTGCCATTGTGCGAAGCAAAAGAGTTCGTGCTGGGGATGTCTTGGTTGTTGTAATTGGAGGCGGCAAGCTGGGTGTAGGTTTGGGGGTTTGACATATTGCCCATGGCGGGATAAGTCGAATGAGGGCTCATGCCGGTGAAACCGTACTCGCCAGCACTGGCCGCCCGAGACATTGAGGGAGCCGCCATGCTGTTGATGGACGGACGAGTCGACTGACCACCGATGTCGAAGTTGAAGCTACTCGAGCTGGGCATTGGGGGCATGCTGCCAAACGCAGACACCGATCTATGGTGTGCATTGCGGTCGACCGCAGAGGGATTGGCGTGTGGATGTGTCGTCGGAGTGGCATTGTTGAAGCGCTGGGTGGGCGGCGTGGGCGATGGACGTCCATAGTTGTTGTGAGACATTTGGGGACGTCTGGGCCCACTGAAGAACTCCTCGGCACGGAGTGGCTGAGCCTGCGACCGCGCTGCGAATGGGCCAGGGCGAAATGGTAGCTGCGACGAGGAACGCAGCGGAGCAGTCGAGGACGACATACCAGGGCTGGTAAGGCTAGGCAGCGGAGTGCCGCTGGCAGGTGTGCTGTATTTGCTGGACATGTTAGACATGCTGGGGCTTGCGAGGCTGGGCAAGGGAGAAGCGAACTGATGGGTGCCGTAGGAGGTAGGCATGTCGGAGAGTCGTCGACGCTTCTGCTGGGGATAGGACGACTTGCGCTTGGTCTTCGGCTGGGACTCATCTGTGTCGTCAGTCGACAAGTTGGGGAGAACCTCAATATCTGGTATTTGTTGCGACTTTTTCTCGATTATGTCGTTCTGTAGCTCAGTGATGATTGCAAGAATCTCGTCTGTGTTGTAGCCTTTGCCACACTTGTCCTGGAGCCACTTCGGGACAGCGGTGCCGCTGCGATCGGCCTTCTCTCGAGCGGCCTGCTCTCGAGGATCGTCAATCCTCGAGTAGTCGTCGTAGTCATCATCGTCCTCGCCGTCGTTGTCGTTGCTGACGTCGCGGTAGCGCCTCTTCTTGGACTTGTCTTGGAGGCGAGTTGCCTCACGCTTGCGCATAGACAGAGCCCAGTTCTGAACGACTCCGGGCCTGCCGTTGGCCTTGTTGTCCCCACTCCAGTTATCAATGAGGCGGATCTGCCTCAGTACCAGATCGACCTGAAGCAGGGTGAACTCGTGCGTATTGCGATATCGGGATCGCTGGTAATGCTTGCGGCAATAGTGCACCCAGCAAGATGCAGGAATCTGGCGAGTGCAGTTTTTGTTCCGGCCGAAGATGTGGGAGACGACTTTCCGCAGTTGGGATCCAGTGTCACAGTTCACCGAGTACATACATTGGCCCGTACCATTCCCCCCATTGGGGGTAGGCGGCAGCGGCGGGTTGTTCATAGCGCCGTGGGTCTGTCTGACGGCGGTGGATGTTGCGAGCGAGATGCTTGGTCGAAGGTTGCCGAGCAAAGGAGGGAACGTCCGATCAAAGGATTGAACAGAAGCGAAGTTTGGGGCCGACACTGTTCTCTTGTGCGCTTTGGAGAGTTCCGGCGGGACCAGAAGACTGAAATCTGCCCTTGGTGGTCTGGAGCTGCTGAGATGATTAGGTGCGCCGATCGAAGAAGGTGTAGGAAATGAGATGGCTGACAGGAAATATGGATTTCGGTGGGCGAGGGAAAATGTTTGGCGGGGGCGAGAATGAAGCACAATGTGGTGATTGAGTGATCGTCAGAATTGCACATTCACCGAAGTATTGAACGGTGAAGGCAGACTCTGCTGTGATTGTGACTTACATGAAGGGTGAATCACTTGAAGTAGGGTGATGAGTGAAAGATGGAGAGTAGGTCCTCAGAATTTCTTCTGCGAGGTGTTTTGAATCCTTCAAGCCCATTCAGTCCTGCAGCTGTCAATGGGTTTCTTAATGCCCTGTTTTGATTCAATGGTCCTGGATTGAATCTTGCCTCTTACATGGGGCGGCATTGGGACGATTAAAACCACATTAACAATGCTGTAGGAAGTCGCGAGGTCGTTCATTCCCCATCACTCCTTGGGCAACGGTTGTTAATTGAATACTATCTCTCACTTGAGATGACCCTCGGACGAACTGCAACAGCACCACAGGAAGTGGCGAGCTTGTTATTCCCCCATCACTTAAGGGGCATTGAATAATCGTCTGCAACTTCAGGCGAAATGGAAGCTCCTCAAGGAAGCCACGATGCTATACTCCAAATATATAATCATCAGGAAGCAACGATAATGTGTAATATAATCATGAGGAAGCGACTATGCTTTGTAATAGTCCAGATAGACAAGTTGTTATCCTTTGATCATCAATGTGAGGCATTGAATAATCGTCGCAACTTCAGGCGAAAGGGGAACTGCTTAAGGAAGTAACGGTTGTATGTGATATAAAGCATAAGGAAGTGACGACGCTGTGTGATATATCATCAGAAGGAAGCGACGATGCTATGTTGGTGATGATTCTCTAGATAGACAAGTCGTCGATAACTTATAGGGCATTGAATGATTGTCTGCAACTTTAGACGAAAGGAAGATCGGAGTAAGCGGCGATGCTATCTCAAATCCATAAGGAAGCGACGATGCTGTAATGAGAATAATCTTCCGGATAGACAACGGATGGCTTGTCCGTATCGACAGTGGAGTAGCGGACGGGACGGCCGATGTTCTGTGGCATGGGACGAACATTGGTGTGCAGAACAGGATGCCCATAGTGTGCGGAACTGCATATTCTTTGAGGCCATCATACCAGGTGCATTGAGTGACAAAGAGGGAGTCGCCATGCCGTACTCTTCAAGTTACTCATGACATCTTGATAACTGTCTGTAACTTCGGGCATCAACAGCGTAATGAGTCACGCTTCTCTGCTCACACAATCGCCTATACCAAATTGGATTCTGTCTGTGACTTGAGACACAGGGGAAGAAAAAGAACAGAAGTCGCGATGCCACGTTCACTAGATTACTCATGACATCCCGAGTATTTGTGTAAGAGCTGAAAAGGAAATTACAGCATGGAGAATCGCGACTTACTTTTCATGAAATCTCTGTGCCTCAAGCCTCTGCAGACCCCGAGATGGTTTCGATATCAACATGGCATCGGAAGGAGAACCAAATCGATTTCTTTCATGGGCCTGAATTTCTTCGATAATTGGCGGTGGAGATAACACACCGTCCCGCCTCTGACGCAGGGAAAACTCTTTGGGTGCATCGAGGCACTCGGATCCAATTGCTAGCGAAGAGACATCTGGGATGGTGCTCAGTGGCTGGACACCTCCCACTGTCGACATGGACGATATTCGTGAGTGTGATAGAGAGGTGGACGATGATGCATACGAAGATAGACTACTGTGGCTATCTGAACATTTGTGGCGTGGTGATTTAGGACTTGACGACTCTATTGGCGATTCACTATAGACGAGTGGCCGGACGGGTGCCGGCGCTGACTTGGTGTCAACGACCAGGGGCAGAGCATAGCCGTTGGCATCCCATGGTGTTCTGCTTCGACTGGGCACCTTTGACTCGCTGACCCGTCGCGAAGATGACTTCTCGGAAGAGGATGTGCGTATTGAGGAGGAATACCGCGCTTCCTCCTCGTTGGATGTATCCGAATGCCGATCCATCGTGTCGACGCCCTCGAGTCTCGCTACTGCCTCCCTCTGGACAGCAGACGCTGCATTAAGCAACGATGTGACGTCCATCGAGCTCTGGTACCAGGAATCTTTGGGCTGAGAGTTGCCGACAAGTCCGGCAATCCTTGTTTACCACTGACGCGACAGATGCTCAAGCTGGGCTGGCGTCCTGGTACATTTCCAACGAGCAAGGATCGAACGGAGGCCTATTAACTAATAATTTGAAGAAGAGCAACTGGCTCTTTGCGGCGCAATAAAGGCAAGATGAAGATTGACGATGATCTGCAGAATGGAATTTTGTCAGCAACATCTCGGAAAGGTGCGCTGGCATAGTTCTGGGCCAAGTTGAGGAGTGGAGTGCAAGGAGGGGTTGAAAGAGGAGGAGCGATACCTTGAATAAGACCAAAGACGAATTCCAATGCACGAAACACTCATCTATCGCTTTATTAATTGATGTTGAGTGTTCAGTGTCTATTCGAACGTCTATACGAATCGACTTCCTGCCCAAAGCTTGCGATAAAGTAAGTTGCGCTGTGAAGGTGAGGACAGCTGCGCGCTAGGTAACGGTGGCTGCCGGATAGTCTTGAGAGAGAGAGAGAGAGAGAGATGTTGGCTCCACGATATTAAACAATTAATTTCTCTTGAACGTGTCCTCTAATTCTGTTGAGCTGATATGCTCCCAGCGATTGATTTGAAGTTGCTCAAAGTTTGCGATGATGCATAAGACGCCTCCTATTGGTATCAGACCCTTTTCATCGCAAGCACCGATGTTCGCCAGTACCGTCAGTCCAAATGTTCAAATGCCGACTCTTGACTGTCGATGTAATGTCCTATGCGAAATCGCTGTGTCGATATGCTTGAAGTTGTCTGCTATGTCGGCTTGATGGTCTGCAAATTAGTCCTCTCGGTTTTTTGACGATATTGTTGTGCCAAGTTGGCGAGATGGCGGAGTGGGTCGTGGTGTTTATGAGTGAAGTGAATGGCTCAAGATCACCCTGTATCCGTAGCTGTTCACTCAGGCTCCAATGAGATCAGGCTCGTTGGCATGATCGACGTCCCAGTACGGGTGGCAGAAACGAAGTTTAGAACCACGACCACGACTTCGACGACTCAAACTCCTAGGGGACGGTATTCGGCAATCTCTTGGTGCATGTAAATATTAAACGGAGTAATGACATGGGCTTAACCGAACGAACCAGATGACAATGAAGTCGACCGGATGGCCAGACAGCGGCTGTGATATGTTTTGGTTTTTGACGGGGGTTCTTTGAGACGCCAATCCAGGTGTAACTCCGTTTCGATCCTCAGAGTCCAAAACCCAGGGTAGCTTGTGAGAGAGCAGCCAGAGAGTTTGGGCCAAACAAAAGTTATCTGAAACTTGAATCGAACAGGACAGGTTTGTAGCGATGCAATAGCACAAGACTCGATGTATCACTCATTCTTGGAACTTCACACAGGTAGTTGAACAGATGCGGGAGAGAAGACGATACCAGATGACAGCTAAATCGCACGAACAGATGGCAAGCAATAACGATAGCAACGAGGGTCGGGAAAGAAGGCAGTGCAGATACTGCATGAACGGGGATGGACATCTGAAGACGATAGCTGTTTGGGAACCGGGTTGATGAGGTTTGGGGTATCCGAGATAGAAGCGTGCGGTTTCTGGCGAGCCCAAGCTCCCTCCCATGAAAGTTTGTTTGGCGTCGGACCCGGAAGCCGATCAACGGCCAGAGGGCTGGCAGAGGGAAACCGACCGCTGTCAGTTCCAATAGAAGCAACATGGTGTCAGGGGGAGATTAGAGATACTACAGTCGACGACAGGCAGTCCCATAGTTGGCCCTTCTGGCAGCGTGGGCTACACGAGGTCATCACATTGTGCATTGCGCGGGCGGTTGTCGTTGGAAATGCTTAGCATGCTGCGTGCCCCACTGAAGGTTTGGCAGTGGCCCGGGGAGCCAGGTTCTGAACCTCTAACCCAAGGGGGCGATGGGCATGCCCTGGTCACCAGCACGGGAACAAGGGTCCTGCCTGCCTTGGTACCCAGTTCAAGATAAATCCGTTGCCGCAGTTGCAGTTTTCCCGGTGTTGGCCGTGACATGTGCCAGGTGCGGCCCTTGTGCGTCAAGTTGTGTGTTCATCGGTACATAGCTACATGCATATACGTGGGCGAGGACGAGAAGGCACGAGCAAGCCTGAAGATCGGGACTCTGCAGTACCATTTGCGGCACTCATCTGAACTGACCCCTAATCATGATCCCCCTCAGGGACCGCACCGAAGGAGGCACAGCACGATGGAACTACCTAGGTAGGTCGTCGCCGAAGGCCCAGCAATCTGCAACGGATTGCCGTTGGTCAAAATCCATCAGAATAGAACATTAAACGACTTATTAAACAACCAGAACTGGTAAGGGAAAGCGGTTTATTTAGTTCGGGGATATAGGCCCTATTTCGACTCGAAACTAACCTATGGTTTTCACCTCTGGAATCATGCAACTCGATTGAGCATACCGGGTAACAAAGAGCTTGTTCAGTCCGCTGCCTGTGCCTCGCCATGCGGGCCTCCGGCAGCCCGAGAGAGAACAGGACGACATGCAGCAGCACTAACAGCGTCGTCGCATCTCGGTATCACTGCTCGTTGTATCTCTCTCGTAGACTATTGAACAGCTCAAGGATGTTGTGCAAGTCACTCTGGCATTAGATGAGAATTGCTACTTGGATTCCAGGACTGCCGTCTTGACGGATCAAGAACCGACTTGGCAGCTTCACGGGCAGTTCGCTGGTTGCACTGGCCGCGCTCGCCAGACAAGACGGTTCCATCGGCTAGGCTACATCTTGGGACGAGCTGGGATTGTCGAAGTCACTCTGGTTCTGAACAAAGTGAAGATGATCGGCAGACTGAGACCCAGGATCGCGCTTGAAACAGACTCACAGTTAGAGGCATGGTCCTGGCTTGAAGCCGCATGCAGCACGCCACTAGGGCCAGAACTGCCATCAGTAGCCGAATTAGGCCTGACCGGCATGGGGGTACACGGGCGCATGTGTCTACTCTACTCGCTGATGTCTACAGATTCCCTCCCGCCTCTAACAACAATGCAGTTACTTTCGCATCATCCTTTTTTGGTGCATACATGTAGATGTGAACATGTAGGTAACACGCCGGTCGGGAGTTACCGAGCCACCGAGCCTACAAGCGAGGCCCTGTTTCACCGTTGGGGGAGACCACCTCGCACAGAGTTCCTTATTGAATGGCCAGCAGAAGCCACGACTGCCTTCCAACAGCGGGTTGGGGCGTGCGGGTTCTCTGTGTTGGACTGTTGAGGACGGCATGTTATATGGCGACACGCCGCTCACCTCTGTGTCCGTCTTGATCACACGAGCGGCGGCAGAAGCAGACTCAACGCTGTGCTTGTCATAGTTTGCATGCTGGCCACATGGCAGATGCCCCGATGCTTGCAACACAGGACCGTCATCATCTTTCGACTGGACTCCAGTGCAGTGTAAATGAAGTTAAGTTATTTCATCCATGGACAGTGATAACACGTTGTCAATTAGTGGTGCCATTGCCCTTGACGCGAAAAGGCAGCACCCAGAAATCTTGGCATGCGCTGTTGGATGTGAGGGTATTCTGTGGTCGGTAGGCTGGCGGAGGAGTTCGTTGACTCACGCGTCTCTGCGTTGGCAGAACAAGAGGCTTTTGCGACTGGCTCTTCAGGTCGGTGACAGCCGTTTCATCTCTCCGGCGTCCAGTAGGACGTTTTAGCATGGCAGCCCGAAGGTTGCGATGAGGCTGAGTGATGTGCCTCGCTCAACCAGAAATTTCGAGTATGCGACGGATGCTACCTTGATTTAACATGTCAACGAGGACCAGAGGTTGCATTGTAAGATCACGATTTTTCTCTTTCCCCCCCTTGAACTATAGGCGACCATCGCTTGAGACCCGTGACGGCCCTGTGACTTGGCGACGAGATGTTCGTGGTTGGTGTTTCACAGCGTATCGAAAACGTCGCAGAACAGACTGAGAAACTCTGAAATTCATGCTTTGCATGCCGCCAACACGTGTTGAGGGCCTCATCCCTGCCCATCCCTGGCCCCGTCCCCCGACTCCGACCCGACCTGCAGGTGCCACACCCAAGCGCCGCAGTGCCGAGAGTAGGTACTAAGCATTCTGCATCGGAATACAGTATCAGGTGCTTTTAGCTGCCCAATATATACTGTACCGCTGGCTGGCCACTGAATACCTGGTAGGCCCTTCGCCATGTTAGGCATGATGCATCATCATCACTGGATGGCTTTTACTGTTACCTGGTCCTACTCTTCTGTTTCGCGAATTTCCAATTTATCTAGGTAGCTTGGAACACTGTTGATACTGTGTCTTCCCTTAGAGCGTGGAATGCTTCAGATGAACCACAGCTATTGACATCTTGTCAGCGGCCACGATAGCTCCCTTGCTGTATGAGCCATAGGCTGTTCATTACTACTATCGCATGCAAATAGATCGCCTTCAAATGTCCAATTGCCATGCCTCGGCTCGCAAGTATTACTAGTTGCAAGATTAGGTTATCAGATCTTGAACGGCACGGTAGAGTTTGCCGACCGGTCTCATCTCAACTCAGAGACACTTCCCTAGTGCTGTAGCTTGTTTCAGTTACTTTGTAGCCTTGTCACGTCGAGGTCGAGCTGAATGACAGGGGGTTTATCTGCATGTAAGTGAACGCCAACATTCATAGCTCGCCTCAATCCAGTTCGAGCTCACACAGCTTGACTGCTCACGATTGCGTCAGAGGGGTCAATTGTTCTTGTCTTAGCGTTTAAATTTTGCAGCGAAGGTACTTGAGGCACAAAGGGCACCTACATACATCTCAACCCGTCGTGAGCCATGTATATCATACCTAACGCAGCATGCAAGGAACATCCCAAGCCATCTTGTCTACGCCTCCTTGATTCAGATATTCCATATATGCTAGCACAAAGAGTCCTTCGGCGTCGAAACAACCTAAAGTCAGCCGCTATTTGCCTCTTTTGGAAAGCCAACCCACAGGCAAAAACAGGTGAAAGGTGAATCATTATGCCCGCCCTCTTTCCTGTGTACAGTTCCGCATTCTAAAGACCATCCTTCACTAGTCACGAGGCTGTTAGAAGGGAAAGATGAAGACTAACTTAGCTCACGGAAGGTTCCGTCCCACCTTCGCCGATATCGTGATATTGTTGAGACGGGTTGAGTAGTATGTCGCACGACTTGCCCGGCCCGGCCTGGCACCCGTCTCTGTCCATCATGGAACTAAATAACCATCGTTGATTTGGCGCGCGGGATGAGTGTAAATCTACAATCTATTGTGTATGCTATGCAAGGTTATACAGGCTGCCTCCTGACTCGAGCTCAGATCATATCACGACGAAACCAATTGGATTTAGTGGACGATCTGAAGGGTTGATGCATTGTGAGAACGATGCTGGACACCGGATGTGCTGTCACCATGAAGACCTATGATATCATGTTGAACCACTTAGGATGAGGTCTGAGTCGATGCACAGTGACTGATAACGTATGAGATTGGTGTTCAATGCTAGTCCGTTGTTCTTCCCTTTTAGTGAAATTTACTAGCGGATATATAGAGGATTCCTCCTAGTTTCAATATCCTACTACATCAATCGGTATGTCGAAATGAATATCTCACCTTGATGTCTCTTCAGCCCAATGTGCATACATACAGTAATGCCAGGAACATCCCCGCTTGCATGACGCAGGTTTCAACGTTCCCGAACGACAGAGCGGCTAGAATACCCTTTTGCATCACGTATATGAGCATTCTGTCTTGCTAGTCAGGTTGAACAACCGGCTCAAATATTGGCCCTACGTCGATAGGGTGGTACTACTCTGTCTGGCATGTACGCACATCGAGTGAAATTCTCCGATCGCCCGCGTGACTGAACACACCGTCTGAGCAAAACGAAGCCTGAG
This sequence comes from Xylariaceae sp. FL1272, assembly GCA_022432385.1. Classification (NCBI taxonomy): domain Eukaryota; kingdom Fungi; phylum Ascomycota; class Sordariomycetes; order Xylariales; family Xylariaceae; species Xylariaceae sp. FL1272. Next base: position 384,215 of record JAJJXC010000040.1, read on the forward strand.
CTGGCTCAGTGTTCCCGGCAGGGCATTCCGCATTAGCCACGTCATCTGATGTCTGGTCCCGATGCCAGTGGACATATGCATGGCGTACCAGCAAAATGACGCCGTGCATGATGAAGTTTATGTTGAGCATCGGGGCCAGAGAAATGATTGCTCGCCCTCCGGACGGGTTGGTCCTGGTTCATGCTCATTTCGATCCGATCGATTTTGAGCCGCTTGACTTCTAACCACGAGCCAAGCCTTTTGACAACGACTGTTTGTGTAGCGCTTGCGATGTAAACTGGCAGACCAGCACCGGATGCTTGCATGGGCGTGTTGGCGAAGAGTCGCCCAGCTCTAGTGATCTTGTGGGAAGGAAATTCTCCTGACCGGTCCCCTCAAGCGTAGATGTTTTCAAAAAAGACCAGGCGCTTTGCGAAATCGATGCGTCGATGCAGCAGGCCGTCGGAGATTTGGTATTACACGTGCCTCTCGGGATGGTGCATACTGTCGTCTCTTCTCCGACTGTGGCTTCCATCGTCAGGCCAGAATACCACAACGATCTTGTGCACTTAGGCACTGATACCGTCATGACCTCACCTACCTGAGTTTTGCCAAACTAATGACTCTCCTCTGTCACCGGATGTTGAATAGTTCAGGGAATGGCCCGTCCAGACAAGAACCTCGCAGACTCGGCAATATTTGGAGTACGTCTCAGCGACCTCGAGAAACATATGAGTATGCATGATATCAGTCATTGGGAAATGAATGAATATATACCTCCGAGACACTTTCTTCCTCTAAGTTGTTAGTCAAAGTCAAGAACAGCGAGAGAGGAAATACGGTGTTCTGTGCACGGAAGTCGATCACGGCAAGCTGTAGGCCGAAATCGCAGATTCCAGGCGCTTCCAACAATGCCTTTACAGTTTTTCACCATCGTGACATTGTTGGTGTGGGAGGCAACGTCCGGTGCGGACGGCTGGATGCATATCATGCCTGCGTGTTGTTAGGCTGCTACATCTGTACTTGCGCTCCTGTGGTGTTGGCACTTGTCGTGGAACAACAGGGCTAGGACCAAAAGACGCTGCGCTCTATCAAGGACTGTGCCGAAACTACAGTCTATAGACAACGGCAGGAGATTCGAACCCGTTGGTGATATTCACGCTTAGTAGCACTCCACTATCATGGACACAAAGGCATCACTAGGGTTTCCGACATACGCTCGCGATGTTCGGTCTGGCGGGCAGTGGTGATCAACGCTGTGGGTGACCGTACCGTTAAGTACCTGGGTAGGCTCACGCTACCCGGGAGGCGGGCCGTCCTGATCATATGGGACGGGAGTTGAGTGGCTGCTCACTCACCGGCTCCAAGAAGGTTGGCGTTCACCATTACTGTCTCGGCCACCGTCTTCGCATGCCATGAAAGCTAACGTTTCCATGTTTGAGCTCATAGGAATGACTGGCTGAACAACTATCGCCAGCCCGACGACTAGATCGAACCACAAGAGCCAGTGTCAACTCATCCACACATCAGATGCCTGTTCGTGAATTGCGACCAGAGTATGGCTGCCAATGGTCCAATTCAAACTATGTCCAGCGTACGGCGTGTCTTTAAGCCTCATCATGATGAGATGAGGTTGTGCTACAGAGCTGTATTGCTGAGTGTGAGAAGTTGCCGAGATGCAAGGCGCAGGCAGGGGTGGATCGGGCGAAGAAAGTCTCCAACATGACAATGTGGAGCTGACAAATTCGTCCGCAGCTCGGCCGAATCTGTTCAACGGACCAGGTTCGGTCGAGTTATCAACTCCATCATGCCATGTGCTCCTTCAACGCTCACGATATCTCATTTCCACTGCCCTTGACAGGATCAATCCCTTCACAACTTCGTTTATAGAATAACGTGGACTCGTCCGTTGCCTCCGTTCAAGTGCCGACGTTGGCGGAGTTTCGACCAACACGCGACACGGACGAAGGTGCTTTGTCCGCCGTGTTCTTTCATCTCGTCACCAGAGTGGAGACGTTGAAATGCCGAATATGGCAGAACTTCCTGTCCGTGAACCCGATACGGGAAACCATGAAGCAAAAAGAAGGCGCGTTCGAAAGGGTACGCGAAGCTGCTGGGAGTGTAAGGGCTCGTCAAGCTTCCAATGATTTAAGTGATGGTTATTGATGATGGGAACAGGCAGAAGACGAAAGATTCGCTGTCAATATGCGTCTGAAGAAGCCAAAATTTGTATAGGATGCGAGTCGCGCGGAACAAACTGTGTAAGTCAGGAGTTTGCTGACCAGCAAACTGCGACTCCTGAGCGACGCATCACACAGAGACTGGGGAGAGGTATGTTGATTTTCCTCTGTCTGTTATGTTCAATCAAGATAAAGTACGCCTGCGTTTTTTGCTGCAGTGCAGCGACAAAAATAAAGTCGGGCTCAATGAGTTACTACTCGTTTTCTTTGCAAGACGAATTGACTTTGGGCGTTTTTAGTCGAAGAAATGCTCGAAAAGTTGGTGGAGAAGATCATGCCAGATTCTTATCCGACCGCGCGACGTGACCAGCACGCCGAAACGCCGTCCGCCTCGGCCGACGATGACGACGACCCCTCTGACCCAACTCATGGTTCCTGTACTCTATCCTCCCCAAAACCTGCAAGTAAGTATCATTTGAACCCATTCGATTGGAGTTGCAGAAATCACTGTATATTCCGGGTAATCTTCAGCAAGTCTTGTTCAGGACCCCGAAATCCTCCTGATACCCTTCTTTGAACATCACTAACTCTCCGCATCGAAGTATTTGAACTTCTGAGCCCATTGCGTGAGGATGCTCCAATATCATGCAATCGTCCGCCGTCAGACGTACCAACGCCAGCGTCAAGTACGGCTGAGTGTCCAGCCTTGTCCCTAAAGAATGCCCAGATATCTAGAACACTGCACGCACTCTTCCCGCCCCAACAAGACATGGATGCTTTAACATCTGCAAGCCAAGGATCGCACTTCGTTGTCATGTTCTTTCACAGATATCGTGACATTATCGATGGCAAAACGGAACCCCTCTCATCCGTCAAGGAGATACCACCTGTCACGGCTCATCCGGCTGTCCTTGCACGCCGCTTGATGCAACTTGCGAATTGTATTCAGCAGCTGCACCCAAAAGAAATCCCGAAACTCAAGTCACGGGACTCGGCGATGACCATGATGGCCAAGATAATGTCTGTAATGGCTGATACGGTAGTCTACAACGACCAACTCGTGGGAAATGTCGAAGGGGTAGAGACTCTAGCCCTAGTTTCCTTGTACCATGCCAATGTGGGCAACTTACGGAAATCATGGCTTATACTCCGACGTGCAATATCGGTTGGCCAGATGATGGGTCTGGACCGTCTTTGCGGAGCTCGTCAGGTGAAATCCGTTGAATCGACATCATGCCCAATTAAGATGACTAGAACAAAGACACTCTGGTTTCGCCTTAACTTTACGGACAGGTACCTTTCGCTCTTGCTTGGCCTACCCGCCGGCACAGATGATAATTCATTCTTGATTCATGAAGATGACGATGAGATGATAGATAAGCTAGAGAAACAGCATACTATCGTCGCAGGCGCCATCATCAAACGCAATAGCTGTAAAGGCGACTCTGCGTTCAGTGCCACGCAAGCCATAGACTTCGATCTTGAGCAAATGGCGCGAGCCGCAGGAGCTTCGTTTTGGCAGCCGCCAGTTTACGATCCTTACCTAGACCCTAAAGAGCGGATGCATGTCCTCACGCAGCTCATGTTGCACATGAATCACTACAACCTGTTGATTCTTCTGCACCTCCCATACGTACTGCGGGATGCGAAAGAGCGAAGATGGGATTACAGCAAAGAAACCTGTGTGAGCTCCTCGCGGCAGCTTCTCCGGACGTTTCTTCTCTTCCGAAAGTACAACGACACATCCTTTGCGTGTCGACATACAGACTACGCCGCTTTAACAGCGGCGATGACTCTTCTTCTGGGCCATCTCGATCCCAAGTTGCGAGGTCGAGACCAAGCCTCGACAAGCAGGCGAGAAGGGGATCGCACGTTGGTTGAGGAGGTTCGCGATAAGTTAAAATCTTTATCGACCGAACATAATGATAAGCTGTCGCGCGAAGCTGCATCAATAATTACCCGACTCCTTCCGTTACTGAGTCCTGAGCAAATGATGGACAATGGCGAACACGGCGCCGGAGTTGATTGCGATGTAGCATCAGAGTCGGCTCCTGTCCGACTTGATATTCCATTCCTAGGAACAATCAATATCAACGCCTTCTTGGCACCCACCACCTCAACTCAGGCTAACCCTGTCCCTCCCCCAATCAGCGGCCAAACGCCCGTTGCGACGACTATAAATCAAGATTATGAGAACCTTGCATCAGACACTGGCTACTTTCATGATCCACTGCAGCCAACGCCAAGTCAGTGCCCAGGCCCAGGTCAGTGCGTTGATGGTAACTTTCAGACATTCGGATCCTGTCTTACGTTCCCACTCGGGTACGATTCGAACAATTATATCACCGATTTCAATACCGTTGCGCCGGCAATGCAATTCGAGTGGTCACAATCGCAGCTTGCGCGTCCGGAACTCGCAGCAGACCTCGATCAGTGGACATTTCAAGGCTTTGATACAGCATATTTTGAGAGTCTGTTCTCATCGGGAGTTCACTCGCTGTAGGAGCTTCACACCGCCTGTTGCAGTGGATTGAAAAAGGCCAAAAAAATGGGTTACTCGCCTAGGGAATCGAACCCTAGAGCCTAGCGGAAGTAATGATATTTAGGATTTGTTTTAGGAGGAAGGACCGCTAGGCCAGACCACAAGCGAGTGGTAATTGAAGCTCTTAACGATATTATATAGTTGCATTCTCGCTCCGAAAGTACGGCTTGTTGTGATTGGTGTAGAGTGAAACTTTAAAGCCGGCTACTGTCTATGACAGGAGGACATGTGATAGCGGCGATCTCACCTGAAAATGACTAACAGGCCCAAAGTCAGATGTGTATGATGGATTGAAATGGTATGCTTTACGGACTTTGTAGATTTCGCATAAGAGGAATGCCTCCATCAATACCCAAGGGAATATATACAGTGTCTCCCTTCACATCTCTTGGCATATTCTTTCCCCAGATCATCGTAACTGATATTACTCTATCCTCATTACCTCACTCTCAAAACTCTACAGCGTCAAGATCCGGGCCCCAGTCTTATACGTAACGGTCTTAGCCTCGGGCCCGTTCTTCAGTGCCAGTATCCGAGCAGCGGCAGATTCAGCTGCGATGACGATCATGGCTGATGGATTCGATGTTGTCTGCCCGGGGAAGATCGATGCGTCGACGACGAACAGATTGTTTGTGCCGTAGACTTTGGTATCGAGGTCCACGACCGCTGTGCCGTTTGCTTCGCGGCCGTCGTCTGTGCCTATTTTATTTGTCCCTGAAGTAGTCGCGTTCGTTAGTACAAAAACACCTAATGCACTACCGAAAGGAGAGATCGCTTACCCAACCAGTGATTTGCCCGTCTCTTAGCTGCGCTGACTTCGATCCCGTCAACGTACTCCTCCGTGGTCTCATTTAGTGCTGGCTGAGCCCATGTAAGGTTTTTATATCCAGTGATACTCTTCCGCAGACTCTCAATCCCTGCGATTACGGCAGCCTTGTCTTCTGCATCCTTTAGATATGGTGCGTCGGAGACGAAGGTGTCTAGGCCCTGTCGAATGGTCATTCGGCCGCGTGAGGTGGAACCGCGACCGAGGTATTGGCTCATGATCATTGTGCCTGCAAAGCGTGAGTTGTGGAGGCTGAAGGTATTGGCAAGAGGGTGGAAACTCACTGTTGCTCCCGGTTTGGTCGGCTCCTTCGATGCGGGCTGTCCACATGAGCTGGCGGACCTTTCCATCGCCTCCTGTTATCTCTTCCCAGAACTATTCATATTTGTTAGTCTAGAGTCATTGCACTAGTAGTCTGGGAGCAACTCACCACAGGCCCGATATTGGGGGCAGATTGAGCAAGGATGCCGGTGCGTTTGGCTGCATGAGGTCAGATATGACACTATTCATATTGATGCATCTGCGTACGCAGATTCAACGCGCTTCGCCATGGTCTTTTACTTACAAAGATACGCCGTCTCATCCGAAGGAATAGGATCGTCCCAGGCCTGGTAAAAGTCATAGAAGACAACATCAGGGTGAGTGATAAAAGTATCGGTCTATTAGGCAGCTGGTTAATCAAATCGATTCAATCAACGGTTGGAACTACTGCTCACGTTGACGTGATCAACCAAGTTATAGCCGACGGGTAGGTTGATCCAAGAGTCGTTTGCGATCATTGAGGGACCGTCGGCGGATGAGGCAACGACCTCTAGCTGGTCTTGGGGACCGATACCACCTACAATTGATGAGCAAAATTCGGTTGAGGCAACGGGTAAACTTACTTCGCATCAAAAATTTGGCTGAGCCAAAAGTTCCGGCAGACACGATGACACGGCCGGTCTCGGGAGTAACAGACACTGTTCCGAATTTGGTCCCATTGACAGTACAGCCCAGCTCAACTCCAGTGATGTCTGCACCAGTTCTCAAAGCACGACGCGCAGGTGTGTTCATCCATAACTCGAAGTTGTCTCGAGCAGCAGCTGTTTTCAGGTATGTTGCCATTGGTCCTGCTCGCTCGCCCCCAGAGAACATATAAGTCGTGGCGCCGTAAGTTCGGTTCTTCGCCGTAGGGTTACTATTGGGTTCGCCGACTGATGTCCATCCGCCCTGTTTCAGAGCGCTGCTCAACATGTTGACTCCTTGTGACATGTATAGTTTGCCATCCATTGACGGTCTGGTAGTTCCCGGGATTCGCGAGAAAACCTGCTGAGTAGCGGCAACAAGATCGGTATCCTGCCACCCAGCAGGAAAGTTCTCGTTCCAGTCTTCTGGATGTGGCTATCGTGGCATTAGCAGATACAATATTTATTTGTCTAAGTTGAGACTCACCTTCCACCACAGGCCTGCATTGACAGCAGTGCCACCCCCGAGAACACAACCAGCCATCTGATCGGTATCTGTGCAGGCGACACCGCCAGAGTTTACCCAGATCTCGTTACAAAGACCGGGAACGTCGAAACGGGTGAGATCTGTCTTGCCTAACCACAGCGGCTTCATACTACCACCCCACATGCCGAGAGACGGGGGTCCTTTCTCAAGCAGGAGGACACTATGACCCTGCTCGCTCAGACGATCGGCGACGGGAATACCGCCCGCACCTGCGCCCACGATGATATAATCGAACACTTTGCCGTCCATTTCATCTTGGCAAGCCGGCGTAGGGCTGGGAGTCGCAGTACCGCTTGGGTCGCATTCACCGGGGACAGTTTTCGTCGCCAGTGGAACCCAGTCATTGTATGCGGTCTTTGCGATGGTTGTCAAGGGAGCGCCGAACTGACCGAAGCTGTCATGCTGATTGAATGTGATTGTATCAGGACACTCAGCACCCTCCGGAACAGTACTCGATTCCGCTCTTCCGAGTATGAAGAACCCAGAGCTCGAGCTTACGCTTCCAGTAGCGCCATTGTGGTTCCATGCGAAGCAGCCTTCGCATCGGTAGAGGAGTTCGAAACCATCGGCGGTTATAGTGGATGATATCTGCGTCAACTTGGCATCGCCGGCGTAGACTTCAGGCATGTTATATCCTGTCGCAAATCTGAATGACGTTAAGACTTCGTCCCCATTCGCCCACGCCATAAGGAGCAGCGCCTGTGTCATCTGGCCCGATTCTCCATGCGAGATGCCACACCATCCGGTCGTACATTTCTAAAAAGCCGTTAATGTACAAGGACTGAACTTAAAGATTGTCTCGACGTACTAAGAGACCAATGTATTCGGTGGCATCGACTGTTAGGGCGTCGCTAGGCAGTGACATGCCTATGGTCATATCGCCTTGTACCCATGTTCCAAGTTCTATCCCCGTGTCTGGGTCCGTGTACGGAGTTGGGTCCTGAGCGACGCATGTTCGGAAACCTAGGTATAAAGGATCAATATTGCTCGTTTTCCGGTGACACGCATAGCACTTACAAACGGCGGCTGCGGAAATCGCAGTCGCGAAGCGTGAAATGCTCATCATCTTGACCCAATGGACATCAACTCCTGAGAGATACAATCACCATCGGAACGCAGTATGGGCGAGCAAAGACCTAATAAATAGGGCAGCTCTGTCTGGACTCCATCGAGCGTGGAACAATCTTTCCCGCGTTTCCGGTAAGATCAGATATGTCAGCCACAGTCAAGCCCATCGCCCTCAGTCTAGGCTGAGAGGCTCCGGATTATTGAGCAGGCCCGGACTACTGGGCCGCACGGTGGTTCAAATCGAGGCCGCATGGGTTATAACGATTCACTATACGGTAAGGGAAAAAGCCAGATAACCCGCACATGCTGTTTAAAAGCGGAGCGATTCTTCAAGCCACCCGACTGGTTGAAACAGGCGACAGGCGCTCGAGGCTGTCAGCCGGGAAACCTCGACGGCGCAGGCGAGTTTCGAATGGAGCTCGGAGGTAGAGACACTTACTCCTAGAAGCGAGAGCGCTTAAGCATATTGAGCCTGGAGAGCATCGTTTGAGTATTGCAGGGGGTATCCGTCTATCTGGGCTTGATGCGGCTATTGCTAAGGATCTCATGGTATGATGACTCTCGCCACGTCCATACTGCTCCAGAAGTGTGACGAATTGCCATCGAACATTGCAATCGGTTATGATCAAGGTCTCTGTAGATCTCCTATCGCACATTGACTTCAGACCATCGAGCTCACAAACCACTCACTATCCGATTCATAGTATTGTTAGCCACCACTTAGAAAAACCTGGATCTCGACTACCGTGTTCTATTGCTTACCTCGTCGTTACGGCCATTAATGAATATCTAATTGATTACAAACAGCTATCCATCGCTTTCGCTATCGACGCTTGATCATTCAAGAATTCCCCGCAAGGGCCGTCGTCGGCTCCTCCGCACCGCTCTACAGGAAACCTAGTACTCCGCAGCGTCCCCAACTCGTTTCCGACAAGCTGACACTCAAGCTGTCTTCCAAAGACGGCAAGCAATATATTCTAGAAGCCAACTGTATGCAACCTGTAGCGCTAGCGATGAACTAGGCAGTAACAGTGTCAATCTCCTCAGGCCAAGTCTACAATTTGATTAGAGCGCGACCCGGCTAAATACGCGCTCTCGGGTTCCCATTAGCCACATCAGTCATGCGCCCATTAATACTCTCTCAGCCTATATTCGGAGATCTCGTTCCTGACGTTCCCAGATGGTACAATCTGCAGCGGATCTTTCAGTCATGACTTGGCGTTGAGATTTACGTGAGCCTGAGTAAAGAAGCGCCGAGGATCACATGGATAACGAGGTAGGTGAAGACGATCGACCGGCTGCAAGGGCCGAGGCCCTTCTGATTTTCTTTACTACTTAGTAAGTTGATATGGAGAAATGGTAGCGATGTGGTCACTTGTTGGGGCATGTTTGAGACCAACAGGAATGGGGTAAATGATGAAAAATTTGAGGCTTTTCGTTCGCACTCACATGCATCGAGGCTGATACGACGTCGCTACTATCATCCATTTCCCGCACATCATGAGTGGACTCGTCCATTTTTTCCACACAACTACCTCAACGATGTTCGCTTGCAAATATTCTCTTCGATCATATACGATAGATATGATTTGAAAGAGCGAATCATATTGTTTTGAGTGAGATGGCTATAGCAGTTGAGGCGGCCTCCAAACTGTGATACGTTGCAAGATGACTATGACAAAACGTTCAATTCTCATGGATCCTTTTCTGCATCTCCACTACAAGCTCTTTGACATCGCTCAAAGACAATTCAATATGTCGGAACAGGGTTCTGATGAAATAGAAATGGTGCTAAGTGAGCCGACTACTGCTATAAGTCATCAGCGACCCGGCGACTTGTTGAGCGAAGCTTGGCGACATCTTAGGTAAAGGTGTGGTGCGACCTATGCCAGTATGGACCGATCCCTCATGGATCCAACTACGGAATATAATCCCTCTCTCGCTCACATAATGAGGCGACTACTTCATTCAGAAGCATCCAGCCTTTGGCATTGCTTCTAGAACATGTCACGTCAAGTGACCACGTGAGATCCGACTATTTCCACTAAGTGCTTCCACACGACTCTCGCGTCCTACATCTTACAAGGTAGAACAGATCTAGATGCCGAGAGTGATCCGTTGAAACCCCTCCAAGCTGGGAATGTGGTAAATGTCAGGATAAAGACTTGGCTCTGCATAATCTACCAATCAACATACAACGACTTTGCGGTCGAGCCACGGCCCATTCGAATGTAATATAGACATCGTATCAAGACTATGGGGCGAAGGTATTGCCGATCCCACCTGATCACAATTCAATATCCCCCGCGTTCGTCTATTCAGCTAAACGATCTATGAGCCGCGTTCAGTGGCATGCTCACATAGTCCTTGGTCTGAAAAGTTTCAACTACAGAACCAATGATGTCGTGACGATGCTAGGCATGGAGTCTTATGTGCCGAGCGTAGCTGTCACCTCGCCCTATCTCGTCCTTAAGAACGATTGAGCACCATCGCCAGATGACAAGCTTCATCGCGTCCGCGGAGTCTCTCTCCTTAAAACATTGTGCTGATTGTCACTAGTCTACTTCGCCCTGCCTATACCCATTTGCTCTGCAAGATGAAGACTGCTATGAAAATACTGGCCACCACGGCTCTGGCCGCACAATGTGTCTCAGCACACTACATTTTCCAAGCGCTGGCCAAAGGTACAGCAAAAGGCGTGGCGTATGAGTACACCCGTCGCAACACCAACTACAACTCCCCCGTCACCGATCTCGCGTCGAACGACCTCCGATGCAATGTGGGTGGTGCTACAGGTACCAACACGAGTACTCTGGAGATGAACGCGGGCGATCCGTTCACTTTTACTCTGGATACTGCCGTGTACCATCAAGGGCCAATTTCAATGTACGAAGCTCAATACTCCCGTTTCTGAAGTTGTCGTCGCACTAAGAGACTCAAACTGACATAATCGTCAGCTACATGTCCAAAGCCCCAGGCGCAGCTGCAGATTACGACGGTAGTGGTGACTGGTTCAAAACGTTCGACTGGGGCCCAACATTCAGCGGCGGTTCAGCAACGTGGACTATGAAAGGTAAGCTAAGGCCCAATCACGGTGTAGAATGAAGACTTATAGGAAATCCAGACACGTATTCCAGCACTATTCCCACGTGCATTCCGAGCGGCGAGTATCTGCTTCGCATTCAGTCTCTCGCTATTCACAACCCGGGCGCCACTCCGCAATGGTACGTTAGCTGTGGGCAAGTCAAGGTCTCGGGCAGTGGAAGTAAGGCTGGGTCGCCCACGGTCAAGATTCCAGGGGCTTTCAAGGCAACTGACCCCGGATACACTGCGAACATTTATAACAACTTTAACAGCTACATTGTTCCCGGGCCAGCTGTCTTTACTTGCTAAGCTCTGAATAGAGCAGACTAGTATTGTTTGATGAACGGAAAGTGAGTTGGAATGCACACTGCATTGAACATCAACTTCCAATCACGTCATGTTGGTATTGGGACGTCATTTACAGTCAAACTTTGATATAGTCCATCAAACAGCTTCATCGACAGTTTTCATTGCTGAATACCTTATCAGCTACTTATGTGCCTATAGACAGCTAGCTAGACTGAGGTAACTCCCAGATGCGAGCTCATGGGCGCATGCGAAACCCACCAGCTGGTTGAACGATCTATTACATACTGAACTTTAACGTAATGCGCTGAGATTTCATCAATTGGTGTCGTGTAACGGAAGTGCACTTGCGACTATAGTGACTGTTAGATATTTACACCTAGGTATTACTAGGCCCGACCATTTCAGAAGTTTGCGGTGGAATGTGAAAGACAATAATATATGTAGCTCAAACATAACATGATACTAGGAATAAATTGTGTATCGAGGTAGCGAGTATTGCTCATGCGCGTCATTTTCTCGTGCTAAGAGTTGAATCATGCAAGTTTATATGCAAGCCAACAACGTGTCATGCATCCATGTTGGAGACTCGATCAGCTAGCTACCTGACAGAACAACTACTCCATTAATCTAGCTGAGACAAAAAGAACCCCGATTTAATGAACGAGCCCTATGAAATCCCAATGTTTTGACAAATTTGGATCAACTTAACTCACATATAGGACTTCAAGCGCATAACAGCTGATCGACAGCCATACGTTGACGGACAAGGGCGGGTGGTTTCAATGCCTTCCGACAGGAGATTTCCTTTTCCAGCCTCTTGGCATAAAACAAGCTTTCTAAAGCATACACACTAATGCATAAACCCAATGATCGACAGCGTCATCGTCAGGGCACTGCCTCCGAAATCCCCAACAGTACGGAATACTGTTTGCATCGCTCCGCATCGCTGTTGTGTACGGTTGGCCATAAGGTCAACTGTTCAAAAACCCCATTTTCGTTAATAGAACCACACCCCTATATAGTTAACGGGTTTCGTTCCGCTTTACTGAATGTACTTTTTTTGTATTGAAGTTCTTTTGCTATTAAAGCATAGTAGTCTATATATAAATAAATTTGCTCGGCTTAGATTTATGTAGACTTTTTTAAACTTATATAGCTTTAAATAAGTTTTTTTATACTATTTGCTATTATAGTTTGCTATATTATAAATTACTGCACCGTTTTTACTAAAAACTTACAGTTTAAAAGCTGTTTTAATTATAATGTTTTTTTTTTAATACCGATTACTATTTACCGAAAACTAACTTAAAAATGCTATTAATTTAATAACTTTTTTACCGATTGTAATAAAACTAAAACAGACCGATATTTTTTATATTTTTATATCTTGCTTAATATTTAGTTTTATATTAAGCGTTAATAGCGTCGATAGCAACGAACGTATTTAAATTAGTTTAATATACGGCCTAGTTTTTGTAAAATAATATTAAAACGAAAATATATAAACAAAATTTAGCGCAAAAAATACTAATAAAAAAAGTTTCGGTACTACTAGCTTTATAGTTTATTACAGTATTAATTAATTCTGTTGTTTTATAAATATATAATATACCGAAACTATTAAAATTAAGAAAATTAAAACAATAAACTTTATATATTTTTTATTTACGCGTATTTTCGATAACTATACGAGTTTAATAAACTTTTTAAAACAAGAATTTAAACTTTAATTATTTTAGTTAAAATTTTTAACTTATTATATTATCGGATTAGTAATATAAAGCAATAATTGCTATATTATTAAACTAATATTAAATAAAACCGAAACCGTCTATATTATCGATATTAAAAAAGCTATAAAAAAACGGCTTTAATATATTATTTAATATTAATTTATTTTATTATAAATAGTTATTTGCTAAATTAAATAACGATAAGCCTTTTATTGTTACTAAAAAAAAAAGCAAAACGGTTTCGAAAAAAAAAGCTAAAGCAATTTTTTTGTTTTGTTTTATCGGCTGCTTTTTTGCAAAAAACTTAAGCATAAAAACTTAATCCGGAAGCTATTAGAAAAAAACCAGGTTTCGTAAGTTTTATTAAACAAAAACCGGGCTTTACAAACTTTATTAAATATAAGCCCTTATTTTCGACCTTAATTAAATCTAAATTTAAAATAGCTTTAAAAAAGTTTATTAGCTTATAAAAAAGTTAGCAAAAATTTAATAGCAATAGGCCTATTTAGCTCCGTATTGTTAAAAAACGTAATAAACCCGATATTTTATTTTTAACTATTAAACGCGTAGTAGCTTTTGCCGCAAAAAACTAGCTTAAAACGCCGGTTTTTACTCTACTGCCGACTAGTTTTTATAAACGTTTTTTTTCGGCCGTTAACTACAAATCGAGTCCTGCTTTTATAAAAACTAATTTTAATGCTAAAAAGGAAAAAAAAAAAAATACGGTATTAATAATTCTACTAAGTTTTTAAAGCTAACAAAAAAACGGTATATTTATTTATTTTAAAATAAAACGTATTTAAAATTATTCCGTATTAAAATATTGAATATTTTTTATATATTTAAATTTAATATAGAACTATCGATCTTTATTTTTTTTATTTATATTAAAAATATTTATTTATTAGTATTTTAACTTTTTTAAATTTTTATATAATATTTTTCCAGATTTATATAAGTTTTTATAGCTTAATATAAGCCGGTTTACGCCGGTTTAGCATATATTGTTTTAAATTATCCCGTAACCGCATATATTTTCGAAAATAAAAATATTTATTTTCGAACACTAATTTATATTATAGTTTTTTTTTATAAAATACGGTTAATTCGTTATAAATTTATATAGTATTTTTTAGTAAATAAGCTTTAATATTTACGTCGTTTAATTTAGCTATAGCTTTAAAATATTTTAACTATATTTAATTAAGTTTTATTTTATAATCGATAAAGCCGGCTTTATAATTAAATATTATAAATATTTCGTATAGTTTGCTTTTTATTATATACGAACGATTTTTTTATTTTTAAATTTAATAACAATTTTAAAGTTTAATAAACTGTTTATATTTATAACAGATAATTAATATAAAAATATATAATATTATAATGCAATCTTTAAAATAGTTTAATAATTAATTACCGGATATTATATATATTTATCGGAAATATTTCTATTAAAGCTAATATAAATTAGTTCTAAACGAAATAAAACTAAATAAAGCATATTATATACTTGTTAAAACGATAAACTATAGTTTTATATTTTTAATTACTAGTTTTTTAATTTTACGTTTTTTATACTAATGCTAAATATCTAATAATTACGAAATAATAAAAGCGTTTTTAGTTTATTAAAATTAACTATAAAATACGGCTTAAAACTAACGAAAAAATATAATATTTTTTAAATCGGATTTAAAGCCGTTTTAAGTTTAAATAAACATATTCCGACCCGTTTAAAAAAGCGACTATTCCGTATATTATTAAACAGGAAATAATAGGCTAAAGTTATTATGCTAGTTTTTAATTTCTAGTTAAAACGGAATAGCTATAAAATAAAACTATATGCTTTAACCGTATAGATATATTATATAAATACGAACTATATTATTCGGGCTATAGAACTATAATAATATTAAATAATAAAGCAAAAATAAGCGTTAATTATAGTATATATTTTAAACCTATAAACGTCGATTTTAAAATAAATATCGATAAATTATTAATAATTAAGGCTAAAGTTTATAAACCCGTTTATATATATATAATGCGTTAAATAACGCGTTATAGCGTTTTATAAGTAAACTTCTTTATATATATCGTTAATATAGTTTTAAAATAAAATAATTCTACGTTAACGAAAATAAAATTAAAGCATATATCGACCAAAATGTTTAATTATGTTTTATATTTAGCTTTTATTTTTAAAAAACGCCTGTATTATAGCTTGCTTTTTATAAATTAAGTCTTTAATAGCCTAGCGTTAAAAATTATATGTTTATCGGATATTTTTAACGCCTGTTTTTAAAATAAAAACGCTTTTAAATCGAAGCTTTCGAACGATATTTAAATTATTTAAACCGCGATAAAAAAACAAGTCGACGATTTAGGTCTATATAGCTTTGGTTAGGTTTAAACGGGTTTAATTTAAAAAGATTTGCTAATATTTAAATCGGTTATATAATAATATGCGGCTAATTAATACGCTATATTCTTAATTTAAAATAGAAATAATATCGTTAATTAAGATTTTGTCCTCATATTGCTATATAATATAAGCTTTATAAAGTTCGAGATTAATATATAGTCGAAACATTATAAAAAGCGAGTAAAATATAAAAATAGGAAAAAAAAATTAGAAAATTTGATTAAACAAATAAATTAAAAGCTTTATACCAATTTTAAATGAAAAAATAAAACTTATATTAAATAATAATTGTTATTTTTATTATTATTATTATTATTATTATTATTATTATTATTATTATTATTATTATTATTATTATTATTATTATTATTATTATTATTATTATTATTATTATTATTATTATTATTATTATTATTATTATTATTATTATTATTATTATTATTATTATTATTATATTTATTATATTTATTATATTTATTTATTAATATTTATTTATAACTTTTAAAAAATAATATATATAATTATATAATAAAATATTTTATAATAATTTTAATAATAAAAAATTTAATTAAGTTTTTTATATTATTATTTAAAATAAAAAGTTATTTCATATATTTAATTAATAAAAATTTTAAAAAAATAATATTTAAAAAATATTAAATATATTAATATTTAATAAAATAATTATAAATAATATATAAAATAAAGTTTATTTATTTATAAACTTAATTAATATATTATTAATATAAATAAATGATTAATTAATTAATTAAAATAAAACAATTATAAAATATTTAATATTTATATATATTTATTTATTTTTCAATATAAAATTTAAAAATATAAAACTAACTTTTATTATGATATATATAAATGGTTTTTTATATTTATTTAATATATAATTTATATTATATATTATTACTTTTATTAAGTTTTTTTATTTTTTAAAACCTTTTTTAATTAAATTATATATATATTAAAAATATTAATTTAAATTATTAGTTTTATAATTTTATTTAAAAAGTTATATTATTTTATTAAAAAAACATATAAATTCTAAATTTATATTATTTCTTATATAATAAACAATTTTTTTATTTAATAATATATTTATATTAATAAATTTAATTTTTATAATATTTTAATTTTAATTTTTATTTTATTTAATAAAATATTAATATTTAATATATATTTATTTTTAAATAAGTTTTTTATATTAATATTAAACTTTTTTATAAAAATATATTATAAATATATTATATTATTATTTATTATTTAAAAAGTTTATATATAATATATATTATTTTAAAATTAAAATAATAAATAACGTTAATTTATTAAATTTTAAAAATTAATTTTAATTATATATTTTATTATTATAAGTAATTATATTATTATATATTATATATTATAATAAATATCGTAATTATATAAAAAAAAATATAAATTTATTATTATATAATATATAATAATAAAATTAATAATAATATTTTAATATATAAATATTATATTATTTTTTTATATAAAAGTTTATTTTATATATAAATAGTTTTTATTAATAATATAAATTTAAAATATAAAATAAAATCTATTATTTTAAATACTTTTATTTAATAAAATAAATAAATATATTTACATTTTAAATAAAAAGCTTAAACTAGTTTATTTATATTTTTTTTATATATTTAATATAATATTTATTATTAATTATAACTATAGTTTTTAATTATTAAAAATTAAGAAAATATATATTTATAAATATTTTAATTATAATTATTTAAAGTTAAAAAAATACTTTTAAATTTAAAATTTAATTAAAATATTAATATTATTATTAATAATATATTATATATTATATAAAAAAAACCTATTTAATAAATTAATTATTTATTATAAAATATATTTAATTAAATTATAAAACAAATATTATATAATATTTAAATTATTTAATACATATATTATATTTTTTAAAGTTTTAATATAATTTAAAAAAATAGAATTAAAAATTAAAAATATTATTTTAATTATAATAATTATATCAATATTAAAAAAATAAAAAAACTTTTAATTATAATTAAATTTATATTTAAAATAATTAATAATTTTATTAATTATATATTTATATAATATTATAATATAAACTTAATAATAATTATTAATTATAATTGTTTTAATATTTTTAAATTAAATTTTTATTAAATCAATTATAATTATAAATTTATAAACTTAATTAAAATAAAATCTGAAATTATAAATTATAATAAAATAAAATAAATAAAATGATTTTATTTATATTTAAAAGCTATAGAAAATTTTAATATAATTAATATAATTAATATAACTAATATAATTAATAAACTTAGTAATATAATAATAATAATAAAAATAATAATAAAAAATATAATAATAATAAAAATAATAAAAATAATAAAAATAATAATAATAATAATAATAATAATAATAATAATAATAATAATAATAATAATAATAATAATAATAATAATAATAATAATAATAATAATAATAATAATAATAATAAATATAATAAATATAATAAATATAATAATAACTTTAATAATAATAAAATAAAATATAATAAAAAATAATAAATTAAAATTTATAAAAACATATAAATCATATTTACTTAATAGGGATAAACTTTTTTTAGAATTAATTAAAGGTAATTTTATACTTATAGGCTAATATAGCCTTATACTAAGGTAAATCTCTTTATATATATCCGTAAAGCTATTAAATAAAAAATAAACGTAATAAACTATATTATTAACGCCGATTTTGATTAATTATTAATGTAAACTTTGCCGAAACTAATTAGGTATATTTCTTTTAACGGAATAATTTTTATTATATTTTAAAACTAACGTAAAATAATAAAAAACGATTTATATTAAGTAAAATAGGGCTAAACTAGCTTAAAATGCTTTAAAAATATTTATATTAGTTTTAATTTGCGGCTTTTTTTATTAACGTTTTTGTTTTTTAAACGGATTGTTTATATAGCCGAATATTTTATAAATAAGCTCGTTAATAATATAGTTATAAATTGTTTTAAAATTACTAGCCTTAGCTTTTTTTAATATTTTATCGGTAATTTTCGGAAATTTTGCATTAATCTCGCTATATTCGTTTATAACTAGTTAATACTAAAGTATATAAAGCTAAACAGACTAATTAAAATTTAAATAAAGTTAAATATATATTTACGGCTTGTAAAAAAGGTAATACCGCGGCGAAACTTATAAAATTTGCACGACGTAACTACGTTATTATAGTAATAATATATATAAATATTTAAAAAAATATTTAATAAAAAGGCTATAGCTTTATAAGTTTTTATATAAACTATATATACGATTGTTTGTTTTTTTAATAAAAAAATAAGTAGCGAAACCGGTTTAACGACTATTATAGTCGGTACGTACTATAGCTTTAATTTTTTTGCTTATAACATAGTTGCGATATTTTTTTAAATTTAATAAGCAAATAATAAACTATATAATAGTTAGAACAAAAAAGAATAAAGCAAAATAAATCTAAATAAATCTAAACAAATTTAAACAGGTTTAAACAGGTTTAAATAAGTTTAAATAGGTTTAAAATAGTTTATATTTACGTAATTAGCTTTAATAAACTTTTTTGCTATACCGGATTTAATAGTTTGCAGTTTGTTTATAATATAAAAAGTTGCTTTTTCGGGCGAGTTAAAAATAAATAGCTTATTTTAATCGGAAAAGCGAATAAAGGCAGCAGTTTTATTGTTTTAAATCTATTAATTAAAAAATTTGGTGCTATCGGCATTAAAAAAGGGCTTAAAAAGCAGTTCGGGCTTATTATTATCGTTTAAGTTTTATAACTAACGTTTACGTTTATATGTTTTAACGATTTTTTTAGTAACTTTTTAAGATTTTTTTAAATTAAGCGACGATTTAGTACGTATCGAACGAGTAGTAGGCGGAAAAAAAAACGGAAGCTATATTAACGACAATAAAAAGGTTTTAAGCGAAATAAGGCTATATAAATCCGTAAAGGTTTAAAATAGCCTAATTTAGCCCGTAATGGTTTGTATAAGTCTATAAAAGGCTGTTTTAGTCTATAAAAAGCTGTTATAGTTTACTAAGGGCTATTTAGGTTTGTTCGGGTTTGCAAAAAAGCTTTTCGGTTTTATAAAAACTAAGGCCGAACTATATAAAGATCGTATTAGTAATTTCTATATAATTAAAGTTAAAAAGCCTGCTAGTATTTCGAAAATAGTACGCCGGCAGAATATCGATATAAAAATAATATTATTTAATTTAGAATTAAACGCTAATTACAAAAATCAAGGTTTTATAGCCCTATTATTAATACGCGGATATAAATCGAGTAATAATTTACAGTTATTATATAAAAAAATAATATAAAAAAATAAAAATCAAACCTAGATAATAAGCTGAAAATTTTACTTATATGGGGTAAGTACGTACTTACTTGGCCTATATTTACTTATTGTAGCCCGTACCTGCTTATAGTGCTTAATTTTATTTTAAGAAGGTACAGGGGTGTATATGTAATAAAATTTTGGTTTTTGAACAGTTGACCTTATGGCCAACCGTATGTTGTGGAGATGACCCTGTTGATCATCAATCATCTTTTCGAATCTTGTTATTCCCATCATACCCGCGGCCCGTGAGGACTCTTTCGGACACGAAGGGGCCCAACAAGTTCAGCACCCGTGGTATTCATGCAGTCGATATTACCTGAACCGCCATTCCGCTATAATGCTGGTCAATGACATACATTTGTATTCCGCCTCGGTTTCTATAACCGCTACGAGATATTATGCTCAGCTTTCAAGATCTCACTTCGCTTGATCTAAATGACATCAATGAGGCAAATGAGCATGCTGCTCTCCACGTGGTGATGCAATAGCACGACAAATCCCGAATTGCAACTAGTATAAAATAGCCTCAACAGCTCATCAGGTTGTTCGCTAGTCAACTTCATTGCATCATTCAATATCTTAACAGCATTCAGTTGTAGTAAAGAGTCAGCATGAAGCTGTCCATCGCCTGCGCATCGACGTTGCTCGCCGCTGTTTTAGCATTGCCTAGAAGTAATAGCTCACTTGCGGCCCGATCATACGGCAGTGTCATCCACAATGGACTAAGTTCGTTCTTTTCCATGAACTCGGCAAAGATCACCACTAAAAGTATCTCACAGGAGCTGTTCCGAAGAGAGCAACCGGTGTTCAATATTTCGGTGTCAACATCGCAGGTTTTGACTTCGGTTGTGCGACAAATGGGACATGCGTAACGACATCTGTCTATCCGCCTCTTTCCGCTCTCGGTGGCCCCGATGGGTAAGCTCAGCTTGTATATACTGGGCTTCGAAAAAGTGCTCACGATTTGTGATATAGCGCAGGTCAGATGTCGCATTTTGCCACAGACCTGTCTATGAACATCTTCCGATTGCCAGTCGGATGGCAGTATCTCGTGAATAACCAACTTGGCGGTACTCTAGACTCAGGCAACTTCGGAAAATACGATCAACTTATGCAAGCATGCTTGGCTACTGGCGCAACATGTATAATTGACGTGAGTAAAGAAGTCGAGCTTTATTCAATCGACGTTAAGAATTAGTTGCTGATCCCACGTTTCACAGATCCACAACTGTAAGACTTTTGACCGAGATCAACGACTGAATCTCTACTAACTCTCGTAGATGCTCGATGGGATGGTGGAATCATCGGACAAGGTGGACCAACGGATGATCAGTTCGCCAGCCTCTGGAGCCAACTCGCGACTAAATACGCTACGGAGGAGAAAATTTTCTTCGGCCTAATGAATGAACCTCACGATGTGCCCGACATCAACACATGGGCAAAGAGTGTTCAAGCGGCCGTGACTGCCATACGAGAGGCCGAGACAACAGCAAGCGGCGTCCAGCATACCGTACTGATTCCGGGCAACGATTGGACTTCCGCCGCCGCCTTCCCAACCAACAGCGGCCCAGCACTGTTGAGCGTCGTCAATCCAGATAACTCCACAACTGGCCTGATATTCGACGTGCACAAGTACTCCGATAGTGACAACTCCGGCACGCACACCGATTGCACTACAGACAACATCTCCACGGCGTTTGCACCTCTCGCTGATTGGCTGCGAACCAACAATCGTCAAGCTATCAACACGGAGATGGGGGGTGGGAACACAGCTTCTTGCGAGCAGTTCATCTGTGATCAAATTGCGTACGTTAATCAGAACGCAGATGTGTATCTTGGGTATGTCGGTTGGTCTGCGGGAGCTTTCGATCCCACGACTTATGAGCTTAGCGAGGTGCCTACTAAGAATGGGAACACGTGGACTGACAGCGCGCTTGTCACGGCATGCTTCAAGAACAGTGCTTGAGGGACTGTTGTATTACCACGAGTTGTTCAAACTATTTCATATTCCTAGACCAAATAAATGCTCACTGTAGCTGTTCCATAATCAAGCTCGACCTTTCGTCTTGAAGAATCTCAATTAACGGGCCGCGCACATATGACTTATCTCAATCATGATAATACTCACATTGCTCAGGACCCAACATCACATCAAGCGACCTTTCAACATCGACTGGTCGTATGTGCGACAATGCATTAAACATCCAGTCCGCGCGAACGCACCACCACACGATGTCAAGACGGGGGTGAACACAGCGACGTCAAACTACACTCAATCAGTAATTGAACACCCAGCCAAAAAAGTTCACTGCGAACTTTTTTTTTTTTTTTCGAGCCGCGGAATCGAACAGGTATTCTAAAGATACATTCCAGTATTAGAACACAACCATTCGATCACCCACTTGGATAAACCCACTACGGGTGATGAGCGACCGTGTTATTTGAATTGATAAGGCCATCCTGTTCCTAGGGTGTTGTCGCGCGGCGTGGTGCGGTTGCCATGGCGCGCTGGGTGATCGACGGATGTTGAGCCCGCGACGTGTCATGGGCAACCGCGTGATCGGGATGTGCACCTTTGCGAAGATACAAAGACAGTTGCTGCAATAATAAGTGGATAGACTGCAGCGATGTAATACTTAAAAGTGCGCTGGATGTCGGGAGCCTTGTAGATACATCGCTACCCGCCCGGAAAACTTGCGATATCCACGGTCCCTCTCGTCGTTCCCAATCAGTTCACATGAGACAACAAGCCAGTGTTCTCTGCAAAACGTCCATGATGAGACAGCTCTGGAATCATTCAACATTCCAAGTCGGCGGATCGAGGCAACACCCAATGAAGAAAACGATATCGAATCGTGAACAACAGGAACAAGACACAAAGAGCCTAGCTGAAAAAGGAGAGACTATCGCGCCGATGAGCGTGGAACATGGAAGTGCTCGAGGCTAAGCTTCCGGAATACAATCTTTCAAGTATTGGATACCCGAGATGCAGAAGAGCATCTCCAATCGCGTCTGTCGTTGGCTCGCCAAGTTGATGTAGTGGTGCATACAATCACATTACGTGGTAGCTATCTCATCTGCCACATGTCCATAAGTTCATTGGCATGGAGAGTACCGTAGATATCCATTTTCGAGGATACGTACTCCTCTATCGCTCCACGATGTCAGCTAGAGTATGTTCATTGCACTTCTTCACGAGTTCGCGGATAGCCATCGCGACTGCAAGTATACGGTAATCTGTAGAGTATGCTTTTGATCGAAGCTTATATGTTCATAGGCAAGTCAGCTATGAACCTATTCTCAAGTTGTAGACATGCGTATGTCAACCCTTTACAGGGCGTCGTGCCCTTGCCCAGCTGCTCCAAGGTCTCGATCTCGCCGAAGACAGATGGTAATCGCGAAGGACGGCAGTCGACTGCGCATGATATATGTGCCTAACATCACATAAGATTATGAACTAAAAGAGGAATGCATTGAGAACTTACGATTGGCATTCACCATTCCGCACGGCCCTCGAAAGAGAATGGAACGGTGATGTGTGGGCTCTGGACTGGTTCTTGGTGAGTGCACTATCAGCCTGTGCCTGAAGGAAATCAGCCATGCATTCACCCCTCGACGCGACGCGACGCGTTTCCTCTTCGCAAGCACTTGCAATGATGTTATGCTAGGTAAATCGGTCTCTATTTGACATTGTACCTACGGTGCATTGAAGCGGACTGGACAAAGCTGGGCGGTTGTCAAAATGAATGACATTTTCAGATACCACAATGGTCAACATGACAAACAGTATAGCACATCCTCTTAAACAGAACCTGGCCTATTTGTTGAATTTGTTTCGAAATATCTTGAGTCCTGACCTTTATGTGTATTCCTACATTGCTCTTCCAAAATGAATGACAAGCTACTGCGAGGGTTTCATTAGACACAGGTATGTGAGCATGTCATTCATTTCGGTAACGACCCGAGAGCAGACTCATGACAAAAACAATATCACCTTATTATCTCATTCCAAATCTTCTCGATCCAATTACATTCGACTTCTCCGCCTGGCACTCCTTTTGAAAGATCTACATAGAAATGCTGCACGTTCCTGGACGGTTGGGTTAAGACAATGATTAATAGGTTTCTGCTAAGCTCCCAAGTGCGAACCTCCTGTCATTCAGCACCAGCACCATTGTCGCATATCAGATCCGAAACGGCATGTCCGAGTCTGAAATAAGCATTATATTTGGATTTCGAGGCCCATGCGGAATCATTGCGAATGATAATGCAGACTTGGTTCTATCGCCCAACCCCATGTAATATATAACTATCTACGTAATCCAAGGGCTACATACTCTCTGATATACCATTCCCAAATCAAACTACAAGTTATGATTCATAAGGTATGGTCATGTCATGTTTGCTCTAATTATACTGAATGTGACTGTCGAATAGGTAGCGCTGGAGCATGAGCCCAAATAGCAGATGCTGTCATTATGAGCGCTCTATCGCCATTAGCACTTGTGTTCTCACACTTTGACCTCAGCTTTGGAGATTATGTTTAGCAGATGCGGACTCGTTTCATTCGATCTCAAGGTAAATTTCAAGCCCAGACCTCATTGACACAAGTCCTGATCTACGTTGACACCCGTGATGGTCAGCCAAAGGCACAGGAAAAGGCCAAAGTAGAGTATCTTCACGCCATTAGTCGATCCATACAACAATCTTGATGACATCCCCGATCATAGAAGCAGCAAGGATCTCAGAGATGAAAGTAGCTCCTAATAATCCAAAGCGCCACCCTCTGAGAACCGTATTGCCACACTACTGTCCGAACTTCATCAGGGAACAATATGCATTAGCTGTCGGGCCCATCCGCTAGTTTTGAGCACGTCGGCAGTGCCATGTGTCCATACTACCACCACGCGAGTGAAAATCTTCGATAGGGTGCGCTATACTGGCATACACCGTCCACCCAAAGGCCTCCAGGAACTGTCTTATGTCTAGCAGCAGCAGTCTTGCTCGCATTGCTTCCTGGCCCTTTGCTGCCCATGGATGGCCACGCGATTCGAACTCTGGCACCCAACACAATCCATCCTCCAGCCAGCGCTTGTGTTTCAACATCCTCTGAAACTCGTCTTCCGTCTCCTCCGGGACATCAATAAGACGTATGAGATTGCTGCCCATGAAGCTGAGGCAGAACCAATCATAAGCCTCTGTGATTATGTCCTGCTGTCGGAATAGCAGTGTGTCGAAGTCGCGACCCTTCCGCGATATATCCACGCTGACTTCCAGTACCCAGCCCGCGGCGAACAATGCCGCAAGAAGCCTGGTGACGAGGCGCCGCGAGGTTATACTTTCATCTCCATGTGGGCGCCACGGCAAACCGTGCAGTTGAAATTCGTACGAAATCCCATAAAGCCCCTCATCTTGCACGCCGTGGGTGATATTTCTGTATCTGGTCACGTACGAGCCGTTGTATTTCGAGCGGGAAGTGCAGAAGACGTTGGCTATGTAGATTTGTCAGCACGACGTGTTATCGTCTCTTACTAAGCTCCGAACATGGAAATGCTTTCGAGGCGTTCTCACTAGTCGATTTTGTGCATGGAGAGACAGGCATAGTGTGATGGGGTTGCCGATTCACTGGCACCGCTGATACAATGGGACAGGCTGCCAGTTGACTGGGTGCTATCCATCTCGGAGCGACGCTCGAGTCCGGCGGAGATCTTGTATATGTTGAGCTAAGTCTTCTTGTAGGCGTGGTTGAGTTTCTGTAGAGACTGGCAGGAGTAAAAACTGCCTAGGGAGGTATATGAATGCAAAAAGAGATACGTCCTGTAATTTGACGATGTTGCTCAATTGACACCATTTGATGGCAATGCCGAGAATCAGTTCATAAGCTGCTCCAGTCGTTACTGTCTGGCAGAGCCTATATCGGTCGCTATGGCTCGTACGTGATGCTCTTACCATACACTCATCGCTACTTTGGAAACAGCGATCACTTTTACAATACTTTCATTGCCCGCCCAGTCATACCAGCTTCCCATTCACATTCTTATGGTTGATTGAAATCTCATAGACCAGTCCAACATTTCCATTAGACAGACATCTTTTGGTCTGCCCGAAACAGGGGCCGGCACCTATCACATGTACGGTGGTCGTGCCTTGGTAGTGGCCAGATGAAGTTTCGCAACACACCAATCACAACACGCCGTCCATCTGGCAGCAGAATCCAAGTATATAATGATCAAAAGTAGGATGAATTACCACTCGGATAGGTATGGCCTAGCGGTTCTTCCTCCTAAAAAATCCTAACTATCATTACTTTCGCTAGGCCCTGGGGTTCGAGTCCCCAGCCGAGTAAAATTTTCTCTTTTCCTTTTTTTCACATCAGGGTCTTTCTTTCCTTTTTGCTTTTCGCTGCTATGGGTGGTCCATAGGAACTGGTGAGATGAGGTATAGTGAAAGCGGCGTATTAGGGAGAATGGACGGATCCTCCCATATTGATTGACCGGTATCCCTTAGACTGCAAATTCAGCATCAGTACATACAGGGTTGACTTACCGATATTGCTCACCAATAAATTCATAGGCCGTGCTCGCCGTAATCAAGCCCCCCAGGCGGCCCACCAGTATCCCTAATGTTTTATTAGACAGCTGCTATACGGGGGAAAGGGCGCCTCTGAATTTATTGGTAAGAAATATCGATAAGTCAACCCTGTAAGTACTGATGCTGGGTTTGCAGTCTAAGGAATATTGTAATGTAGTCTAGTTCGATTGTCCATCGAAAAGAATCCTTCTATGGCAGCGGGGAGCCTGATCATACCTAGATGTGGGGATGGGGTCGAACAAATCGAGTTGTCTCCTTTTAGATAATTCGACTTTCGTCCTGAACGATCCGGGACAATCCAAAATAGGATCATTTGACTAACAGCACGTCACCTTCTTATTAGCGAGTTAATGATCCGGACTGTTCAGTTCTACATCAACCAGGGGCATATCCGGTAAAAACCAATCAGTTGAATACACCACAAAACACTCGAATTCTAGGTAAAAGATGGCTGGGTTATTCATGTCTACCTCTAAGTTAAGAAACTAGAATATTGAAGCCCTGAGGATACCGGTGGCTGAGCCACCAGCCATTTCTAACCACACCAGAACTTCTTCATATTGCTCCTCTCAGGTCAAGTTCATTTGCAGGAATAAATTCATTCTCTGCTTGATCTTGCTGCTCGAACATCGCAGCTATGATCGAAAAAGGAAGTGCTCCCAGGATGTTGTATAATACTGTCGAGCGACTCTCAGCCCCATGTCCGGGAAAACGATCTTGACCGTTGAGTCTTAGTCGAACTCATCCCACACACTGCCATGCCGTTGGTGCCTTGCACTCGCGCATCCATCAAGTTCAAGCTGGTCAGAGCGAACTGGAACGTTCTCGTCGTTGGTGGCGTCACGAACAAGGGCGCGGTGCCTGGTAAGGCGATCGAGCCAGGGGAGAGTCGGGGGTGCAGGATAGCGCTGTTGCTCCGCATTTTAGTGGACACCACAGGCACAGCTCTTGGAGTTCGACGCGGTGGACTGAACTGTCGATCCTTCACCCCGGCCTCAGGTATGATATTTCCCTTTACCAATTAAGGACCAAATGCTTAATGCCACTGTCCAAGGGAGGCACCGGCGCAATGTTCAAGCTGACTACAGTTTACTTGCGTGCGCGTCCCAGATCACTTAGACCGATTGACCGACTGACATTGCCTTGGTTATCGACGAGGTAGCAGAAACGACAATTCTCGCCGAGAACCTGCAGCTCGCTGCCGCATCAGGGATTCTTGTTGATCGCCGGTTTTCTCCACAAACCCCATATTACCCCTCGAAAGGCAGCTCTCTTGGGTAGGTGGTATTGCGCCGGCTCGGCTGGCTCCCGGGAATGCAAACAAAGTTGTACCGACCTTGACCGAGCACGATCACGAGCATTGAATAAAATGACGGAGGCCCCTAGAGGCGCAAGAGCGTTAACCGGCTCGCTTTCTCGTGTCCAGCTCTTCACTCTCTTCCTCGGGCCTGAGCAGGCTGTAGTCTAGAGTGTATATACTGTTCTCCGGTCTCGTGCGGGCTGTAAACATGTCTGTTCGGTCTTTAATACTTGGCTCTGCAGCAGCCGCCTTTTTTCAAACGTCCCTCGCTGCCATCAACTCCACCAATGGCTACAAATATGTCAATCCGCTAATTGGCTCTATTAATGGCGGTATGTTCGCGAAAACTTAGTATGACAAATACTAACTGAACGAAGGACATGTTTTCGCCGGAGCGACGCTACCGTTTGGTACATCTCTCCTTCACCATCTCTCGTCTCGATGAACTCAATTGAGCTTTTAGCTTCAAAAGAAATGTGCCCGATCGTTGGATTTTGGCCACATCATGCTGATTAGTGCGTTTTTAAGGTATGGCCAAAGGGGTTGCGGATGTTACATCCGACAACCAAGGTGGCTACGCTGATAACGGCAGTCCTGTCACTGGGTTTAGTCATATGCGGTATGTGTCCATCTCATCGTGTCTTCTGTCGCTGTTTTCCGTTCGCTCAGGCTAACCTTTATCTAGTAAGAGATTCCTTTCCGCTATTTGGCTATGGGATAAACCCATCCAACGGACAACTCTAAGGGCGTGCCCTCAGATACCAGTTAACGCTTCTTGATTGCAGATGACAGCGGAACTGGCGGAGCTTCATCCCTCGCCAACTTCCCGATCTTTGCATATCCGGGCTGTGCAAATGACACTATCGACGGCTGTGTTTTTCCTAAGACCAGGCGACAAGTCAACGTAGTAGACGGAAGTGTTTCCGCTCGCCCGGGATATTTCACGATTGGTCTCGAATCTGGAATTACCGCCGAGGTGACTGCATCTGATCATACGACACTATGGAGGTTCACCTTCTCGGGTAACGCGACTGGTGATGCAGCGGTTGACGCACCACTCAGCCCTCTGTTCATTGTCGATCTCACCGATCTCCCAGATAGCCGGAAAAATGGTAGCGCAGCAGTAGACGCCGACTCGGGGCGTATGACTGGGACAGGTGTATTTGGACCGAGCTTTGGCATTGGGAGTTACGCGTTGCATTTTTGTGCCGACTTTCAAGGCGCCAACATTCGCGATACTGGCGTTTTCATGAACACTCGTGCAGGCAGCGACCCAAAAAACATCACTGTCCAAGAAGATGGCAACAGTCCACCACTCCCAGCAGGAACTTATACGTGGTTCGAGACCGTCGATTCCGGGACGGAATTTCTAGCACGGGTTGGCCTCTCCTTCATCAGCTCAGAGCAAGCTTGCACAAATGCTGAGACCGAGGTTCCAGACTTCAGTTTCGAAGACACCCTCGCAGCAGCCGAGCAAGCTTGGCAGGATAAGTTCAGTGTCATCACGATCGATACCACTATAGCTTCAAACTCTAGCAGCAACAGTAGCACCAGCTTAGACGACTTTCAGACTATTTTCTGGTCTGGGGTCTATAGAGCCATGATCTCGCCTCAGGATTACACCGGAGAAAACCCATTGGTATGTATCTTTCGACGTTTTGCTTCTTGCATGCAGCTCGGTTCGAGTAGTGCCTTGGGCTGTTTACGTGATGAGGGAAACCCCGATTTAAAGCCTCAGCTTGCTAGCACCAAGTCTCCATTAACATCAGGAATACTGACTGCGTGCCATAACAGTGGGAGAGCGATGAGCCGTACTATGACTCGTACTACTGCATCTGGGATTCGTTCAGGAGCATTCACCCTTTTATTACACTTGTCGACCCGTATTCACAATCTCTGATGATCCGTTCGCTAATTGACATTTATCGTCACGAGGGTTGGCTTCCTGACTGTCGCATGTCGTTGTGCAAGGGCTGGACACAAGGCGGCTCTAATGCTGACATTGTCCTGGCTGATGCGTACCTCAAGAACATCACACAAGGCATCGACTGGGAAACTGGCTATGAGGCAGTGGTGAAGGACGCGGAAGTGGAACCGTAAGTCGCATGCCATATCTTATGGTTCATATTGCTAACTCTGCGAAACAGCCAAGTCTGGGATGTTGAGGGCCGAGGAGGCTTGACCAGCTGGAAGAACCTCGGCTACATTCCCGCCGACGACTTTGACCCCATAGGCAATGGCTTGCAAACTCGCAGTGTCTCACGAACGGTCGAATATGCTTACAATGATTTCTGCATCGCTAAAATGGCACAGAAGATGGGCAAAGATGATGATTACGAAAAGTACGCGAAGAGATCTGAAAACTGGAAGAATCTCTACAAGGAGGACCAGACCTCGACGCTCAATGGTGCCACATTGAACTATACTGGCTTTTTGCAGCCAAAATACCCAAATGGCACATGGGGGTTCCAGGACCCAACATTTTGCTCACCATTGAACAATTTCGACTCGTGCTACCTAAATCCTAGTGGCCATGAGACTTACGAGGGCAGCACATGGCTCTACACTTTCTTTGCTCCTCACGACATGGCAGCCCTGATCACTACTCTTGGTGGCCCCGATGCCTTCGTC
Organism: Xylariaceae sp. FL1272; assembly: GCA_022432385.1. NCBI lineage: Eukaryota > Fungi > Ascomycota > Sordariomycetes > Xylariales > Xylariaceae > Xylariaceae sp. FL1272. The sequence continues at coordinate 414,818 of JAJJXC010000040.1, forward strand.
GACCGTCTTGACTTCTTCCACGAAAGCGGCCTTCTGTACGTCGGAGACGAACAAGGCTTCCTGCCTGTATACCAATACCATTACGCCGGCAGACCGGGAAAGTCCGCAGAGCGCATTCACTATTACATCCCCAATCAGTTCAACACATCAACAAACGGCATACCAGGTAACGACGACTCCGGCGCAATGGGGTCGTTTGTCGCACTTTCCATGCTCGGCATCTTTCCTAATCCTGGCCAAGACCTCTACTTCATTACGCCCCCGTTCTTCCCATCCGTCTCCATCACCAATGGAATGACTGGAAAAACAGCGACAATAAAGAATGTGAACTTCGATGCCTCTTACAGCGACATCTATATCCAGAGTGCCAAGCTAGATGGCGAGGACTACACTAAGAACTACCTGACACATGACTTTTTCTACAATGGAGGTACCTTAGAGCTTACACTCGGCTCGAAAGAGAGCACGACATGGGGCGCAGGAGATGATGATGTGCCGCCGAGTTTGAGCACAACGAGCAGCTAGACTGAGAGCAACCGTGAAAAAACAATTTATAGGGAAGAAATGATCTAATAATCTATTCCACAACTGACCTGCAATTGATCGTCTTGAATGATTCAGTATTCCAGTATTCGTAAACGCATCTGGCACCAACGTGGCTTATACAACCAGTGCTGAATGTGAGTGGTCGCACGACATGTAGTGTTGTAATTTTGGGAACAGCAAGGAGGCGACATATCGCTTCGTTAAAACCAGGGTATCGCTCGATGATTCTCAATCTGGTGTTTCCCGTCTCCAGCCAGAGGGGTGACAACCAAATGCCTGATCACAAGTATATACCGCATTTGCGAAATTAGGATGTCTATGGCGCCATCGAAAGAACGGAAATCTCGATGGAAGTGTTGCATTTCGCGGGTATAGACGCACAGAGGACGGATGTTGGTGCGCTCTCACCAAGCACCAACATCACATCGCTAAGCCTCATATCTAACCCCTGCGATACTATCGGGCGTACCAATCCCCCGGGAAGCTACCAGTTGTGTGACTTGTCAAATGCCAGTAAATTTAGAAGCAACAAAGCAGACTCAGTATTAGATGGATTTGCGAAGCCACCTACCGGTCCACGTCGGTACCAGGACCATGACGTTGATCACGTCGGGAAGATGCAGTTGCGCTTCTACACGCAGGAGCATCCGGGCCTTCGTGTTCCTTTATCTCATCCGGTCTCCCTGCGTTCGTCCTACCTACCTATTGACACGCTTCGCTTCATATGTTGCACAGGCATTCTTCCAGTTAATCAGTGGATCGTCGGGGCATCTAGATGATATGTTCCGAGTCATCGATACACAGAGCGCCACCTAGAGGACACTTAACTTAACTGATATCGAACTCACTCCTCTCTTTCACACATCACGCGCTCTCTGAACACTCCAGAATGGGGTCCCAAGACGACCCGCGCGTCAAGTTCGGCCTCTCATGTCCAGACGGCGGCGAATTCTACGTGTGTCAAGACTCCAGCACGCAATTCATCGGGTGCTGCGGCGAAGATCCATGCACATCGACACAAGACGGGACATGTCCCGAAAACAAACTATACAACGCCACTTTCAGCGCTGCAAGCGGCGTGAACTTCCTCGAACAGAGCTGCGCGGACTCTCCAGAAGACGCATTGTGGTATACCTGCTCCGACGCAAACCCGCCATTTCTAGGCTGCTGCAAGAACAACCCTTGCAACAATGGATGCGAAGACGGCAATCTGGTCGCTGCGGTGTTGAGCGATGATCCCAAGAACGCAAGTCAATTCTTACTTCCTGAAACGACGACGACAACAAGCAGCAGTAGCGCCTCCCCGACGAGTACTAATACATCGAGCGCGAGTCCGACGAACTCAGATACTTCAAAAAGCGGAAGTGAGAAATCGTCAGCTGGATTGATCGTCGGTCTCTCACTGGCTGGCGTGGTTATTCTGCTCATCGTGTTGGGCGTGTACCTGTGGTCGAGACGAAGGGAACAAGCGCGCCTGAAACGCGAGCGGGAAGAACGACTAGAGGAAGAACAATCGAAAAGATTGAATGAACCTCAGGGCTTATTTACCGGTAAATTTGCGCCCAATCTACAACACAAGAATCACAGCTGACCAGTCAAAAGAAGATGTCACCAGACCATCGACGAATCCAACCTCGCCGCCCGTGAACCAAAGTGCCTTCTCCGCGAACACGTCAATCCGAACATCGCAGGATCCGGAGACGAGCCCGGGATTCTCTCCAAGCACCAATCCGCATATTTCACAGGTCTCGGAGTTGGAAGGTAGTGCGACGACCATGAGGGCGATGTATCCGGATTCGCCGGAGGCTTATCGCGGGTTTAATGGGCGGGAGGGTCAATATTGGCGTTAAGGAGGTTGAGTAGTGATACCCTAATACGAGATTTGATTGAGCTACACAAGAATGACCCTTATATTTAAACAACTTCTTTTATACTGAGCTTCAGTCAGTATGGATGCACACCCCTCGACACACACACAAGCTGCTCGGTGCCTTGTATAAGCTGTGGTCTAGTGATCTAGCGAGGTACATCGGTGTGCGTCGAGTCAGGCATCTTCTCTATGACTGCGTCCCTTGGCAGAGGTCAAATGGTTGAGATTCGTTAAAGGTGAAGAAGATAGCATTTCCTCCAATTCATAGTCGCCAGGATCGAGAAGCAGACGAAAAAGGAATGGTAACACCCGATGCGAGATGAGAACATGGCATCTGCCGTGGTGTCGGCCAAGACAGGCACCATTACTAGGCCTCTCGTCTGAAAGTCAGTGGACTGGAGATGGATGGTAGTGGAGGGAGTCAATTGCTTCCATTTCTTGTTCATGCCATTCAAGAATTGCAGGCAAAGAGAATGTCTCGAGGCGCTCTACCGGCCAGCGTGGAACTCGTGGAATTGCGACAAGTGTGTTTTAGAGCTCTCTGGATCATCCTGTGAATAGACTTGCTCTGGCGTCAGAAGCATCTGAGACGGACCGGGCTTGGCGACAATGGGCCAAGGATCTTCCCGTCGCTACTCACCTGCCAAGCTCGGGGCTTGACCGTTGCAGCACGCTGGCGAGGCTGCGACTCTGCTTGGAGGGTTCGCGCAATGAGAGTCGAGAGAGTGTGGGGTGTGGCGCATGATGTCATAGTTCAGCGATCTCGATCTGCAAGCACTTTAAGCCCCGATTTTCTAGCTCGAAATCAAGATTGCGTCCCCTGCTCGACCTCGATGCGTGACGTTACGACAGCCACCATGACACCAGACTCGACCAACACTCCGGCAAGGATAGACGAACTTGGAATGCATGAAGGGTCCTGAACAGGAATTGTGCGAGGAAAAGCCCGTTAAAAAGGTCTGGCATCCCCCGACCTGTAAAGCCACAACTTCAACCGAGTTTTAATCTATCAGAACTTTGAACGTCACATCTGTGAGATACAGAATTTAAGCCAAATCAAACCACACCCTACGATAAAAAGCACCTAAACACACCAATAAGCCATCATCATGTCTTCGTCTGAGCAGTCCCCCGGTCCTCAACCCGAGATGCAGCGGGAGGAAGAGCCCCAGCAGACTCAGCAGCGCCAGCAATCCGTTGCCCCAAGCGAAGCTTCAGTTTCTCAGTCCCGGTCTCGACCTGCCCGACAGCGCCGTCGCAACCGCAGACGACAGGACTTCCAGCCTGATTCCGAGGCGGAACAAGGGCAGCAATTGGCGCCCCGCCAGCAACAACAGGCTCAGCAATATCCTCAACAGCAGCAACAAATGATGCCTCCCAATAGCCAACAGCAGATGCAGCAGCAACAACAATTCCAGCAGCAACAACAGATGCAACAACAGCAGCAGCAGCAAGATGGCGGGAAGAGTGATACCTTGAAGTTGAGACTGGATCTTAACCTCGAGGTTGAGGTCACGCTCAAAGCGCGTATCCATGGTGACCTGACATTGGCCTTGTTGTAAGTTTAACCCCTTTCCCTACTCTCACCACTTTGTCCCCCATTGACTACCGTCTCCCGCCCGCGGTTGTTCTAAAGTTCCGTTCTTTCTTAGACAATGATGACAATATCCATCCATTGACAAATTTTCTTTTCATTCTGATCCGTATCTATTCTAGGGATGGTTGAGTCTTAACTCGTGCGATTAGGGACACTTAATGGACATGTCGACCCGACATGCCGAGCAAAGGTGGATATGAAAGGGGCGGCGAGATTTATGATGATTACGATGGAGTTATTTGAGTTGTTATATACCACACCATGCTATTGGTGACTGCAAAAGCTAGAGATCTTTTTTACTTTGTCAGACACCCGCAGATGGTTGACTGTCCGGGCTTGTATAATACTGTATCTAATATGGAGCCCAATCTGGCGGTCATTGAAACCACAATCTCGTTCTCATGTAATGATATGACGAAATGTTGCAATCCAGCCTCGCCAGCAATTCGTTTGATCGAATGGAAATCAAGCCGCCCTATCGAGCTGCCGAAGTAGGATACGGTCCCCATGGACTGCAAACGGGTCAAGCAGGAATCGTGCTGAAATGACGTCATCTCGTCCAAGATCCAGCTGACCAGACAGCTGAAACGCACTCTCGGCCGAGTTCTCGGCACTCCACGCTACAAACCTGCCGTCGCTTACACGCCGGCAACGTCTCAGAACATTGTCAATCAGCAAGAATAGAAGAACTCTGCTTCGATGCGGCGGAAACAACCCTTTTAGGACACATTAGATGATCCGGTCCACCAAGCTACTCAATCTAGCGCTTAACCAATCGCCCAGTCGCCCCAAATTGCAATCTGCCCACCAAAAGGAGCTCAAAGCTGGAGGCAAGACGGCGCGCATCGTCAAGGCACAGTGAACTGTGAACTATCTTTGGCAGATTAAAACTGTATTTCGAAATTACATCAACTCACCACCCGCCGCGCCGGAAGCTCCTTGAATCTCCGAACTCAAGAGGAGGAAACCCATGGACCCAGACTTCACACAAACAATGGCCGACGCGAGCGCTCGCCTCGCGAGCTTAAACCAGGAGCACACAGAAGCTATGAGCATAGCAGCCTCGAATTTGAGGAGTCTGGATCACCACGAGCAGAGCACGGCGCAGAATAGTGAGCGCTTGCGGAACCATGTGAGCACGTATGAGCAGGAGATGGCGGATGCAGACCGGCGGATGAGGGAGCTGGGTTCGAATGGTGAGAGCGCGGCGAGTTCGAGGAGGAGTTCATAACTTATAACAGCGATTTTGACTTGGACTGTATGTTGATATGATGGTTGGATTGGTTGGGAGTCTAATGGAATTAATGAGACGACGTGTTATTGTTGTTATTAACGCGTGCTCGGTTATAATGACTTTAAAAACTCAGATCGCGAATATAAACAGCGAATACCAGACCAATTGCGCTTTATTACACATCGCCAGTGCTAGCAGAACGAACTACAATTGACGACGTTGTCCTGCCCCCATCACCTTCTGTCAAACTACACCGTAGCCAGACGGCGCGCGCCCGCGATACTTAGGGAGAATGCACCAATTCAAAGGAGACATGGCTTCTTCCGATGACCTCCATGTTGCATTATGATTCGTGGCCTCGCGGCGATTGAGCCTGGCTCACGTCTGAACTCGGCTTCTTGGCTTCATGCGGATCACACGAGAGCGGCCTGATTTTGCTGCTGTGGTGAGGAGACTTCGATTTAGCACATCGGATGAGCTTCTCTCGCCAGTGCATGTTGAGACGTGCTGCGAAGACTATGTTAACCAATTTCCGAGGCTTGAGCGATTGGATCTGGTGATGGATGGTGTAGAGCGACAGCAGGCCATTAGCAGATCTTTTATCAAACAACCACCTCGTGCCGCCCTCCCTGACGGCTCTCCATTTATCATCGGTCTATTGTTTGCAAGTTGGTCTCATTGAGGCTGTCGAACTCCTGGACATCGCATCGACTATGAGAAATCTATGATCCTTCAATATACATGTATGCGAAGGCTCCAACCTAGAGCTGTCCTTAAAATAAGTAGTATGCGAGATCTGCGTATTCGGTCCTCGGGTCTCATACATCCCCTTGTCTCGACTTATACTCCTCGCTTTCTAGTCTAGAGGCTCCGCCGGTGCCGGCGTTGACCTTCGCTAGGAAATCGACCTAAGGAATGAGGTGGAACATTAAGCAAGGTACCGAGCATCACTGATGCCTCTACATTCAGATGTCATGAAAGAGTTCAGATTGCCTATTCAAGCGAATAAGTTGAAAAGGTCCGACGACGAATAACTGCTTTTTACCTTCACTTAAAAAAGGCTGGGTTACTTGAGATGAAAACATACGCTTCTCCATCATAAGGTCGAATCCTGCGTGGCATTCGGGATCATGTGCGCAGGTTTTCTATGTGAGACATGCGTTGAACAAGAACGAATGAGATCTTGGGGGAAGTGCATGAAGTTGTTTCATTGGTTAGGCTGGCCCACGTCAACTCGCTATGTCTCTGATCATTGCAGAATCACCCCGTATATTATGTGGCATCGTTAGAAATGAATATCGCTATTGGCAGCGATAGAGCTTTTATTCCGCATCCGTTTTGTGTGTAAGACATGCCGTAACTCGCTGGCTTGATGTGATAGGTTGAGGGAATTCGTCGTGATGTGTACATCGATAGAAATGGCTGAATTGACGAGCTGCAGGTGATAGACAGACTTGTTTCAACTGCGTCTTTGCTGACTATTCCGTATCTCCCCGCCATGCCAGATAGCTTCCAGACAGCGCTCCCCTCGACCCACGCGTCGTGCGACTTGTAGCTTTAATGATTTTTCATCGACGATGGCTTCAGCAGAAGGAAAACGGAATGCATAAAACTGATCATGCCGCTCGATGTTCCGCTCGATGTTCCACTGTCGATAGCGCCAGCGGACTTTGGGAGTTGAAGCGTGGAGAGAATACAGGGTAGACCTTCCAAGTCCCCACTGTGGGAAGCTTTAGGTAGTGGACGCACCGGGCAGCCACCTACATTCGATGCTGTGCCGCTATTCCGAGACAATGCACTCAAGTAATCACGATGCGATAGATAATCACATCTTCCTCAATTCATCACTCGGCATGTGAGGTGATAGAAATTGAGTCCACTTTAACTTCAATGTTCTTCTGACACTGGTGGATCGGAGTCTAAGTACGGATCTGTACCTCTAGGCCTAAATGCTTGAAATTTGCTCCCTTCGGTCAAGGCAACGGATGTGCGGCTCGAAAGGTTTGGACTCCATGGCTGGACTGCAAGCCGTAAGCCCCTACATGTACAATGCATATGATGTGACTAGACTGCCGATAGAGTTGACCTCGTTGGCCGTCCATCGATTCTCATCCTTCTTTTGGATTTTCCCCCGTCTTTAACATACCTACACAACCCTCGGCTTGCAACCAGGCACGACACCGGCATTTGGCACCGGAGGCAACCTCTGCTAGGCTCCGGCTTCACGGCACACCAGGCTCCAGCTTTTCAGCGGTCCCTGCCACTACCACGCCGCCTAGCGCCCCTTCAGTTCGCTGCTGAACAGCCCTACGTTCCCAGTCCTGCTGCGGATTCCAGGCCCAAGTCACCCATCCGACTCGGATTGAACCCAGCCAGTACATCTTGGCACTGCGTGCCGAATAGCTGGGCCACGACACGTACGTACATCTTCGCTAGTAACAGCAGGCAATCATTGAAGATATTCTTGTCAAATGAGCTATCAGATCCAGTCACGACACAATCGAATTTGGACTCGTAATCGCCTTCCAGTCTAGGACTGATCTCGGGCGGCTATGCCTCCCTGCGGCAAAACCTCGCTATGCGCTCGCTCTCACAGCCCATGCAAAGTTGCCGTTCGATCAGGACACTCCTGTCAAATCATGCTGACATGGCAAGAGGACCCTGGCAACCTCAAGTCCGGCTCTATCGGCTGCGATGACAAGCCGACGAACCGGGTGGGATAGACGCTGTTTGTTTCTTTAACGACCCTTAAGTTTGAGTGAACTTGTCAAATGCCTTTCTCAAGGAATTGACATCCCCTGTCGTCTTCTCTTTCGACTTTCTTGGATCAACCTATCAAATCTAGACCCACGGGAAACATTGAATTAAGTGAAACCAAGGAATTGAACCCATTCATAATTTGAGCTCTTTGTTGTAATCTTAACACAATAACACCCAACAATACCTTTGTCCCAACGTGGTAGAAAGTTTCCACGTAGGTACCAACTCGCACCATCCCACTGAACCTTATCCATTGGAGTTCCTTCTCCGTGTTCGTCTACACTCTACTCCTGCCTGGCTGCAGATTCGTCGTCACTCTTTCTTGATCTTCACATTTCCTTTCTCACCAATCGTGTCTGTTCACTGCTTCATCTTCCTACTATCATCAACGATCATCACCACCATCACCGTCACCCCCACGCTCTCGCGCTCTCACCCCACATCACAACATGGCTATCCTGTCAAGAATAAAAGCTAAGAGAAGCAAAAGTAGCGACAGCAGCTTACAGCCAGCACACTACTTCGCATCATCAGAGAGCTCATTCGCCACGATGTCGGTGACCTCCAATAGCACGGGAGACAGCCGCCCAACAAGCCAGCATCATCACACGGGCTTTCCCGACTCATTCGCAAGACACACTACGTCCTTACGACACCCAGACGCCATAGTCGATCCGGATTACGCCATCTGCGCCGAGGAGATCGATCCCTCCAAATTGCTCAACAAGTCGAGACACTCACTACTGCGCAAACACAGACGGACTATCTCATCCGGCAAAATCACACAGGAACTACCGAAACTTGAGACGCAGCAGTCTACTGCAAGACGGTCGACGACGGATAGCGCTATTGCGATGGAGGAGAAGAAACCCACGAACGCGGAGATAACACCACCGTCGTCGAGAGCTGGTGCCAGCGGCACGAATCCATCACCGTCGGGCTCGCATTTGTCCCCGGGCTTTAAGTACACCGCCGACGGTCGCCAAGAAGCACGCCGGAGCAGGATTTTTGGGAAATGGAAGACGTCGAAAGACTGAAGTGGGGCAATCATCACGGTACGAGACTTAGTTGTCAGAGCATCATCTGGTATAGTAGGGTGGGCACGGATGGGCTCTTTTTGGTTCAGGTTGCTTTTCAGCGTGGAGTTTGCATCAAAATCGATCAGTGTAGCTGAAGAGATGGATAATCGGATTGTCAGCAAGACCCGTTTGGCTTTGGCCTTTGTCAGCCTCGACCAGTATATTTACGGGGTATAATGGGCATGAGCAGTGTATCATGAATACAGCAGTTCTCAACCATTTCTATATCCCTCTCTATCAACTCGCTCTATCTATGCGGTAACGTGACTTGCAATCCATCAACAACACGGTAGTTAGACTAGGAAACCGGCTTGTATATACATAGCATCCGTCCACGTCTCATCATCAGCCCTTGTGAAGTGTTTCGTCCCCTCTACGTCCTCGGCGCCGAAGTTGCTGTATAGATGCGGACAGCCCGGCACATCCCAGTTTGTGGCGTCGTGCCACGAGGGCTTGTAGCGGAGCTTGAGGACCCAGAGGGAGGATGCGGTTTTGAAGAATAGGTCTGCTGTTGTTGGGATCTGGGGGGTTTGTTACTTCCTAGTGTCTACCACAGATGCAGATGAGGCAGATGCGGAAGATGGGCCTGGGTGTGATAGTTTGTTATGTTGGTGTAAGGGGGGACTTACCTGCGTAGCGGTGCTGAGGTGCACGAATCCATCTTGCTGGTCGAGGTCCGAGAGCGGGTACTCGGCCGGGATCGGCGTCTGAGGGGCCGTCGGTACGATTTTGTATACGAAGTCCGGGAGAGGCGTTGGGGGTGCCATTGTTTGTTATTCGGTTGTGGTCTGGGTTCTCTTAGGTGGTCACGGGTTTTTGTACTTAGGCATGGTCACGTTCAATGGTGTTTAGATGGATGGGATCGTGGTCGCTCGCCTACTATTCAAGCGTTGTCTACACAGTCTATAGGTAGTTGATAATTGGACCTCTGCGGCCTAAAGTGTCTTCTTGTCGACGCTGCTTCGGGGAAGAGGTAGTCCATCGAGGCTTATGTAACAGGGTTTCACATTAAGATCTCCTCAAGCATCTCGGCACCTTGTTGCCATCTTGGCATTGAAGATCGTCCTAAGGGACCGGCGCGGCCGGCCCTCGCAATACTAGCGAGACGTAGACTCTATATCAGCGTAGGAGACTGTCAGAATCGAAAAGTGTTACGCGGCGCTGCAATTTTAGGTATAGAGTGTATCCCCTTTGGATAGCCTCGGCTCAGTAGGTAGGAGTACACAATTCCAATCTGCGGTTGAAGGTATGATGATCATATGATGATGCAAATTGGCACTTGGTGGACAGATCCCACATTACATGTCACGCCGTGCTGTGGTGCAAATGCAGGCTCGTGGCGAGTTATCGAACTAACCGTGGCCCCCGACCATCTTCTCCGCAATCTCAACATGGAAATGGCTCTCAAGTCTCGGCAGTCAACGTTGGACATGTTTGACCAGAGCTCAACATGCATGAGGTGCTCGGACGGGAATGCCACAATTCCATGCGCCACAACAGTGACGCCACTTGTAACAGTCCATCTCGACGAATCGGCTAGCTTCAAGATGAGATCTCAGGCAGACGACAGACGGTACTCCATGCCACAGCTGGACAAGGGTATCATGGGGAGAATGAGCAGAGAATGATGAAGCTCGGTGTCACATTGCGTGTCAATGTGGACTGCGCCACGACCTAGATGTGGCGAACGGGACCCGGGGGGGTATGCTGCTGTGGCTGAGAGCCTTGAGAGACGGGCGCTAATGCAAGCTTAATCGTTGCGGTTGTAAAATTTGGTCATTCCAGCAATGATGATGTCATTCCAGTTGATCAAGAACTGCGAATCGCCGCGATGTCCCTTATGTCCCCGTCGCAAGGTGAAGAAATGAGGTGTCGAGCGGTGTCTGTGCCGAATTGCCGTGTAGTGGCCCCAGCATTCCAAGCCATCAAGTTTCAGAATCCCAGGACGGCAAACATGGCAGACCAAGAGTCGCTATGTCCGTGGATTAAAATGCCATTGTAGTGTTGACTTATGATCAAGCTATCACAAGCTACTAGACGCAGATAAGTTTAGCTGGAGGTATGCGGACTGGGAGAGGTTGCAAACAAGGAAGCTACCATCAAGGTAGCATCTAGGTCGTAGATCCAGATGACGCAGTAGCATGTCAAGGGCTGAAAATAACAGCGTAGTAGGTGCATGGCGTGCACCTAGACCGGAGGGTCAACGGCAGGGTTCGTCATCGGTTGTGGCCCTGTACCTGTTGGTTCTTGGGCTGGTACGAACCAGTCAAACAGCAATTCAAGGCACGACCTCAGGCAATCAAAGGCGACCGCCGAAAGAAAGCAAGCGTGACCCCGTGACTAACCATTCCTGCTCGCCTGTTGACCTGAGCAACCCGTCCGGTTTTGTGCAACGCCTGTTATTTAAACATAACCAGACCATCTCCCCGTCACTCTTCTTCCTCACCTACCACATAATCCATTGTTCCTGCAAACATCGACGTTCCCCAGTCTTGATACCCATACCACGCTTACAACACAATTACGATACCCAATTCTTGAGTCTTCACCTCACCAACACATCCACAATGCCTTTCACCGCTAGGTATGTTTGCCGACCCTCAAACGCTCACGGCGTCGCTGTCGAGCATGCCATCTTCAGCTGATTGAGCTTGTTAATGACTGACTGCGCAACAGCGATATCTGCAAGATCATCCTTGCCGTCATCCTCCCACCTCTGGGTGTCTTCCTCGAGCGTGGCTGCGGCGCCGACCTCCTCATCAACATTCTGTTGACGATTCTGGGTTACATTCCCGGTATCATCCACGCCCTGTACGTAGCTGCCGCCTTACCCCGCTAGAGCTTAATCGCAAGCCTGTTTTCAGCGACACCAAGACATTTGGCTAACAGTCCATTTTACAGGTACATCATTCTCAAATATTAGTCTGCCTTCAAGACAAGAGCTAGATCGCCGTCTTTACTACGCGCTCATTCATGACAATGGCGGACCGGACTATCGCAAAGAGCAAAAGAAGAATGATCGGAACTACGGCACAATGGGGCTAGACTTGGCAAACTTGGCAGCCAGGATGACGACACCCTGCCCTGACACGATATCCCAACCTCTCTTCTACGATACCCTGTTGCGCGCGTACGAAGTGGGGTCCCAAGCTCTAGCCCTACCAAGAAACAACAACCGGCCATTCCATTTCCACAACGTTGAGGTTGGGAGATGAATCGGTGATTGCATAAATTAATACCTTTTTTCCTATGTCAAGGGGAGTGCGTTGCGATTTGCATTAGGATGGATGGATGGTTATTCCTGCGTTTTCTGCTGCTCCCCGACTTCTGCGAGGAAATGAGGGAGCACGCATGTAATGATTATGAACTGAACCTCGATACCCAATAACCATCGTTGCCTCTTAAAACAGAAACCCTTCGTCTTTGTACATCTGCGCTTGTGATATGTTCGTTGTGATAGCAGATGAATACTCTCGCGCGTAGTTCGTTCATTATCAGAGACTTCTTGTCTCATGTTTCCACCTCCAATATTTCACCACCGGTCTACAATAGAGTAGACATCTACAGGGATTGTTGATCTGACTTGTTTACGGCAGCTCTCTATCTTCTTCAATGAACAGGTTCAATGAAGATCTTCGCAGCCACTCACACATGAAATCCCACCTAGCCTGGAGGACTTCGATTGTTTGTGATCGGATATTCATACAAAAAATATACGAAGATGTACAGCTTTTACCAACACTTTCCTGGCGATGGAGGATGAGCAAGGGAAGGTCCTCAAAGGTAAAGGCATCCTAATAGCTCTCACCACAACTAGCAAAACATTTCACCCCAGCATTACACAAGCTCTTGATGGTAATGTCATTACGCTCTACCTACTTTAAACGACAAAACATCATTCTTCCCAGGACTAACAAGTGCATCCTCGGAAACCCTCACACCGCCCACACCCTCCACATAAGCAATGGACGCATCACCCATTACTTTCCTCGCCACATCCCCGACCGTCATGTTCTTCTTAACGAGAACACAATCCCTAAACGCGACTTTGGTATCGCTGCCCGAGCTGAAACTCGTCGTATTCCGGACGGGGAATACTGGCGTGAGACCTAATATCTCGGCTGCTTTCGATAACACCTGAACCACGCCCGTAGACCCGTATCTATACAATATCATGTCCTTGTACTCCTCTATCGTCGCCTTATTCTTCTCGTCTAGTTCTTTTAGCCCACCGCCGTCCGCCTCCCCCATCTCGATGAGGTCTTCCCGCGTGTCTACGAATTCCGTGCCCTCTGTGTAGCGGATATACCCCTGCTTCGCCATTTTCCGCAAGAACAGCTCTGCTCTCGCGGAACAGGGCACGACGAGATTGGGATCTTGTTGTTTCGTTATCTTCATCATGTTCTTCTCCGAGTCGGAGTCGTCGATCTTGTTCAGTGCGATGACGGTGGGGAATTTCTCGTCGGTGAAGGCTGACACCACCCTGTCGACTGTTTGTTCGGACCACGCCTCGAGCGGCTCTTTCAGCGCGAGTCTATCGAGTGTGCGGGCGACAACGGCGGATGTACTGCCGTACCCTGAGAACTGGTTCTGCAGGGTTTCCACGGCGGTCGCTTTTACGGCGACGTGCCGACGCTTTATGGATCCCCATCTTTCCCATAGGTTGCCTTTTATCCACTGGACGATCTCGGAGCGTAGCCATGCTATGTCTTGCGAGGGGTCGTAACCCCGTGTGTTCTCGCCTTCGGCGTTTGTTCGTCCCGAGGCGTCGACGACGTGGATAAGGGCGTCGGCGTGGCGAAGGTCGTCGAGGAATTTGTTACCGAGGCCTTTACCTTCGTGTGCGCCTGGCACTAAGCCGGCGACGTCGAGGAGCTCGATGGGCACGGAGCGGCGGCCCTCGATGCAGGAGCCGTAGTTGGGGCGGCATTTGTCGGAGACGTTGAAGCGGGCGCAGGCGCATTCGATCTGTAGGTAGCCAATTGCGCGTTGGGGGTCTATCGTTGTGAAGCTGGGTTGGAAGTCAGTATTTTTGCTCTGGAATGGGTGTTATGGCGTGATACTTGCCGGGCCCCGGACCGGCGATATTGCGACTCAGCAAAGTGTGAGGGTATGAAGCAGCTTCACATCTCAGCTCAATAGCAATATGAGCTAATCCGGGGCCCAGCAAGTATGGTTCGTACGGAAAGTTCCCTGTAGTTGGCGCATCTAATCAGCGTCGTTTGTCGCGGCTGTTGAGTGGTGGGGGGTCTTCACGCACCAACTTTGGAGGTAGCATCGGTCAGACTGTTAAGAGTCGTGCTCTTGCCAGCAGACGGCTTGCCGACAAGCCCGATAAGAGGATCACGAGGCATCGTGACTTGCTATCGGAGCGCCGGCAAACACACTGGGACTGAGGGCGACGATGTAGCGCGATATCGAGGCGCAAAGTGGGATGTCTGGAATCTGATGTTGATGGTGGGGTCCTGTCGAATAAATTTCCAGGTTCCTATGCGATGCGGGACATGATGCTTGTCACACCCGGGCGCGCGCTGAGCAGTGTCTCGTTAGCTCCACTTACTGCGCTGCGTCAGGCGAGAGCTTCCAGCTGTAGCGTGCATGGTCCACTGTAAAACGCAGCTCGGCAGGGCTCAGGGCTCTGTGAAGGTCCCCGTCTCATCAGACTCATGCAGGTGCTCGGGTGTTTTACATCACTGCGGCATGTTTCCGAGCCAAAAGTGATTGTAATCAAGCTATAGTCGACTTTGAGCTCGTACGACTCTCGACTCATTCCGAGACTCATAGACCCCGAGACCTAGAAAATATGGAAAGAGGCCACTTTCCTCTGGACCTTTTGCCATCCTGGTGCGCTTTCAACGACGTGACTTTCAACAAAGTCACGGTTGCGGAAATCAATGGCCGGGGCCTCGGCTTGATTGCAAACGAAGATCTCGAGCTAGCAGAAGACGACGATAATACCCGGTCTCCTTTGCTCACAATTTGCAATAATCTCGTCTTGTCTGCGAGTGGTGTAAAAGAATATGCCAGACAGAGCAGGGACTTCAGCCGGCTCATTGATGTCGCTGGTCACCAAGTAAGTCCGGGTATCCAAGTCCGTACGTATTCCTTACAACCACGGAACTAATTCAGTCTCCTATCAACCTCAAGTCACACAGAATTGATTTTCTTCTTTTCCTACTTGCCCAATATGTGCTTTCTTCCAGGAACTACTCCACCCGTCCTGGCTTGAAGGTTCCTTGGACTCAGTACTTCAACTTGTTGCCTCAGACCGTGCCTGTCCCGACTTTATGGTCGGAAGCTGAGCGAAATCTACTCAGGGGCACTTCGCTCGAGGTGAGCTACCTTCGTCTCTTTTCTGTTCCGAAATCGGCGTTTCAATGGGTCCTTCAGCATACTCATGTAGATCAGGCTGCAGTTTCTGCCAAGCTCGCTGCTTTGAGGATAGAATTCGATGCCATTCGGGAAAAGACGCAGGACCTGGAATCATGGAACGAACTGCTCGACCACGATGGACCCATCGGTCTGCATGACTGGATATACCTCGATGCAGTATATCGGTCCCGTTCACTTGGGCTGCCCCGGTCCGGCGAGTCCATGATCCCTTGTCTTGACCTCGTGAACCATTCCAGTCCTGCTACCGCCTATTTTGAACAAAATACAAATGACGAGATTCTTCTTGTCCTGAAGAACGACTCTAAGCTCAAAAAGGGAGACGAGATTACCATAGACTATGGAGCGGACAAGTCGGCCGGAGAGATGCTCTTTAGCTACGGTTTCATCGACGCCAATGCAACCACTAAAAGCGTCGTGTTGCCAGTCGAAGCTATGGACGACGACCCACTGTCGAAAGCCAAACTCCACGTTTTCGGGAGTGCGCCGACCCTAACGATTACCGTGGATGCCTCCGGGGTTGTCCAATGGAGTTCACCCTTCATATATCTCATGTGCCTAAACCAGGAGGACGGTCTAACATTCCAGATCTTGCAAGAGACTGATGGCTCGCAACACCTGCGGATGTTTTGGCAAGACAGGGATGTTACAGATGAAGCTGAAAACACGGAAAAGCTTATCCAAGGGCATGAACTGCAGCAAATATTCCGTCTGCGTGCTGTCACCATCATCCTTGAGACGGTGCAACAAAGATTAGAAATGCTGACAAGCCACAGTGTCGAAGACATGAGCTCGAGGACTGTGAGGGCCGAGATCTTCCAAGCGGCTTTACATCTAAGAGGGGTCGAGCAGAAGTTGTTCGAAGCTACTCTGCAAGTACTGGACGATGAGGTGAGTGCCGACCACTTCACGACAACCTCGTCATATGTCTACCAATCAAGAAAGAGATAACACTTACCATTGAATCCTTCGTTGAATAAATCGTATGAGGATCTTTTACTAACCAGGGCTTATGCAGAGGTCGCGACTAGTTGAAGACGAGTCGGTATTGGCGTATCTCGGATCAATGGAAGCTGGAGACAGTGAGGAGATCGACAAGGAGCTTAGTTGAGCAGGGCTCTACCGTGACTCGTGTCGCGTCACCGCGCCACAAAGATACATCAAGAAACAGCAGAAGGTCAGCCAATAGGCACTATTGATGCACATCGAAGTATGCAATGCATAGAAAGTCAAATCATCTGCGCTCTAAGTCAAAAACTTAGACATTGCAAGTGGCATTGGGGTATGCGGTTGGTCTTGTCAGCATACTGCAGTGGGAGACGAGGTACGGATTGTCCACGATTGGAAAGCCGCACCCCCCCACGGATTAAGCATCAGCTTCCGCTCCGCTGGTCATCCTGAGTGATTGCAAATACGAAACGATGTGCGGCGAATGGAATAATATCAGCGATTACGACCAACATCCCCTGCCCTTGCTCGGGCCGACGACCCTAATATATAACACAATCTCAATCTCTCGATACGGAGCAGTCACGAAGCTTGAGCATCACCGATTACGAGGCTACGATTTGCTCTGCCCTATCTGTATTTACCCGCTCATATCAACCGGAGCCCTACGGCGCGAGCTGACTGTTCCATTTCACGATTCTCTTTCTTACGTACACCTCGTATATGATATATTGTTCTCCCATTGACATGCTGTCAGACTCGGAGCGATCCGATCCTATTCCATGAAAGACCTTGTCAACCACGTTGCAATGAAGAAGTAATACCGGTTTCAGCGTTTGTGTCAAGCGTACCATAACGGAGCCACTTATAGGGTATAGGGCTTAAATCTCGCGAACAAGCAGCGCTTATTCCTCCTCGGACATATTGTTCATCCCTGGCTATTGCATACTTGTTTACATAGAAGTATCCAGGAAGAGCTACAGTTATTAATCAAAGTTGTTCACATAGCTTTGCGTATGAAATACATTCGTTCGTTCAATTCAATTGGTGATCATCCTTCTAATATCCACGACGGTCGGCACGGTTCGCAATAATCCACCTACCCTGGCCACAATACAGGGACGTTTCGGCGGCACTTTGATTACTGACTGAGTGCATGCCGTAGCTACGGCAGTTATTCAAGCACCGCAGACTGTAATTTATCTATTTCAGATATCGGTTGAGAACAGTTCCCACTTCAATCAGTCAATTATTCATAAAAACGAAGTTGAAAACATGATCTGAGTAATGGTCATGTGCGCAATGTCCGTATCTGAATTTACATGTTTATGCACACCGGGATTTTCCGATTTACTACCTTATGCTCGACGTTTATACTAGTGTTTCTGAATGCCAGGCAATCATTTCAGTTCCTTGCCATTCGCCATGACATAAATGGTCTCGTATTAGACAGAGGCTTATTTGATCAGCATCGACTTGACAGCTAGCGTATGAAACTATTCCGAGAACTGACTTGACCTTACGGAATTTGTACTAATAAGATGGTTGGCTCCTCTCTAAAAGCGCAAGACACATTGTTTAGTCTAATGAGGAGAAGTTACCATGAAGCCGGTTCGTCCAAGTCCCGGCATAAGTATGATGAATACTCGTCGTTCGAAGAACTAGCAAGATTGACTTCGCGCTCATTGGATTATCCTCGCCCCGGTTGCCTCCGCTCAACACGCAATGAGATGTTCCCCGGAGAGGTGACTGAATTGCCATACCAAGGCTGGAATATGATGCTTCCCTCTTTAGCTTTTGGTCATTATGTAGTTCGAGTATAGAAAACAGTATCCAAGGCTGAATGCTTCGGTGGTATCTTGGACTGTGCCATATAACGCCTCGCTGGAAAGCTGTGATAATGCGGAGCCCTGAAAATGATAGACTGAGAAATGATAAACTGAGCGTTAAGAATCCCATGGAATATCACCCGGACTCCTGCTCTACGGGTAGAATCGCGTTGGAACACACAGGACACCTTGCCCGGAAGCAGCACACATCAGTATTCAGTATCTTGCATAACGCCGTCGACGGTGATGCACTAGGACCAACGGCAAGGGGTCTACGTTACCCCTGCTCACCCCAGATTCCAGACCACCCTCCCCATCCAGCAACGTGATGTTGAGATACGCTATGCCCCCGCAGTTTCTCGACAGGTGTTGGCCGGGGCCTCGTTGTAGTCATCTGGAGAAGCGGGCTCTGTGCGCGGGCACACACCAGCGGGCGCAGCTGGTTCCGTTTTTTTCTCTTTCCCACCATCTCCGATCGATGTTGGCTATCTTTCCGCTCGCTGCCTCTTTTGAACTCCTCCAACTATTCCCCTGTCCAATTCGAACTACCACTCGCTGATGCGTTTTCGTTCATTTCGTTCATTCATCGAATAAACAACATTGACCCGGAGAAGCCGCATTTGTACAACTTCGGCATCGAAATCGACACGCAAGCCAACGTCACCGTTGCGCCTCGTACGCCGTACCACGAAACCGTTACTGTTCTGTCGGATTGAGAACTGGGAGCCGAGCCGAAGACGGGCACACACATGGACCGAGACAGATTTTGAAAGATCTACGCACGCCACGACTACATACAACACGCGTGCGCGCGTTCTAGACACAAATACCTGCATCTGCGGGGTCAGACATCGCCAAGATGCCGGGAATATTACCGATGAAGGTGATCAAGGTGGGCACCAGCTCGCAGAGTAGGATTGCCCAGGCCTGCGATCGGTGCAGGAGCAAAAAGATTCGTTGCGATGGGATCAGACCGACATGCACGCAATGCGCGAACGTGGGTTTCGAATGCAAGACGAGCGACAAGCTTAGCAGACGCGCGTTTCCTCGCGGTTACACGGAGTCGTTGGAAGAGCGAGTTAGGCAATTGGAGTCGGAAGTCAGGGATTTGAAGGACCTGCTAGATGAGAAGGACGAGAAGATTGATATGCTCTCGAGGATGCACAGTCATAGTCAGCATCATCGTCCGTCGTCGGTCGGGTCCAGTGCGAGTCCCAAATCGCCCACCGAAGTCAGAAGAGAGGTGAGCCCGGCGGCAAGACAGGATGTGTTCCGCGTCCAGGCTACACCTTTACTGCTCGGCGTCGAAAATTCAGATTCGTACTTCATGGGCCCGTCAAGTGGTCGTGCTTTCATCGGTGAGTATCGTCGCGTGTTCAATCGTGATCAATTCTAACGACCGTCGTTAGAAACCTTCAAACGCAAGATTCAAGAAGCTGGCAAGCCATGCGGGGACTTCAACCCCGAGGCTTTCCTTCACATCCAAGGATGTTATCCTTTGGTTACCAAACAGCCGTCACAATCACTTAGAGTGCCACCGCGGATGTTCTCTGATAGATGTGTCAACATCTACTTCCAAGAATGGGCACCCCTCTTCCCTGTCCTTCACAAGCCCACTTTCTTGGAAATATATAATGAGTTTTCCGCCGACTCCGATAAGGTCAAGAATAGCTATAAGGTCGCACAGCTGTACCTGGTGTTCAGCATAGCCGCTTTGTCAAGCCGGCACCCTGATTATGAACAGATTGCTGCTTGCGAGATGCAATGGCAAAAGGCACTTGACAACATCACGATGGACAACACCATGAACACCCTACAATGTCTGGTCTTGGCCATCATGTACTGTACTATAAAAGCGGATTACAAGCGTCTACAGCACTATAAGGCTGTCGCTGTTGGATTGTCTCTTCGACTTGGCCTGCATCAGAGCCAGAAACGTTTCACTTTTGGAGCTTTGACCATCGAGACACGCAAGAAGGTCTTCTGGACACTCTACTCTCTTGATTGGTATGTCCTCCTCACCACGTACCAAGGATTTCGTCGCTGACTCCTGTAGCTTCTCGGCCGCCATGCTTGGCCTCCCAAAGCTTTTGAATGAGGACGACATCCATGCAGAATACCCATCAGACACTGATGATGAATACGTTACAGAGAAGGGCTTCAAGCCGACTCTTCCTGGTGAGAGCACCAGAATCTCAAGTGCTTTGGCATTATTCCGGCTATCGCGGATCCTTGCTCGGGTCTTAGAAAAGAACTACCCTGCTGCCACAACCCACGAACTGTCATTACAGCAAATCTCGATTCTCGATGCTGAACTCCAAGAATGGAGTGACAGTCTTCCGACTCACTTGAAACTCAACTTTGTGCAAGACAAACCGTCGACAGATATCACTGGCAGCAGGTCTCCGATATTGGTACGTCTCACATCACTTCTCGTTTGATCGCTGCCTTCGACTAACTTTTACTAGGCTCTTGCATACTACCACATAAGAACTCTCATTCATCGGCCAGCTATTGGCTCTACACTGGGTGCCAAAGACTCGCCTGCACTTTTGGCTACCGCGGAATCAAGCAAGCACATCATACAGATCATCGAATTGCTCGAGGAGAGAAACATGTCATTCTCCCTCTGTCTAAACAAGACAAATGTCCTCGTGCTCTGTGGAATGTCCCTTCTCTACCAGAGCCTAGGTCTCAAGAATGACAGCAAGCTCATGAAAGACACCGAACGACTAGTCAACGTCGTTCTCAATTTCCTTCACAACTCCAGAGCCGCAGGCCTACCGGAGTTGAAACGTGTCGCAAAGACCTTGATTGCAGTAGACGAACCCCCAGCATCGAAACCAACGCAAAGAAGCCCGGGTACAATGGGCGCTCCATTACCGAGGACCTCACCAACCTTGAACAGTTTTAAAAAGAACTCGCCATACATGAGCCGTTCAAGCGCCGCAACAATGAGCGAGACGGACCTACTATCTCAGCAGGAGAAACTCCGCCGCATGACAATGCCGAGTTCTACTGCTCGACCAGAAATCTACCGCACCCCATCCCGCGCATCATTCGATCAGCAGCACGTCGAGCAACCACCTCGGCGCGACCACCGGTTTTCAATCTCCCAAATCCAACAAACAATGATGCGAATGGCACCAGGCAAGACGAAACCAAGTCTCGACTACCTCTCATTCCCGCAACACCCCGTCCCTCCCACCTCAGCCTCCCCTCTGACCACCCACAACCAAATCCCCTCCCCACAGCAACGGCACCACTCCCTCTCTTCCCACCATATCCCCAATCCCAACGGCACTTCCAAAACCGCAATGGAGGACGTATCCCTCTCGGAATGGGAGGCAATCCTAGGCGCCATGGACGGAAACGGCGTAGGAAACCTGCACGATGCGATCTACGGGGGACCCGCCTTATCTCTCGAAACACCTACCACCACCAATACCGCGGTTTCAAACTACGGGGATTGGAGCCCGGATTCCTGGGATTTGTCCATACTTAATATTGGAGAGCTAGGGACACAAGCTGCGGGCCCGCAGAGTGTGTTGAGTATCAGTGATGAGAGTCTGAGTAGTGCGGATGAGCGGACGAGCGGGGACTTCTTTTTGAGTATGGGGGAGGAGTTTGCGCTTGGGGGCCAGAGGAATGGGGAGTTTCTGGGGGATGTTGATTTGGGGCTGGGCTTATAGGGTGTGTTGAGGAATTGTGGTTTAGTAAAAGGCGCGCGTGTTGCTGGAGATGTTTCATTTATGATTGGTACGGCCGTGGTTTGGTCTGATATCCCTGTATGTTTGCTTGTTATCTACTGGTGACTCCTTGCGGCAGGATGTCGGCTTTCGTAGGTTTGGTATATGGACTGTCTTCACAGGCTTCAATTTTATTTGGTTTATTGGACTTGTTTCTTGGTCGTGTTTTGAAGCTGGGTGTACAGTAGTGAGGTTTCTACGAGATGATGAAGGCTTCAAGGCATGTCGGATTACCAAATAGCAGTATCTTCGAAAACAGGATGCCGTCTTGATGTTCCTGTTGATTGTCTTTATGGTAAACGGTATGTTACTCCCTTAGCTGGTGGTTCGTAATATTTATTGTTTATGGTATCAGGGAGACGGATATTGATCATGTTTCGGGTCTTACCTTATCTGTCGTTTGAAGCCTAGATGCCATTGTGTATTCCCTTCTACCGTCCGACATTAGGCTAGGTCTATGTTTGTGCGGTTGAAGGCATGTAGTTGCTATCTGTCTCAGACCATGCATTACTCTGCAGGAGAATGTTTGTGGAGAGCAGATGGCGCCTCATTTTTGAGACAATGACGCAATTCCGCGCGGTTCATGCAGGGCAGCATATGTCATCTGGCGTTACATGAAGAAAAGAAAGTCTGGCCGTTCAAGAAATGCCTCGGCTGGCTACGTCAAGGTCTACTAGTAGGACATCTGTCGCTGGCGAGGCTGGACACATATTGTTGAAGAGATATCTATCGCGCTGCTCGCCCTTGCGCCATTTGCAACGTCCATTGGAGTCCCAACCCCACGCATGCCCCAGAACAACAATAAACTACTGCGAACCAATCATCAATATCAGCACGTAGGTATCATTCAATACCACGATGCAATGACTCCCAAGCCCACCATCGTCAAGGTCTTCGAATGAGCAAAATGACGTGATCCCACCTACCAGATTCTTTGAAACGCTCCCTTCTTTTCACTTCCACGTGTCTCCCTCCCTTGGTTCTCGCTCACCGTTCTTCAGGGGTCGGCCCACAATGGAATGGATACATTCAGGCTTCACACTTGACAGGCACCTGTTCGGATGAACTCCTCGGGGCCCTGATATTGTCCGCTGCATCCGCACAATGCTGAGATCCGGTGAGCCTGCGGAGTGACTCAGCTTGTCGTACCGTCACATATACAACTCGCAGGCCGACTTATGCTCTCTGCCCTTCGACACAATTAACCTTCTTCGACTTCTGACATCTCCACCATTACAATAATAGCCTAGAATAGCACTGCCGGGACCCCTTGGACTATCCGAGCATCCCTGCCTTGGCACTTCCACCGCGCGAAATTCGACCCGGCAGTATTCTTCCTATTTCGGATGGAGGCATATGCACTGGAAAAGTGCCAACTTACTAAGACCCGCAAATAAGCGCTGCTTGCTCTTGTTCAAGCGACCCTTCGACACTCACGAGGCTCCTTGATTTACTTTCATACATATCAGAACCTATACGTCGTGTTTACTGGATTGGAGATCACAGGACACTCGATTCTCGAAACTGCGGCCTCGGGGACTTCGGCAGCGGGAGATCAGCAACTGCCAAACACCCGTTAACTCCGTGCGCTGCTGAGCCGCCCGAACGGCTGCCTCACAAAGACTCTACACAAAGGGAGGGCGAGACGAGATTGCAGGACGGTATTTCTTACCTGTCGAAGATCCGGAAAAATCTAGCGGCTCACTGGGATCTGCTATTGCATTTGTTCGGGAGCTTCATCAACCTCCTGGGCGAATCAAGGCTCTGCCTCCTCAGAAACATCAAAACGGACTTCGTCAACAGGGCGCGATTTCACACTACAATCCAAATCTCCTCGCCTACCAACTGTTCTATAACCATCAATCGACGAATTTCAGCAAACGTCAGTTGGAGAATACGAAACTTAAAAACCACGGGTTGCTGCGCGTATTCACCCGATTGGAAATCGCGATGGCGTCATCGGGGAAGAAACACTCGCGAGCTGTCTCCGTCAGTGAGCACATGGTGTCAATGACAGCTCCACCGCCGAAACGATGGAACCAACCTAGCGAAGTCACCGAAGTGAATGAGCGGAGTCCATTGCTGAGCACCGACAATGAATCACGTAAGCTCCTGACCCCCACAGCGATGTCCTCGTGGCTGGGTTAAGAACGGTGGGAGGCTGATACTGACCACAATCTAGCCCAACCGCAAGACATGTCTATGACAAGGCGGTCACCCTTGACTAAGCGGAGACACACGCCGCTTGGGATTGCTCATCGCGGTTTCAATGCTACAATTCCGGAAAACACAATGATGGCTTTCAAAGCCGCCGTTGAAGTGGGCGTAGATGCTCTTGAGACGGACCTCCACTTATCTCGCGACGGCGTCGTCGTGTTGTGTCACGACGGTTCGCTCAAGAGGACGTTTGGAAGAGATGCTAAAGTAAAAGATCTCGATTGGGCGGAGTTGAGTCAACTTCGAACTTTGCGGGAGCCTCACCTGCCTATGCCACGACTTTCCGATCTCTTGGCATATCTGGATGAACCGGGGCTTGAGGATATATGGCTGATGCTTGATATCAAAGTAAGGGGGAAATGCCAGGCCTCAATATGTACAGCGACTGATTCTTGCTTTACAGAGAGACGATGACCCGGAAGAAATGATGCGGAGTATCGCACTTACAATCGATTCGACCCCCGGTAGACGACCTTGGAGCGAGAGAGTCACTCCTTGTTGCTGGAATGTGGGTGTTCCTACAATCCTAAGCGATGAGATCTAGTCTCTGACTTACGACAGGCGAACTATATTAATCTCAGCATGAAATATTTACCCGCATTCCACGTTACGTTCCTAGGTGTCTCCATCAAGTATGCGCGACAGTTGACGAACATTCCCAACATATCATTCAGCATTGTGAAATGGGCGCTCGCCTCACCTTGTGGGACATCTTTTATACGCGACATGAAGAAACTAGGTCTCCCGGTCTACGTGTGGACATTGAACGATGAATACTGGATGGAATGGGCTATTCGCAAACAGCTTGCCGGTGTCATCACGGATCAAGTCGCCCGATATAATGACGTACGCGATCGGGTCGACGATAAGGAAGAGAACGGAAGGCTGCGGACACGAACTAAAGGCCGACGCCCGATATCCTCGACTGTAGCTCTTACGCTTCGTTTCTGGGCCGAGATTGCCTTGTTCCAAAGTCTCATTACGGTTTTCATGACGATAGATCGGGTCAAGAACGGTTCTCCCAAAAGTCAAGTCAGGAAGGCGTTGAAGAATTAGGACTCTTACGCCTCGCTTGGCATTAGTCAAGACCATTAGGGGACTTGACCGGACATTGAAAATTAGATCTGTTTACAGCCATCATCAACGACCATTGACGAATTGATGATACAAGAATTATCTACAGACACGAGGGCCTGAGCTCAGTTCGATATCCAAATCAGGGTTTGAAGCAATCCACTGTTGTATCACCAACTTGCGCAGGCCGAAGTATTATACCATAGCTATACATGAACGGGGCGACAGTCAAACGTCGATTGTCGCATCCGTATTGCATAGAAAACACACATACATCATACATAGTACAGTCAATACAATAATGTGTGCTAATCTGAATGAAGACGCCGGTTGGAACCCAAGTATACCGTCACTCGTAAAGATTACAAGCTTCATGACACCGCGCAGTCTAGGTTGGTTGTCTCACAGAGGTGAGAGCGCAGTCATCGAGGAAGCTTTGGGAAGTGCTGTATACGCCCATGAATAGTAAATAAGAAAGGGATGAGAGTCCAATTATTGTGCGAATGGATGGAGGCATAACTACTGTATACATTCTATACACATCTTGCCCTCTGCCACGTGCTCCAAAAGCATGGCAGACTCCTATAGATGGGAAGCCGAATAAGTAGGCCTATTTCCTGACTAGTTGTGTTTTCACATGCATCTCACTGTTTGTTCAGGACTCGATGCTATGTTTTGGCGTCAGTGGAATCATCATGGTCACTTCAAAGATCGCAGCTGGATGGAGGTGAATCTGCAAGCATCAGATGGGGAAGGATGGACCAGCGGTATGTCAGTGTGGATATACTTTCACGTTGAACAACCGCATGCATGGCCGTTGCAGTGATGTACGATAGTACAAGGTTGATAATAAAGAAAAATACAGAATGGCAAGTTAGTCCCGTGATGCAGGATGCAGTGATAGCGTTCATGTCACAAATCCGTCCAATGTTGCGAATGCACTGGCAGTGGACCTGCGTGCGTGTTGTGCGATTCAATGTGAGTGGCGGCACAAGAGTGCATGCACTATATAAGGCCTAAAAGTTGGTCGAACTGTCGGGCATGGATTATTTCGATTGGTCCCTACCTGCAGATGTCCCATCATACCTCTTTAGTCTTACAGAAGCCTAGAGCTTCATGAGCGCTGCTGGGTCGGTGACGACTGAACTGGTATCCCACGCAGGTCCTGTAAGTCCCTTTTTTCTTTTTTGCTCATTCCCCTTTTTACCTTTTTGGGTTTGTTTTCTCGTTTCTCAATTATTTGGGTCTTTCGCTTCACCCTTATGTATTTTTTTGGCTGAGGCGATGGTGTCCTATATGCTATTATGTGTGTGGATGGTATGTCGGGCTGGGTCTGTCTGGGCTGCTTCATTAGTGTACTTTGGGGGGTTTGGGGGAACGGTCACCGTAACGAGTGATTGCTGTCAAAATGGCTGTAGCCCACTAAAATGGTTGTTCTTGGAGGTGACGGTTACAGTGACGGTCACTTACCAAAAATCGAAATGTTCCTTATTTCAGTCTTTAGCAAGCGATGAGTTCGATCCTTCGCAAGGCTTTTCTGGCTGGAAAGCGATTTTCGCTGAAAATTGATCTCTACCACCAAAAATACGGCTGTGACCGTATTTGCCGTACCTTCCGTCACTTCTGCGACTGCTCCGAATACACTATTTCTATGGTATATGTGCCGTTTCAGTCCATCTTCCCGTACGCGTAGATATAATGACCTTGTAGCTCAATTGGCTGCTTCCGTAGTACCACTGCTTCCGTAGTACCGTAATACCGTAATTTTGGTAATCCGTAGACATGTTGTTTGATTTCCCGACGTGAATAAGTTTTTTTTTGTGACCATATATGTGACTTGGGTAATGTAGCAATAGTTGGACCGGATGTATAGTATAAAAATACTTGTACATCCGGTATAGCAAATGTACCTTGTCATTTTTCCGTATAGTGTCGAAATGGGTTTCGAATCTGGAAATCGTTACCAAAGGCAAAAATCGTCTTTCGCTGGAGATGATTTTTACCGAAAGACTCTCAAGTGACTGCCACCGAGCCGGAACTATTTTTGGCCAAAATTTTGATCCCGGTGACCGTCCCCCCAAACCCCGGAAGTTCGCAAATGTTGTTTCTGGGTGGTGTTTGTGTGTCAGTATCTTGTAAGATGTTGACATTGAGGCGCCGCGATGTTGTGGAACAGGGGTTTGTAGTCTCACCTCTCGTTTCGTACATTGGGGGCCGGCCACAGGATGGGAGGATCATGATCAGGTCGCAGCTGGCTGTCTCGTCGCATCTCCCATCTCTCTAGCACA
The DNA here is from genome assembly GCA_022432385.1 of Xylariaceae sp. FL1272. Lineage (NCBI taxonomy): Eukaryota > Fungi > Ascomycota > Sordariomycetes > Xylariales > Xylariaceae > Xylariaceae sp. FL1272. The sequence goes on from JAJJXC010000040.1 coordinate 442,399, forward strand.
CCCAGTCCCTATTTGTGAGATTTTGGGTCAAACTCTCATTTTTGCTTCGTCGCAACGGACGCGATCAAGAACTGGGACGATGGCTACGAGTCAACATAGCCTACACGACCAGTCCGGTCTTGAGGTTGTTAGGCAGGACTTCCCTGAGCCTTACGCTCCATTTCCACAAGATCACAAAGACAATGATGCAACGATGTCCAAATCAGCACGACAGATCCGACTTCCTGACATAATGTTAAAACGGTTTCTATTCTTCGCACTCCTCGCAGCCATCATCGTCACTGGAGTGGCAGTGGGAGGAGCTGTGGGAGGAACGCTAGCAGTGCAGAAGAAGAGCAATCATGAAGAGAATGCTGCCGATATCAGCAGCAGGTATATAATCCCAATGCTCAGACCCTAGCGCTCGAAGAGATCATGCTGATTAAACCAGTACAACTAGCATCTCAGTACCGACACCGACATCTACACAGTCCCGAATCGCACCATCGACACTGACCACGCAAACCTCGGACGCAACCAATACACCAACGCCGTCATCGGACTGTCCTTTGTCAAACAGGACGATAGATGTTTCCGATTTCACTCTAGAGCAGGAAGGACCAACAACTCCTGAAATGGGCCTCAAGTTCGAAAAGCTTTGTTCCGTCGATACTTGGGGTTACAACCTCGCGGAGTCTGTTGCCAACAGCTTTAACGAGTGCATAGAACTTTGCGCTTCGTTCAACTTCTGGAATAACAATGCTGGGTGTGTCGCGGTTTCTTTCCACAAACTTGACCGCGTTTGTTATGTTCATAACCAGACTTCGGAGCTTCATCTGGGTGATGATTCTATTGATATGGCGTTGCTGTCGGCTGATTGAAGCTCAGATGGACGGCTGTGACATTTGCCAGCCGAATAGACATCTTGGAGATTTGATGCTGGACTTCGGGTACGTCTGTTGGCTGAGACACAGTCGTGGTTGTGGTTTTGGACAAGAAAGTGCCGCATCCCATCCCAGTTAGACGCACGGAGTAGTTGTTTACATAGCCTATGAGAGCGATAATAATGAGAGTATGCAGTTTTCGAAGGGGATGGCAGTGGGATATGTGATGTACCATGCTGTTACTCTATGACATTTCTCGCATTTTCTCTTATATAAACATTTAAACTTCTGATCTTGATTCCTTCGCCCACTCCTATTTCTGGCTTATATGCTTGTGCCGGAGCTGAGTCTGAAGCAATGACTGAACTAGCCTGGATTTCTGGTATAAGGACGTATAGACACAGCTTTCCAAGCATCTGATTGCGGTTAGCTCAGTTCTTGAGGAATAATAAGTCATGCAATACAGAGTTGAAGTAATACTCACTTAAGCCTGTTGCTTCATTTAAATGGCCTTTTTATTAATTAGGACACTTAGTTACTTTCTTCATTATTTCCTCCATCCTGGATGACTCTCGAGGTGAAAGTTGTTACCTATAGACCCCGCCCAGGGTAGTTGCCCAGTGGCTCATAAAGATACAATTCGCTCCACCATTCCTGCTCTTCTTCATCCAATTCGCCCCACCATTCCTGCTCTTCTTTATCAGACTTGTTCCACCGTTCCTCCTCTACTCTACTTACAGGCGCGCGCTTAAAAAGCTTCCAGTCCCACTGGTCCAGCTCCTTCTGTACTTGTGACTTTTTTACCCATTCAATATTTGCGGTGTAAGCCAAATCGCCCTGGACTGCTCTGGTCTCAGGATTCGCCTCCTCTATTTGATAAAACCAATGATACTGTCCTAGCAAGACTCTGGGCATCATTATCCAGGCCCCCGTTCTTCCTATCTGCTGGTGTAAGAGACGCTTGATACACTCGCGTCCACTCTCAGAATGGAAATGTTGAACAAGTGCGTGTATTGAATCGTACTTTGTCCCACAGCCCCATAAGCTCCCAGTCTTGAGTTCCCCTTTGCAGACAAACTTGTGTTCGCCCACATGGAGGTTTTCATGGCGCTCCCTATCATCTAGGTTAGGGAAGATCTTTCCGCACACAATGCAAGCAGATTCTGGTTGATTGGTGTGTATCTCGAGATGGGGTCGCAATCCGAAACATCTCATTGGGCAGAATGGACACTGAAGAAGCCGCGAATGGGTAGAATGGTCTTGAACAGTTGTTGCTCCATTGTCTAATGTGGTCAATTTGTTAACTCGATCTGCGTTGGAACTGCTTGCCGGTGACAGCGCAGATCGCACATCCACGTTTTCGGCGTGCGATGTTGGCGCGGGATTGTCAATGTCTAGCTCGCTGGCCTCGGAGCTAATTATTGGGCTTGCCTGCTGCGGCCCGATCTGATCATGCTGTACTTTAGAAGCTCCTGAGAGTACGTCGAGTTCGGTTTCGTCGAGGGCCATTTTGGAAATAATTTCACTATCTGAATCTTCAGAGATATCCCCCTCGTTGTTGTTCTGCTCCTCTTAGTCAGCAATTCAATGTCGATGTTTTTAACTCAAGGTATCCATATAAACAGACCTCGTCATCTGAAGTCTGAGAAACAATCTCCAAGTTCCCAGCGCTATTGAGACTACTGGCGTCCTCGCCGTCGAACTCATCTTGGTCCTCTATCGGCGGGAGGGCGAAAAGTGCAAGGTCTACTTGATGACGTCCGACGTGCTTTTGATATTGTTTCAAGGACTCCAGCTTCTCCATGCAGAGTGGACACTCTGTTCTCGTAGCCTGTGCTCGCTTTCGCTCGCTCGAGTCCAGGACCCCGCTGATTTCGTCAGGGGGCACAGCTGCAGGATGGCTCTCGGCGAAGTGATTCTGGAGCTCTGCAGGAGAGTTGAACGTTTTCGTACATGACAGTGGGCAATGCCACGATTTCCAGTGATATTGAAGCACATGTCCCAGCCAATCGTGCCTGAGGGTGAACTCCGCATTGGTCGCAATGCAATCCCTTTCAATGCAATTGTACGGTTTGAGATCTGTCATCACATGCCTCCTGCGAGATTCGTAAGCTTTTGTCTCTGATGATAAAAAGTGGCAATATCGGACACACCTCCACTCGATTGTGGTTGTGACCGAAATTATCATGTAACAAAGTGGACATTCGAAAGGACCGTCGATATATTGTTTGGGTATCGAAGGAATCTTAGGCCTTCCCGAGTCTTGCGCAGTAGTTGCGAATGACGTTCGGGAAACGCCGGCATCCGAGTGTCCGTCTTCGTCAAGCACAATCATCGAAGAGTGCGTCTTGATAGAATCCTTCAAGGCCAGTGGGATAGACGACGCGATCGTACTCTGCACGTCAATCCATCCCTCTTCAATCCATCCCTCTTCATTCCGGCCCTCTTCAATCCGGCCCTCTTCAATCCGCTTCTCTTCAATATCAAGTCCCGCAGATAACTTCTCGCGATGCGATTGCCGATACTTGAAGTACTGGCGTCTCCTAGAGATTGCTTTTCCAAGACGCTCAATCAAATAATATTCGGCCCCTGGAAACTTGTCACGAACGTAGCTGATATCATGGTGCTCGAAGTGGGACGTGTCAGTCAATTTTGAGGAGATGAACCGATCATGGGGAGCAGGATTGTGGATCGATATGGAGAGACAGAACAGACAGTCGATAATTATGCAGACACTTGTAGCAACTCGCTCCAAGGTTGATTCAGAGCCTAGCTCTCGTAGCTTGCGCATAAATTCGGAGTCTAGGGCGGAATCGTCGTCGCTCAATTCGTCATTGTCCTCGTTCTCTCCAGCAGAAATTGACGAGCCAGCTAAACGCCCGGTCTGTCAGCTAGCTCTTACCGCTATTCCAACGAGAACGACCACCTGAGTCATTCAAGCACTCCTTCATGCGGTTCACTTACCTTCGTCAACGGATTGTTCCAGCCTTCGGAGAAGCCTTAACACTTGCTGCTGTAGATGCGAAGAGTCTCTTAGACGATAGTCCAAGGAACTCCGACCCGTACGGTGAGCACCGATATTTCCAGACCATAGCTTGAACCGAGCGCGTTGATATTCCATTTTTGCAAGTGACGCATTTCTGGCTACGAGACCGTCCACCCGAGTCTTGTCTATGTCCGTTGCTGCAGATAAGACTCTGAAAGCAGTGAGACACTGGGCGACATGATTTGCAATGGAGTCGGCCTGTCCAGTCCTCGAGGTTGGTCCCGTTTGAGCCGAGGCCATCGCGAGTTGTGCTGCGTGTAAGCTCTATTGATACTGTCGTCAAGGACGCACCATATGGAGAGTCCAGACGTAGAGATGTTAAGATCCCAAAAGCGCGCGAAGCATTTTCTGTTGGCGAAAGCCAATGGGTCGGCCGCACACCCCCGCGCTGACGTGCCACCAATGTGGACAGCAACCAACAGATTGTTGCGCTGCATATAACTGCAGGTTCGCCTGCCTCATTGGTTGTGTTGGAGAAAGTGGAAGAACCGCGGACGTCCCAGATCTGCAGAACTCTGGTCATAAATCGACCTGGCGACGACTTAAATCAGGGCTCATTACCCAATGCCAATTGGTGGGCTCGGAACAAGAATTGAACGCGAGAAAATGATAAATTTGTGGAAGTAGGAAATGACAGTATGGAATGCGAAAGACAGACGAGAGGGCCTGGCGACTGGAAAAGATGCCAAGGATGAAGTACTGCAGTGACATCTAATATGAGGCTCATCAGGAAACACATTTTGAGCGGCCCAATGCAGCTCTACCCCTCAAACTGGTCAGTTCAGCCCTCGTCACCGGGTTCTCGACCTTCGACTCCTCTCCCATTGCTCTTGGACCTCGTTGTGGTGTGCGCAAACATGTCCGGACTTGAAGTAGTCGGAGTCGTGCTAGGCAGCATCCCATTGATCATCTCGGTGCTCGAGAACTACCAAAGTAGCGCCGATAAGATATCCATATTTAAGCACTCTAAAGAGGTGCTATTGAGATACGCCATCCAGCTCGAGACCCAGCAATGCCTCCTCCAGAACACTTGTGAGTCGCTCATCAGCGACATTGTCAACACTCAGCGTGTCGAGCAGATGATCGCCGCCCCGTTCGGATCACTGTGGAAAGATGACAGCGTTAAGGACCAACTATACTGGAAGTTGGGCAAATCGCTCGACATCTTCGAAAAGAACGTTAAGCAATTGCACTCAGCCACCGAAGCATTGAAGAAGGTGATAATGACGGGGCCGGATGATAAGGTATGAACTCTGGATCTTTCCACCATCTGCACATCGCAGGCGGCCAACGTGAAGCTTACGTAGCAACTAGGCTGCCAGCGTCTCGGAGAAACTCTTCAAGGTCGAGCTGGGGAGGATCATATTGGCACTCAAATACGGGAAATATCAAGAGACAATGAAGGAGCTTTCGACCGCAAACTCGGATATAGCGAAACTTCTCGAGTCGAATTCCAAGGTTTCCAAAGGCCAACGAGCGCGTGATCAGGGGAAGCTTTTCAGCGTGCTGCGAACTGTGGCTCGGGACATCTTCAACGCCCTCATGCTCAGCTTTCCCTGCAATTGCTGCTCTTCCCATGGCGTCAACTTCCAGCTACTTGCCCCATTCATCGTGCCGTACCGAGACGAAGAGGCTTTGCTCAAGCAGCAAGAATTTCGCATCGCCCTGTCGTACAATTCCCAGGGTCTGGCCGGCAAAGGGCACTGTAATAGCTGGGCGTGGAATGAGATAGCGCTGCGTATTGTCAAGCCACAGCAAACTTCGGATGCTTCTTTGTCCCCACCCAGTATAATGATGCCCCAACACAGCACGCAGAAGCGCAAGAAGAGCGTCATGTTCATGGTGAACAAGCGGGAGTCACTCGACTCGCAAAACCCCTCTCCACCCATCTCGCCCCCACCACCGACCGTTATTCCTCGGACGTACCAACCGGCACCGCTGGATGTGGCCAATCTCTGTGAAGAACTCGCAACCAGAAAGTGCGCTGGGGGTGCCTGTTATGGTTATGTCACCGGCCAGACTAATACCGATTCGCACAAATTCGGTGTGTATGGCGTCAATTCCTGCGAAGATACCGGCAGTTGGTCCATGCTCTCGCTCAAACAGCTCCTAGAGACCGAAACCTTTAACAAGGACGGGCCCCAATTGCCCAAGCAACTCAACATAGCTGCAACAGTTGCTTCGAGTGTACTTCATCTGCATGACACGCCCTGGATGCCCCAGGTCCTAACCAGCGCACACGTCTATTTTCTAGAGCGCAATGGTCGACTAGACTATGATCGGATATACGTCGCCAAGACACTTGCTCAATCAAGCCATCAGTCCGAGGATGACTCCGGCTTGCCCACCACGAGGGCTATCAAGAATCGAACCATTTTCTCGCTAGCGGCACTGTTGATGGAGATAATGTTGTGCAAGACACTCGACAAACTATACGCTGAGACGAAACAACCTGACCAAAAAGTGTATGCGCATCCACTACTCGACAGGCCGGTGATTAAGAGTCTGCTTGCCGATGTTGAAGATTACGCATCCGATAAGTGCAGGGATGCAGTAAATAGTTGTCTGAGATGCAACTTTAGCTGTCCAGCGTTTAGCCTAGACGATGAGACGTTTCGCGAAGAGGTTTACACAAACATTGTTGGCCCGCTGCAGGAGATGTCCATGAGCATGCGGCTAGACTGTTGATAAGTTTTGCTCAGCTTGTACAGCGCCGGGGAAGGATAGTCTAAGGATTCGGAATGTGTACAAAAAGCCGCCCTCGAGAGTGATGCTACCGTGCCGAATGACATCAGTCCGGCCAGCTGAGGGGGAAGAATGACAATAATAGCCTGGGAAGCAGGATGGCAACAAGGATGACTCTGATGGCTGTGCCCGACTTACGAATGTCTTGCGCGCTCTGACCCCTTCGTCAAACTTCAAGTTCGATGGGCATATTAGGAGCTGTCAAGTGCGCTGAGCAAAGGTCACAAAACTATCAGGAAGTGAAGGCAACAACATCCTCGTTCACCAACGAGCCCCTCTCTCTTTTTTACTTTATATTTTATGTAGCAAATAACACGCTTCAATATTTCATCTATTAATATTTGCTTACCAATTTTAGCTCAGGCTGGCAACAACCTGGAATCCACCTAGTAGGTTTCCGACTGTGCTTTCTTCCACACGATTCCTGAACTGTTCTCATTTAGCGATCATAAACGCCACTGAGAGTGATTCAGCAGTCATATATAGCACTGCTATCCCCGTGCTGACCAACTTAAAACGTAGCCAGGATTGTGGCATCAACAATTTCTGATGGATAAGGGGAACTACAAGTGTATATCTGTAGTACTATCAATGTCCCCAAGAAGGCAAAGCTTCTCTCTCGGTCTCTGATACCTGTTCGACGAGGCAAAGTGTGCAGGTGGCCACACATGCCAGCTTTTCGAAATAAAAAGAATTATTTGTGACTTGAATAACGTTACTTTAGTCGCTAGGCATTGTGTGAGGCAAGACTCAAACAATCACATAACGTGAATCGTGGATTATCTACTTATTAGCTGCCCAACGTCAAGCTTTTCTGGAGACTGTAAAATATTAAGTGCACACTCAGCAAACTAAGAAACTCTACATGAAGCCATGTTAGGCAAATAAGTACTGCATATGTTAGGGCAACTTCACATATGCCCCAAAGTGAAGCCGTTGACTAGGCGGTTCTCGATTCGGAATTCAACAGCGTACTCAATCGGAACGCAACGACTTCATCTAAACTACTCGGCGACCACACGTTCAAGTCAATGATTAACCATATGATTATTCGGAATTTCTGGATACCGCGGGTTGCTTTTTCTCAATTGGTGCTAACTGGGCACAGAGCCAAAAGACAAAACACAAAACAGGGTCAACCGGGGCAGCTTCGGCGCCGCACGAACAAAATCATCGAGCTCAGTCCTTCTTCTTGCTGGCCTTGCTGGCCTTGCTGGCCTTGATCTCCTCGTCGCTCTCGCCTTCCTCGCGCTTACGCTTGAGGATGATGCGGATCTTCTTGGTGGCAGCGGAAGCGGCGGTGGCAGCGGAGTTGCTGTTGTTGCCCACAAAAGTGCCGGAAGAGGTGATGGTGGTCGTAGAAGGGGAAGCAGCAGAGGCACCCTTGAGAACAATGCGAGGGGGAGGGCGAGGGCCGGTCTTGGGGCCGCAAACATCGGGGTGCTTCTCGCGCACGGCTGGGAGCATCTCCTTCAGCCACTTTTGACTACGAAGATCCATCAGTTGGAATTCATAAGGAGATGGAGTCAGATAGAAGTCTTACCTGATGCCGGTCCAGGTGGCGTCTCCGTGTCCGAACTCCTTCATGACCTCTGTGGCGCGCTGCCACTCTGGGGTACTCAGCGAGCCAGGACCTCCCTTCTCACCGCCGAACTTTGCGAGCCACATGGCGATCATCAGATCGACCTTCACTTTGTCGTCCCACTTGATAGGCATGATGTCGTTGGCGTTGTGACGTTGGGTGCGGGGGAGATTGTGGTTGTGGGTGGTGATGACAATGGTGATAGCGTTGCTTGTGAGATTCACAACGATGGTGATCATGAAGTAATTGGAATTGTTGTTTATATAAATGCAAAGGCCCACGCTGTCGTCGCTCTATTCAGGTGTGGCTCGCTCTGTGCGGCAGGGCCCCTCTGCTACGGCGAAATTCCATAACTGTTCGAATCGCTGTTTGTGCAAGCTTCTGGATAGATGTCGGCGAATAGAATCGGATCGACCTCAGATGTTGCGGGCAAATCATCTCCAGACGCAGATTCAGATTTGTCTCTGCGCTCCCGCTGAGTATAGCTTCTAAGAGCCATACAGAATGAATGTCTCTTCTGAGCATAACAGTAAAAGCACAGATAAACTATATACCGTTCTTTTGCAGAATGTATATGGTATGAACATCATGAACAAATTGGCATGACAACTATGATGGTCACAGCTGTTAGGAAATGTGCTGCTTTCAAAGATTAAGGATCTATGGTACAGCGTGAATGAGTCTTTGACTTGTGAGGGCGGCACTGTATTACGAAGACCAGACAAGAAGATCTTCGCCAACAATGCTCAAGTGACCATTAGCAGGTTACTGATTGGAACGAGACATATATATGGATAACATGAGTACGGCGTACATATTTAAGTCTTCAAAGCTAGCTTTACATTGTGACAATTCTTCGTTAACTGTTCTAACCGGTTGAAAATGAACACGGTCTAATGCTTTAAAGCCTTGCACGCATACGGAATATCGCATTGAAGAAAAGCAATCGCCACCCAGATGAGATGCTTATATAGTGATTTAGACAATTATATATTTGATTGTGTTTTATAGAATTGAACAAGTATACAATAATAGTAAAATGATTAGGGAAATTAGCAGCTGGTCTATATATACAGTTCAAACATCCTGCACTCTGTAGGGCTTTGGTAACGCTTCCGTTGAAGCCAGAAAAGGAGTTTGGCAATGGAGTAAGACAGACGCTGTGCTTCATTGTTACGCTTTCATATCGAGACTGACGTGCGCTCTCATCAGGTGGCTGTACAAGGTAGGTAGCCGCCCCAAATAGACCTGACAAACCAACCAACCACACTGCGGTCCGTTCGGAAGCCCAAACCCCGCTCAAGGCCTTCGGCTGCCTCGTATAATACAAAGGGATATCCTTATGATCGCTGTTAGGTACTTCATTCAGTTCTTTCTTGACTCCCACCTTAATCACACAGACAAATCTCTTACCGAGTGTCAAACGATTATTAGTATTGCTCAGAATCTCAGTTTCGACCACGTATGCCTATCTCTTACTCCGAACCAATTCAACATGGCGCAAACCAAACGGTTTCATTGCCATTTGTGCCAAAAGCTATTCAATAGTGAGCATGCCTTACAAGCTCACAAAAACGATTCTCCGATGCATCGAACATCAGAGACCGTGTCAAGCGCCAATGCTACCAGCCAAACAGATCAGAAGACGATACAGTGCATCGAAAAGTGTGGTTTGGCGTTCACCGACAAACAGCGCTTTATTGAGCACAGCACTCAGACCGGACATCAGAGAGAGAGGGTCTGCACCTCGTGTCAGAAACTGTTTGTCAATAAGGAAGCCCTCAGAAGCCATGAAAGGTCTTCTCCTAAGCACAAATTGAATAGCACTATCACTATGCTGGAAAACGCAAGCCTTTCTAGCCGATATCCATGGGTTTCACCGGCCGCAGACGCAATAATGCTAGACAGGCTAAACTCACTGTGTCTCAGCCCTGAGCGCATGCGCACCGAGGGCTACCCTGTCGGCACACCAGCCAAGCCCAAGAAGATTCCAGATGGCTCAGCCAAGTTGAAAGCCGCGGTCGAGCGAACATATCCGCGCAACCCCCACGCCCGCGGTGCCATCGTCCTTGACTGCGAGATGGTCGGTGTCGGCGTCGGAGGCCAACAGAGTGAGCTTATCCGGCTCTGCGCCGTTGACTTCGTCGTGGGCGAGATTCTCATTGATGCACTGTCGATCCTACTCAGAGTGTCGTCGACTGGCGGACGGGGATCAGCGGCGTGAGCGCGGGCCTCTTGAGCGCTGCCAAGGCCAAAGCGAATGCTGATGCCAGATTCAGAGCTGGAACCAGGGTCAGCGGGACAGTGTCACCGGCGGGGTCACGGGAGGTGCTGAATGGGTGGCCAGCGGCGCGGGCGCGGCTGTTTGAGTTTATCGACGCCGAGACGGTGCTCGTGGGGCATGGGCTACACTTCGACCTCGAGGCGCTGCACATGAGGCACGCCCACGTTGTGGATTCGGCCGTCGTGACTGCCGAGGCGGTGTTCGGGTCCGAGCCTGGCGCGACGCTACATCGTCGGTGGGGTCTCAAGGCGCTGAGCCAGGAGCTGTTGCATTTGGGGATCCAGAAGGCCGCTGGGGGTCACGATTGCGTCGAGGATACCCTCGCCACCCGGGAGCTGGTCCTGTTGTACTTGCGGCAGCCACAGAGGTTGGTGGAGTGGGCTGTGATCGCGAGGGAGACGTTTGAAAAAGAGAGATGCACACGTAGCAAGGTGAGCAAGAGGAAGAGCAAAAGCGAGAGCACCAAGCGGGGGCCAATGGATGCAGTTAACAGTGAGGATTCGGACGACGATTTCCACAATTTCGACTACGAAGGCTACCTCCTCGATGCTGGCTATCCAGCCAGTTATGTTCACGGCCTCTTGTATTGAGTGCTCGGCAATTGCTTCGGAGACCATAGGAGCTAAGAACTGTTTTTGTTTGTCTTGAGATAAGTAAGGGTGATAGAGGCCGGCTGGGTATGAGTGTTGTTGGCTTTTTCTACTCCTTAAGAGGCTCTGCAACAAGCATTTTACAGTCATCAAAGATGTAAATGCTTAATTACGTGAATCTAATGTTGGCTTATGGCCAACGAGTAGTTAGATCGCTGAATAGCATTGCACAGTTTCTCTATAGTATACGCCATAATGTGGAGCATGTTATTTGTGATCCGTAGAATTTGGTAAATCGGATATGATGTCAGCGCCAAAAGACAGTGTACTTACTAAGGTACGTAAGGCATAGCATCTTTTCACACAGAGCTCTGAGAATAGCCCTATTGGCCCTCGGAGCGATTCCGATTAGCCCACGAACAACAACCTAAGCTTATATCAGCTATCTCTTGCATCTCTAACACATGGCAGAACGAAACTATCTGAAACAGTTAACACCTTGTCACCCAGGGTACTTTTCACGGTAGCTTACCAAGTGTTCGATTGAGCCATTTCGTTGTTCTTGACTGAGTAGGTGTCTCAGTAGGCCAAGGTGCCGATATCGTAACATAGACACCATTGACATGAATAACCATAGAGCAGCATGGGTTCTCGCCGGGGAAGGCGAGAAGGGAGCACGGGAAGGGGGACGCCAAAGATGTGTCTCTCAATCACGGAGGTGGTGAAAGTCGAGGGCTGAGTTACTGTTGGGTACATAGTGGTGCTATTACTGTGCCAGCTGATGGGCATCGAGATTGTGCGAGCTGCAACGGCTGGAGTAGGTGCTATTCTGAACATGTTGGTCGTCTAGTATACGAGTTCTGCGTGAGTACGAGTGTATTTCGGTTGAGTATTATGCTATGCCGACATTCAGTCTCTCTCTATGCCCACTAGTGCTAGCATATTCCTGAACACTCTAACGTCCTTCGAATCAAGCCAAATAGAGTTCGCCGTTCGTCACGAGCCAATAAACTTTCGGGGCCGGGTGCCGTTAGGGTGTTACTTAGGGGTGTCGAGCTGAAGTATTGACCACAAAATGCTGAGGGTGATTGTACGTTGAAAATGATTCTGACGGTGTAAGGCCATGGTGCTTCAGAAATTTAGCCACCCGACATTCGCAGACTCTCAGTTCGCTTTAAATCGGCCATCGCTTGGTGTGTTATCCCATCTCTAGCAGCGTAAGATTCCTTCAAGGCTGAGCTCAGATCGTGCTTAGCAAGATCTTGTGGATTGGCGATAGGTGTGCCCTTTACAAAGCTGGCCAGAGCGCCGAGCCATAGAAGAACCGACTTATACATCTCGTCTATCAATGTTAACATCAGTGTGACGTCTTAGGAAGATAGGTACGATCACTTATGGAATCGGTCGCACATTGATATTGCAACTTCTGATCTTGGATATAAAAGACAGTTGATGGGTAACTAGTTTAGCCCAATGCCAGCAGCGAGGCGAGGTATAAGTAGACAAAGGCCAGGCTGTCAACTCCACGCAGCCGTCGTATTCGTCCCAGATCAGGGCTCTGGGCCGGCTTTTGATATTGAATTTGGTACACTTTTGAAAGTCTTCGGAAGTCGAGCAGACAATTCGTTTAGCTCTACAGCTAAAACCTAAAGAATGGAGTTGTTTCGCCAGTTTGGCTTCTTAACTCTCGTTTGGACGATAACCAATTTGCTCACAATGTTGAGTCATCTATCAAGTTTGTCAAGCACCCTGAACGCTACCAGTTCGAAAAGCCGTTCCACTGCCAGGATCCCTTAAATATGTACCCGGCACTCGAGGTACCAATGTCGAAACAGAGTCTCGCATAGTCCCGATATGTGATCTGCGAGGCCACGAAGACTTGTTCACCCTTGAAGATAATGGTTGCGAAAGATATAGGCATAGAAGTTCTGTCGAGGACTGTTTTGGTGTCTAATTCTGTATATCCTAGCGAAGAGATAATTCAAAAGACGGACGGCACGCGCCTTGATCTCTCTTGCCCATCAATCAAATACACATTGGTCAGCCACTATACTGAGTGATTCAGTCCTAGGTTAGATACTGACAACCCCATAGATCAGACCCCTAGAGCGGTGCGTCAACAAGTGTTGGTTGCTGTTCATAGCACATCATGATCCTGCTCAACCTAAGATATATGTCCAAGGTGAGAAAGGAACTTTTTAGCTCAGGGTTCAAGCTCACAGTCACACTTTGTCGGAGTCCCATATGCTGCCTTTCGACTGCCCAATCACGAAGTTGCTCACCACGGCAGAGTGTTAAGTCCGCGCTCTCATGATATTTTGATTCATGTGATTCAAGTATACAGTTGGCGTGTTGAATAGTGCGTCGCTATGCGCAAATGCGATATGATTGCTGGTTGCGGTATTAGGTTCTGCGCACTTCATCCGGAATCATGAGACGAAGTGACGAAGTGCCAGTTGTATATGTTGAGTGTGTCAACAACGGCTTACTAAATCAAAGTCATGGAGCATCACAAGTAGTTTCCTATCGTTTTCCTGCTCTACGCTTTGGGGTAGCTATTGACTCTTTACCTATCGGAGTACTGCGGCTACCTCGGTGGGAAGGCCCTAATGTGTGTATAGCGGGAGACAGGAGACCTTGCGCCCAATGTTGCTCGCAACTAGGAGAATAGAGTAGCACTCATGTCGTTCAAATACGTTTTGAGTAATCAAGCGGCATCTTGTCACTCCGAGGATCAGTGTCGACAAGATGAAATTGTACTTGCCGCAACTTAGGAAACTGTAGAGTTCTAAAAGGCACGAGTAGATCATGAATAGTAAACCCCATATACTTCGTGCTTCGAGTTCAGACTTTCGCTTGATCTCACATATTATGTTGTCAGCCATCAACTACTGCGAAGTGCTCACATAGGTTGCGGTCTGATCTAAAAAGACATCTTGAGACCCTGCTGAGAGAGGGCATTGGACCAGCACACAAATAGGTCCCGGGGTATAGTTCATATTGTGTATGAAGCAGAAACTCCAACATAATCGGCGATAAATTGCCGCATTTTGGGGGCTCATTAACTACAATATGCCCCTTAGATGCGTTTCTCTACACGAGTTCAGTTCGTCGGATGTGCTTCACAAACAAACATATAGATGCAATCCCATCGGTCTATTGAGAAGACTGGACTGGAAACTTGACTCCGCAGCGGAGGTGGATTCATAAAAGTGCGACAACGTCAAATCACAGGTGCATATTCAATGCAATTATCCTCTGCACCGGTTTCGGTCCCTACCAATGGCATCAAGCGGTTGTGTCTTATTCTATTTAGCTTGTGCAGGTTTCTCTTTTCGCGAGCTTAGCTCCTTGCATCAGGTTTCAACTTTTGGGGTTGCGACAAGGGCGTCTTATACCCCCTTGCACATAACTGTACTCAACTGGCCAAGCACTAAAGCGTCAACTATAGATGAATATCTGTCAAACATACATACTGAAGAGACTCATGAGAACAGAATGGGCAATCTAGATCGTTACTGCCTACTTCTCGGGATGCTCTCTCATTACTCGTGGCCACTGCTATTGACACTCGTGCCATTGCAATACCTTCTCGTCATACAAACAGCTTATTCGCCTCTATCGTTCAGCTGGTGGGGTTAACGCACCCAACCATGAGAATATCGTCACCACTATGGACAGTGAGATACTTCTGCAAAGGCTCTTGCACAGTTAGTATATGACTACACCAAGAAGAGGCGCTTCGCAAAGGAGATCTACGGCGCATACGGAGGCTGAAGGACAAATATGCGGACATTGCATAATACATAGATATTTCGTCTCTGCTTGCGCGATGTTTATACGGGCCTCGAAGCGGCTAAGGCAGCTGAATGAACATTGTGAGATGGTTTGACACTATAACGACCTATGCGGTCGTCACAGGGTAGTCAAGATGACAATGCTATCATATCACAAGTATATACGTTATAGGATATATTACCTATATTTAACAAACAGTATAAGCTACAAGCGCCCATACTCTCCCATTATCCTCATATTGGCTTGAGTCTTCGTTATTCAATGTCAGGTTCAACTCTTGGGCTCTGCTGTGAGACTTCGAAATCCGCAAGTAGATTCTTATGCGTGAACACCTCAGCCATGTGCATAGAGCAACTTGGTATTGAGAGTGTTATGGTAAGTAAATACGTTTGTGCTGATGCAGGGCCCCGTTGTCTTATCGGTGTCAAGGCAGCGTAGGCTACTAGGTCAGTGAGGAAAGCATCTTCCGTTACTACGCTGTCGCAACTCTTTTCTCTCTTCTGCTGTACATCTTCATTAGCATCTTATTAAGCGAGCTGTAAATTGTAAAATTAGCATTTTAAAACGTAATAATATATAACATATGATTATTTTATATTTAAAGAAAGAAAATATTATATAAAACTAAATTATAAAATTAATCTTTTAAATTATTATATATATAATATTTTATTGTTTTAAAAATTGAAATAAAGAATATTATATAATTTTAACTTATAAAATCACTATTTTAAAACGTAATAATATATAATAAATTATTATTTTAAAATTTAAAATAATTATTATAAAATATAATAATATATAACATTTTATTGTTTTAAAATTTAAAATAATAAAATATTATATAAAATTAAACTATAAAATTATTATTTTAAAACTTAAAATAAAAAATAATTATATAAAGTTAAATTATAAAATTATTATTTGAAAATTTAATATAAAAGTTTATTATATAAAATAAAATTATAAAATTATTATTTTAAAACGTAATAATATATAATATTTTATTATTTTAAAATTAAAAATAAAAGATTATATTAAGTAAGTTATAAATATATATTTAATAAATAAAAAAACAAATTATAATAATTATATATCTATTTATCTTTATGTTTTATAAAAAAAAAGTAATATAAAAAATATTTTATATAAAAAATATATAAACCAGATTATTAATTATATATTATTATATAAATTATTTAAAATTTATAATAATTATTTTTATTAGTTATTTTATTATTATTTATTTTTATTTATATTAAATAAATATTTATATATATTAATTATTTAATAATTAATTTTTTTTTAATTATATAAAATAAATGTTTTATTATATATAAATAAAAACTTTTTTACGTAATAATAATTAAATAAATCATTATATAAAATTAATATTATAAACATAACAATAAATAATTTTATTATTTTAAAATTTAAAATAAAAGATTATTATATAAAACTAAATTATAAAATTATTATATTAAAACGTAATAATATATAATAAATTATTATTTTAAAACTTAAAA